>QEPC01004656.1:2322852-2335986 GCA_003113815.1 Sphenodon punctatus | reverse complement strand
CCCCTTTTTATGAATGGGGATAATCACACTGGACAAGCACTGCTTAGGAATTTTACCGGTTGCATTTATATTTGAGAAAAGTGAAGCCAATAAACTTGTAAATGATAATGCCAAATGGAAAAGTAAGCCAAATAAACCTCAACCAACTTAACTCTAATTCTAAAGTCATAACGTATTAGGAGAGCAAAGCCACCACTTGTCCTACCTCCACAGGTTGAAGTTACTCATCCAAACCCTTCAAACTTCATCCTTCCATTTTATGAAAAGATGTTAAAATACAATTGGAGGGTTTTTTATAGCTTTTAGTATCTAGCAACCCCTTCCCCTCTGAGATTATCACACCACTGATATTGGCTTGTAATACTTTTGATACAAAGATTGATTTATCCATTAACAAAACCTCATTTTGAAGGATCTGTACAACTAAATCAGAAGAATGAAAAGTGACATTCAACATCCAATGTTTCTTTACACTGAGCAGATATTCTATAGCAATAATGTCCCTTCTAGTTTTTGGTAATTTTAATATGACTCTGAGGTGCTGTGAAATGTCAAGTGGACTCCAGTAGGGAAGGCAGCCCGAAGGTAAAGGTAGTATACTCAAGATTAATTTGGTTGAAGAGTATATATACCTTTTAAGGTGGTTAGAGGGCATTAAGTTGTTATCCAGTGACTGACGATTTACTGCCACTGGGCCCACTGAATGTTTAAAGTGCAGATGCTTTAATTGAGTGCTGTTAATCCCAGGCATCTGTATAAGAATAGATGCTTGACCCTGAGGCAGAACCCTGAGAGATTCTATCTTAGTATTCAATTGATTCAGCTGGAAAAACATAAATCTTAATGAATGAGATGTTATCATAGCAAGTTCTGCCAAAAAGGAAGCCTGAGATACGGCGAAATTATCCATTTGTACAGCATTACCCAACAGAGAAGTTGGAGAGTGTGGATTATTTCCTCCTACTCGTATATTAGGACCAGATTTAAATTTGAGCTCTGGGCTATCTACTTCCTGACACTCTTCCAGCACAGCAAAGTGGTTTGAAAGAAACCGAGGCTCCTGGGAATTATTACTAGAAGGTATCTGTGGAAATACAAAAAAGTTTTCTATTTTCCTCTGCATTGGAAGCTTGTCAGAGGGAATTATAATTTATAATTATAATTTATACAAATATAATTATAATTTACAAATTATAATTTACAAATTTAAGAGCAACAACAAAAATAGCTTAACGTGTAACACAAACACCTCTGTCTTCTCAGCACAACAAAGTGTCCAAGAAACAGTTTGCTGCTGATAACAAAATACAACCACCAAATTCAGAGCGGAGGGGTTCCAATACCAACACTACCACACAAACGGCCCCACTAACGGCCAGGACACTTTGGCAACACCCTTCAGCTGATGCCAATAGGATGATGCCCAAAGGGCGTCTGGCTCCGCTTTAGTACCTGAGCTGGTGGGGGGAGGGCAGTCGGGCGCTTGGGCAGGCAGGGGAGCTCCAATTAGTCACAAGCAGCCTCTTCAGGATTCTCCACAGCTCCTGCCACTGCAACAATGTTCCACACCAGTGGAACATCAGTATGCTGGATGTGAAAAGCCTGCAAGTATTAAATAGAGTAAATAGAGTAACTTGGAGTAAAGTAACTTGATCATAAATAGAGTACCTGAAAATGACAGACTACACATTTGATTGCACTGCTTAACAAGAAGCTATTTATTACCCTACTTCTGATCAGTATAATGTACTTGCCCACTGCAGAAAATTGGATATCTCATGTTGTTGAGCCAAAAGTATATTCTGCTACACTGACAATGAAATGTGTCATTTACCTTTGACATAATTCATTTTTAATGCCAATCATTCATGTTCTTCAAGTTCAGCTCAACCTTTACACCAGTGTCAAGTCTGACTCCTCTAATTTGCAATCACATTTAAACTATGCATAGCTAAAATCTGATGTATATTCTTGGATAGCACTAAATGAATGTCCCGCAATTTTTCACTGAAGAAATAAGTGACAGGAAGTTATTAGCAAATCCTTTCCAAATAAAATTTAATTTTCTCAGTTTTTCCATGAGGATCCTGCATGTTGTTATGTAGACACTGTGCTGTTGTCCAATTTTATACATTATAAAGAAAACTGTTCATTAATGTAAAATAAAATAATTTAAAGTAGCACTTTTGTACCAACTTTGCTTTTGGTTCAACCTGAAATCTTGCCTTTCCTAAACAAATCAGTAGAGAAGGGCACACTACTCATTAAACTAATTATTATCAGTTTGACAGGTTACGTGACCAGAAGTCCCACCCTCCCCGATTGTACCCTGGACCAAAAGTCCCACACCCCTCTCCAACAGAAGTGACGTTGAAGGTGGAAGTGATGTGGAAGCGGCTAATGCTTCTGGGTCAGGGTGGCAGGAACAGAAGGTCCCAGCCCCCTGCAAGGTCCTTATGTTTGAGTCTGGGCTTACTCTGCTTCTGGATCGGGTGGCTGGACTCATACAGTCCTTTCAAGAGGACCATGCAACCCCTCTATTGGGCATAGGTTTCATGAGGATTGGAGCTACATCCAGGTATGGAACAGCACCCGTATGAGGAGAGGCTTGATAGGTTGGGGAAGAGACTGCTGAGAGAACATGTGATAGAGCTCTATAAAATCATGAGTGGTGTGGAACTTGTAAACAGGGAATGGTTATTTACCCTCTCAACTAGTATTAAAACTAGGGGACACTCCATGAAACTCACAGGTGGCAAAGTAAAAACAAACAAAAGAAAGTATTTTTTCACTCAGTGTACAATTAGGTTGTGGAATTTACTGCCAGGGGAGGTGGTCAAGGCCAGCAGTATAGCTGAGCTTAAAAGAGGTTTGGACATGTTTCTGGAAGATAGTTCCATTAGCAGCTATTAGCCAGATAGGATTGGGGAACAAAACCCTTTTCTGTTGGGAGCCTGGGGATGACCCACAGGGAATGGATAGCATGGTGACCTGTTGGGTGCTTCTCCCAGGCCCCTGTGACTGGCCACTGTAGGAGACAGGATGCTGGGCTCGATGGACCATTGGTCTGACCCAGTATGGCACTTCTTATGTTCTTTGTTATGTTCTTATGTTCTTACTTTATGGTGTGGGGTTTGGTGTAGGCTGAGTTGCAGATAGTGCATCATGTAACCCCTCTACAAATGCTGGGGAGTGTGATGGACCACTAGGCACAGGTTTCAAGATGATCAGGGCTACTTTATGGTGCTGGGTTCAGGGTAGGCTGAATTGCAGATAGTGGGTCATGTAACCCCTCTACGAACTCAGGAGACTGAGATGGACCACTAGGCATGGGTTTTGTCAGCCTAAAGAGTGATAAACCAGTGGGATGGCACACCCGTCTAGGAACACCTGCCACGCCCCTCGACCAATCCCCATAGAGGACCATGTGTTAGCACTGCCCAGAGGATTCTGTGGTGGTGTGTAAAAGGCCACCATTTTCTGAGGGGGTCACCATTTTCTGAAGATGGTAAAGTCCAGAAAATGGGAGGCAAATGGCTAAACACGAAAACCCCTATGACTTCGCAGGGTGAAATTACCCCAGCAAGACCTTTTGAGCTGACTATGCTGCTGGCAGGGGTGAGACCCATAAGCAGAAAATGCTACATTTCAAGTTCAGAGGATGAGAATGTAGACAGCGGCCCCATAGCTAAAGTTCTTTTTAGCACATTGGTCCATGATGAGGAAACTCGCGTTGACATGACAAACAATGTGGAGCCCCAGCTGGTTTTCTCCACAGGGTGGTCAGAGGCATCAGAAGACAGAATACCCCCACTCAACACAGCCACCCAGCTCAAAATTCACATGTAAGAAAGATGTTTCAGGGTGATTAAAAGGGGTCTGTGTGCCTAGAGATGTTATGGGATTGACTGTCAAAGAGTAGTGCTTTTAAAAAGGGTGCTAACCCATTGTGGTTTTTAGAATTTCATTCAGTAATAGTCTGAAAGCTTTTCAGCATCCCCTGAAAACGCTGATTCCCGACCAGAAGACCCAGTCTGTTTTTTTTTCCTGAGAGAAAAGCTAAGAGTGAAGAACTGCATATTACCCTAGAGACACCTGGGCATGGAGCTGAATGAAACAGACTACATGCCAGCTAAGAAAAGAAAAAACACCATGAAATCGATTGTGCAGGCCAGTGTTTATGGAATCCTAAAGCATTGTTTTTGAGAAAAACTGTTTTCTGACTGTGAGGGGTGTGTCTTTGATGCCCCGGGGCAGAGAAGCCATGATTGTGTAAATTGGACCTGTGATGATGAAAACAGAAAGCTTAAAATTGTTTGTAATAGCTTATGTCTTAAAATTGTTTTACACATCATCACTTTGCTTTCTTATGCCATGCTATGCTTATCTGTAACCAAGAACATTTTGGAATTAACTTTGGTTTGGTTTTGTAAAGTGGAGAATTCTGAAAACCCCAAGAAAACTTTGGACAGTTTGCTTAAGCCATGTGATAAACACATTTTGCAATTTGTAGAAACTGTTATTAAAAAGATACACTGTAAACCCGTTTTTAAAAAGAGAATTGTGTGAGAAAATAATAAAGTTTAACATAGCCAGTAAAGGTCTTTTTGTATTACAAGATTCTGTAAAATAAAGCACATTTTTAAACCTATTTGTGTGTCTAGGCTACAAGGGTTTTGTTTTTTAAAGTTGCAACAGTTTCTCGGTCAGCTTAAAAGCAGATATGTGGTTTGATTTGGAAGGGGAGCTGGTACATTCCTTGAGCAGACTGCATATGGATATTGTCTTCAAAGCAATGCCTTGAGTTGAACTTATCCGTGTGCTTTGTATGAGACAGGCTAAATACGCCCAAATTCCATGAGCTGCAGTGAGGCAGGCTGACTGCACCCACTCTACAGGAGCTGCCCAGAAAAACATTCCTTTAACAGACCCATACAGGTCTATGGCTGGCCCCCTAAATGAAGAAAGTTCAGGTTAAATTTTGAAGACATTCTCTAAAAGGCAATAGTTAAAATCACCAGTAGATTTTTCACAAAATCTGTTAAGGAATGAATGAAAAGAAAACCTGAAAGGGGAAGGCGGGGGGGGAGGGGGAGAGGAGGATGTTATGCTTTGTGATCTCACCTATTCCCCCCTAGCCCCTTTGAGGGGAAGAGTGTAGTCACCATGGTCTGACCCCTCCCACAGTCAGCTCCTATTGGTTAGCCTGACTCACAAGAACTGTATATAAAGGCAGGAGAAACCAGTGTGTCTTTGGGTTAGAGCTTGAATTCACTAGCTTATACAGTGAGTTTTCTGGTTGTTCCCCCATCCATCTCAGCGAACTCAAGGAAAACTCTCTCCTTTGCCTCTCCAGCATCATCCCGGAACCAGCCTTCTTCCCCTCTGTACAGGTAAGAAAAACACTGCTGTTATCTTTAAGGGAGATCAGAATCTTATGGGGAGGGTGTGACCATAGCTCTGTAGGTTGGGGGTGCTAGCGTAGCTCTGAGACAGTTCACCTCAGATTTCCTGTGGGTGAGTTCCACCCTGGTGGAATCCTTCTGGTTGCCAGCCTGAATGACTCCTTCGAGCAGGTTCCATTTAGGTCTCTGCCCTTTATGAGTTCCACCCATAGAGGCTGGTCAAGCTGTTGGGAGAGTTCCATTTTGGGGCATGGGGCCTTTATGAGTTCCACTCAGGGGGGTGCAATTGACTGGTTGATCAGGAGGGGAATCCGTGGGTGAGTTCTACTTGCAACCCTGTTGGTAAGTCCTTTCTGGAGGCAGGAAGAGTATCTTGGGACCTCAGTGGGAGGAATAAGACAATGATCCTGTAAGGTTACAGTTTGGTTAAAATACTCATTCAAAAGGAGTAGTAATATTTCCAGGAATCAGGCTTCTGCCCAAGGGAGGTGGGAAGTGGGGATAGCCCTCTGTGTGTATGAATATGTGTGTTTTACATAGAATTGAAGCAATAAAGGGTAACAGGTGGAAAGTGCTGTGATCCCTCTCTATTAACAAAGTGGCATTTGGTTTCGGGGGTGCTAAACCAGGGCCACATAAGGGTCAGAGATTGCGGAATCTGAATCTTGTCTAAAAGAAGCAGCTAGAGAGTGCTGTCTTTCCTTGTTACCAGCCCTGGGATCACAAATATTGTATGAGTGTATGTGTATGCAATAACTCCTGAGATCAACCCCTGTCAGCCAGAAGGGCATAGGGAGGTTAGCTCCATGCACAGTTTTGCACAAACAGCACACAACCATGTTGTCACATAAGCAGTACACAATTGCAAAGAGATTTAAAGAAATAATGATCCTTTTGAATGATTAATTTGCGGCATTGTGTGAGACAAATCAGGAGGTAATTGTTGGCTAGTTGGTGCAAAAAGAGGCACTGAGGCACTACCCTGAATAATGCCCCCTCCCCACCCTCTCCCTTTCGAACAGACTGTTGCTCTAGAGAAGGGATATGTGCTGGGTAAAATCTTAAATCTGACACTTTGAAAACAAGAATGATAAGTTGTATGTGGAGTACATCAACATGCATCTCCAGCAAAAACAGGAGGCCTTGGAGTACCCCACCTGGTGCACCACTGGGGAGAAACAGACTAAATACATTGAGGACTACTAAAAGGAAGAACGGGTATGCTTATGCCCCAAGCACATTGAGGTGAACCCCGCAAAACATAGTACCGCTAAGCTCTATCTTAATTCTTTCTGGGGGAAGTTTGCACAAAGATCCAATCTAGGTAATATGGTCATTGTTAAAGAGCATGAAGAACTTTTCCACCTTGTGTCCCCCCACCCTCACCCCATGTTATTTCCTCCTGTGAGTTCTTGGAAGAGGATGTGGCCTGTGTGTGATGGAAGCAGACTAAAGAGCGCTGCATGTTCTTATAGCTGCCTTCACAGCAGCTTACACACAGTTATAACTGTACAAGTTGTTAGAAGGATTGCAGGAGCGCTGTCTGTACCATGATACAGACTCTGTCATATTCGTGAGCTGGAAGGGTGAGTGGGAGCCCCCTCTGGCTGATTATTTAGGAGATCTAATGAGCAAACTCCCCCCCCCCATCAGTATATTTTAGAATCAGGTGCCGCTAAAATGTACGGCTTTAAGCTGTCTAATGGCAAAGTGTGCATGAAGGTGATGGGGATTACATTGAACAGCTCCAATTGTGAAAAAGTCAATTCCAAGAGCGTAAAATATCTGGTTTGTGACTATAAAACAGGACAGAGAGAAGCTAAAAAAAATAATGATTCAGCACCCATCTATAGTAAGAGACAAGAACCGCTTTCAAATAGAGACAAGGACTCTTAGGAAAACACAAAGAGTTGTTTACAACAAAAGGGTGATGGGAGAAGGCTACCATAGCCTGCCCTGCGGATATTAAGCATGGACACTAGGTGTCAGCATCCTTTCTCCACTGTGGTCGCTGGGCCAAGCAGGTCAGGAAAACTTACTTTATAAAAAACCTACTAGAACATGGCAAGCAATTGCTTTCCTCTATGCCTGAAAATGTAGTATGGTGTTATAGCTGCTTGCAGCCTTTGTATAAAGCAATACTTTGTAAATACCCCTTTGTCAAGTTTGGAGAGTGTTTGCTTGAAAGTCTGACTGATTATGGTTTATTCCCTGTTAATAAAATGATCTGGGTCATAGTGGATGATCTCATGGAGTCTGCTTCTGAAAGTGATGAGACAGAAAAAGCCTTCACAGAGTATATGCATCGCTGAAATTTGGCCATTTTGTACATAGTGCAGAACCTCTTCTGCTGTGGTAAAATGAGCCAGACCATTCTCTTAAATAATAAATACCTGGTCCTCTTTTTTAAAAAAAACCAGGGATAAGTTACAGGTGGCCATTCTATCCCATGAGATGTCCCCCAGCAAAACCCAGTTTTCCTAGAAGCCTATGAGGATGCCACCTGAAATATGTACTGCTATTTGGTGGTGGATTTAAACCCCTCTACCCCAGAGGAGCACAGATTAAGAATGGGGCTCTTCCCACCTGATTTTCCGGTCATCTATATGATGAAGAAGTAATTTTTTATGCATAAAAGACTATGATTTTACCTCTGTCTCTCCATTATTATTATTTTTACACCTCTGCTGGGAGGGGTCAGCATGTTGGCTCGGGTACAGAGAAACCTGCCCCTTCTGAAGCTGCTTTTCAAGGCTCCCCTGGGGCAGAAAAAAGCTATTCTTTGTGCCGCTTCTGATCATCTTCTGATTGCCATCTCTGAAGTTGTTCTTAATGTTTTAAAGGGAAACCTCCCCCTCAGCCCGCGGCAACTATGGTTTCTGAAGAGAGAGCTAAGGACTATAAAAAGCCTTTCTAATAAAAGGAGGGTTTCTTGGCCCCTTGCTCAGTATTGCCATCTCTCTCATTACTGGGCTACTAACGAGACAATAATGGAATACACAGAGAAAATGTATCTTGTGCCTGTGTGCCAGATAGAGCAAATGAGATGCAGACCTCCTCCTGAGGAAAAGCCCATTAGAGTCAGTGAGGTCCGCTCGCTGGACACAGAAATGAAAAGCCTTCCGCAAAGACTTGACTTGGGGGACTATGAGAAAGCTAACCAGTATGATTCTGTACTTCAACAAAAATTAACCTTTGTGAATGTGGAAAAAGGAAAACTCACTTTGCAGATTCCCCCTTCAGATGAAACATCCCCCACACACCCCAGAAAGCTCTGTGGGGTCAGACCCAATCCTCCAGGATGTCTTGAAAGGAATAAGTATATATAATAAGAACAGGGCGAGGAGTCAGACAGGAATGCATACTTTCCCTGATGTTGTTTAATATTTATATTAATGACATTATGGAGGCACTTTCTGATATGTCCTTTCATACTCCTCTAATTAGCAAGACAGGGATTTCTTCCCTATTATATGTGGATGATGCAGTTTTTCTATCAGTGTACCAGGTGGGTTTGAGACTCTTGGACTCATTTGGGAGGTACTGCCAGGCCAATAGGTTAGAAATTAACTCCGAAAAGTCTAAGATCGTGTTTTTTTCTCATTAAAAAATCATCACATAAGTGATATATAGGAAGTGTGATGATAGAAAAAGTTTGCTTTCCTAGATATTTGGGTCTCATTTATCAGGCCAGTGGGGGTTGGACAGTCCAAGCTCATGCAATAACTGGGAAGGTGAAGCAAACAATCAACACATTGGTGGCCTTTTTTAAGGCGAGAGGGGGATACTTAATTGCCCCGGTGGTCAAATTTTTTTCTTCAAAGTGTATTCCTCAATTGCTATATGGTGCACATTTGTGGGCATTGGATAAAATTGAAAATCTGGAGAGATTACAATCTGGCTTTGTAAGAGCTTTACTCTCAGCTCCAGCTGGTGTGAGTAGTATCGCACTAGCTTTAGAGTGTGGGTTGTTACCATTACAGGAAAGAATATTGCGTGCCACCATTAGTTATTGGCTGCGGCTTATGTTTAATATGGCAGCCCCACTTTCTCAACTGGTACTGGATGACATGGCTCCAAATTTGTGGATCAAGAGGCTGCTAAATAAAGTGAATCGTTTAGGCTTCTCTCCGGAGGCTCTGGTTCCACTTGGTTATAAAGGGGCCAAAAAGATGTTGATGGATAGATTGTCTGATATAACTTGGCAGGAGATATCCGCTATCATCTGGGTGAATAGAGAATTGGGAGATTATGCTAGGATAGCAAGTAGCTCTCGATCCCCTATGCCCTATTTGGTTAACTGCAAACTTGTAAATAAGAGGAGGCTATTTATGCTGGTGAGATTAAATTCTTTCTCTTCTATGTTGGTAGAGGAGAGTTATAGAGGGGTTCCCTTGGTGGACTGTATTTGTCATTGTCAATTATAACAAGTTAATACGCTGGAGCATATTTTGCTGAACTGCCCACTTTTCAATGAAATCCTTATAAGGTTTATCACCCCACTTTTAACTTCTCTCCAGGGTAGACAAGATGATTTTTATTTGAGGTACCTGTTGGGCGATTGTGTTGCTCATATTACAGTGAGAGTGTCATAATTTCTGTGGTGGGTACATGTCTTAAAGTTAAAGTCTAAGTCATCTGAATGGGACTTGCCCTAAAAGTTGGGAATGTATTAGTTGGTTTGAGGTGGGTGGGTTTCGATGTTTTATCCAGTATTTGGATGCTGGTACAGTTTCATATTTTATTTAATATTTTAGGAGTGTTTTATATTTTGTGTTTGTGTATCTAGTTGCAATGGCCTGAGTGGCTAGGCAATATGAATGAATAAATGCAATGAAGTAAAAAGAATCAGGTCAATGCAGAACTTCTGCTGGATAAACTAAAGTATTCTAGTCCTCGACCCGCCTGGGACGGTCAGGGAACTTTTTTATACTGTGGCGTCCCAGTGAGGGGCTGCAATATGTTCAATCTGGTGTGCTCAGCTACCCAACAGCATGCTCTCAGAAAAAAAAATCCTCAGGCTTGGACGCTTTTGTAAAGGCCAATGCTGAAGCTAATGTCCCTTCATCTCTGATAAGAAATGCCTCTAGCCGGGAGCAGCTTGACTTTATCAAATAATCCATCAAATCAGACAGGTTCTCTCCTAACCCCTTCTAGAACAAGATTGTCTGGTATGTTCAACTGGATCAATATGTAAAAATATCTTCTGATTTTGAAATAATGTCTACTGTATTTGTACTTTTATTTAAACTGCTATTTTTTCATTTAAAAAAGAATTACTCTGTCCTGTCTATTACTTTTTAACTCCTCATAAAAAGAGGTACAGCAATCTCAGTTACTATTTTAAAAAACCCCACAAGCGGTTGCTCTATTGAGAAACATGGCTATGAAATTAGCTGCAGGAGACACAGATCTGGGCTTATTGAAACATGCCCACCACAGTCCCGGATATGCCTGAGATACAGTATTTTTTATTTTTTACAAATTGCATGACCATTTGATCATTTTCTGCTAAATTATCAGAATACATTTCTAAACATTTTTCAAAGGATAAACCTTTGCACCGGTGATGTAGAAAAACCACACAGTGATAACCACAAGCCACAGAGCTTGGGTCTTGTAATTGTTTGTGGTGAAAAACAATCCTATTGCTGCTCTCTTCAAAAACCTGTGGATGCTTGTAGGAAACCAGGCACTGTCAGGAGGGTGTCTGTAAAGTAAAAAAATTCTGCCTGGTTCCGCTCTGTCAGGTAAATTGCCAACCAGTGCTCTCTTGGGAGAGTGTGGGGGTGAGTGTTGACTGCTAGGGCTACAGGTATCTGAGTCAGTCTCCACTTGGCAAGCCAGTCACTTGGGATTACACCTAGGTGTTATGGGGGCGGGGGGAGGGGAAAACGGGTAGCTCAACCACTCTCAGCCAAGTGCAAGGTACCCCTTGAGTCCCTAGGAATATCTCTGGGTACAAATGCCCATCAGTATTGTTTTTGGACCCTTCTGACTGCTGAGAGTGCAAGGAAGTTCATCCGGGCCAAAACCCGCCCAGTCCACTAAATACTGGAGGTGACCCCTGTGGAGTCGAGAATCCAATAAGGTTGAATCCAATAAGGTTCACACCTCATATTCGGGTTCATCAGGAGAAATGGAAACGGGGTCGGGGGGTGTATCCTGGGTAGGGTAGAACGGGGGGTGAGCTGAATTCAATAATGAGATGTGGAACGTTGGGTGGATCTTCAGATGCGGCGGTAAGCTGAGCTTATAGGTCATGTCATTGATCCTGCGCTCTGCGTGGAATGGGCCAATGAACTTGCTGTCTTATTTCTGCGATCGGCACAGGGAAGGGTAGTGCCTGAGATCCAACCAAACAAGATCTCCAGGGGTGAAAGATGGAGCAGGGCGCCAGTGACGGTCTGCCAATCCCTTGTATTGTTGTCGGGCTGTGGTCAAGGTTGTACAGGCAAGTGCATGGGTCCATTGGATTTGTGCGGTCAAGGTCCCGGCAGCTGGGAAGTTTATGGAGGAAATCTCTGGAGCAATTAGTTGGGGGTGAAACCCATAGGTGACATAAAATAGGGAAGCTCCTAAGGCAACGTGGGGTGCATTATTATGGGTGAATTCCACCATGGGGAGCCAGGCGTACCAGTCATCTTGGAGATATTTAGTGTAACACCTGATATATTTCTCTGGGTTCTGGTTCATTTGCTCTGTTTGTCTGTTAGCCTGGGGATGGTATGTGGTGGTAGGAGAAAGTTTCATGTCCAGGGCTCCAAATAAGCTTTTCCAGAACTTGGAGGTGAATTGGGTTCCCCCGTCTGAAATAATCTCTCAAGGCAAGCCATGAAGTCTAACAACATGTCAGAGGAACATCAGTGCTGTCTTGTGGGCTGTGGGGAGCCCCTTACTGGCGATGAAGTGGGCCAGCTTAGAGAACACGTCCACCACTACCAACACGGTATTATACCCCTGGGATGGGGGAAGCTCTACAATGAAATCCACTCCAATCATCTGGCCCCATGAGCAGGGGTCGCAGGTGTAATAAGCCGGTTGGTTTCGTCTGGTTTTTTTTGGTCCTGGCACAGGTAGCACACCCCTGGACATACTTGGTCACATCCTGCCGTAGGGTAGACCACCAGAAGGTGCTTTGGATTAACTTTATTATTTTGTCTTGCCCCGGGTGACCTGCAAGGGGGGCATTGTGATGGGCCCAAAGGATCTGTTTTTGACATGAAGGCGGAGCAAGTATTTTGCCTCTTTGTTTTAAGAGGCCATGGTCTGATGGTTTCAGGTCTGGATTGCTGGGGATGAGTTCATGCTTCGTTGCCAGTCAAAGAGCATTTAGTGACAAGACAGTGGATGGAAAGACGTGCTGGTTCAGCATCGTATCTCCGCCATACTTTGGGGCGCCTTGGGTCTTGGTGGATCGTGAGAGGGCTTCGACTAGCATGTTGAGCCGGTGCCTGGGCCAGTAGCAGATAACAAATCAGAATCGCGTAAAGAACACCGCCCAACAGGTGTGGCATGCGTTGGCGATGCAGGTGGTCTGTAAGTATTCCAAGATCTTATGATCTGTGAGGACCATGACCAGATGGGGGGGGGGGCTCCAAATAGTGCCTCCAGACTTCAAAATCTGACTTAATGGCTAGCAATTCTCGGTCTAACATGGTGTAGTTCTGTTCCGTGGGTGTCAGCTGATGAGAATGGAAATTGCAGGACAACAGAATCTTTTATTTGG
>QEPC01004656.1:2293521-2304894 GCA_003113815.1 Sphenodon punctatus | reverse complement strand
TCCAAAACTCTGCTGCCAGGGTCATCCACATCGCCCGTTGCTTCGACCATGTGCAGCCCCTCCTCTCTTTGCTTCACTAGCTTCTCCTTCCTGAATGAATTCTGCACAAGCTCCTAGTCTTCACCTATGAAGCTCTTCATAACCTCGCTCCCCCCTACCTCTCCCTCCATACTCCAGCCCGTTCACTTTGCTCCTCATCTGTCCCTTCTCTCACGCCTTTCCTGCTCCCCTAACCGCCTTCGTCCCTTCTCACTTGCTGCCCCCCATGCCTGGAACTCCCTCCCTGTCCACATCCGCCTCGCCCCCTCCCTTCATACCTTCAAATCTCTCCTTAAAAATTACCTCTTTCACTCTGCTCTGTCTGACTCTTTATCCTGCTTATCCACTATATCCTATACCTATGGTCTGTTTACCCTTATCCTTACCACATGGACCTGCCTGCTGTTATTCTGAACGTAACCAAGCCAAGCACGTGCACCTGAGACCTCGGGTCTTCATGAATGTTAGACCTCTTGTCTCTCCCTCTGTCCCCCTTCCTATGTCTCTCCCCAGCTCCCTTCTCTCAGATTGTAAACCCTAGGGCAGGGTCCGTGTTTATTTTGTTACTTTGTAAAGTTCCAGGTACACTGCTGGGGCTATATAAATGTTTGTTAATATAATAAAATAATAATAATAATAATAATAATAATAGATTTACAGCATGAGGTACATGTCCAGCTGGTGCTAAATAAATAAATAAATATAGAAACGGTTCTATAGTATCTATGAACTGTTTGTTTTTAAAGATTGATAGGTCAAATTCACACCTCTTAATTTCAAGGAACGTTCACCGACACATATCAAGTCTGAATCTGATTTTACTTTTTTTCCCCAAGTGACTTTTAGAAGTATATCTCTGTTACTTCATTGAACGTTTATTTTAAATGGTATCAGTTCAAACACTTTTCTTCCCCTTTATGTATTCATCATAAATTCTGAGTGAACTGAGCGCTTGTGGAGGATGTAAAACTAATCAACCTACAGTGGTCCTCCATTATTCTGGGAACAAGTACAGCAATAGCAGGGTCCTTACCAATGTGCCTTTCCATCCCCTGGATAAACTTGGTCTCTTTGAGACTGTAAATAAGGGTGTCTGTCATGTCTAATTGATCTTGTCCTTCGTGAGCTGGATACCTTCCAACAGAAACTGGATTGAACACAATCTCATTTAATATACTGTACAAAAAAACGGCACTCTAAATTTTATTCGCACTTGCACCCTTCTAAAGCAAGGCCAGTTTTTACTATAGGATCTTTAGCTACTTTTACTTTTTTCTAACAAACTCACATTCACGCACATACAGAAAAACAAAGATGCTCCCTTAGATCCAGTGATCTATCCCACCTTGCCACCTTTCTTGTTTATCAGGACTGAAGGATATTTAGGAAAAAAATGGCATCAACTTAAAAATGAGGGATGGACATACTACAGAAAGCTGTACTGGTTCATTGCATTGAATTATCATCCTTTCATGATATCAACAAGATTCGGCCAGGAAATAAAATTTTGGACCATGGGCATTTGTGAAATTATTTTAAATTCTGCTATGGAAAGGAAACTTGAAATGTGAAAAAGCTTTGTGGAAAATAAAAGTTGCTTTTCAAATCAACATCATGCAAGTGAAGGACATGATTTCACAAAAATGCTGGTTTAAAAAAATGCATAGAGTTTTATCAAATCAGAATGCAAATTGTCATTTTCACATTGGAAAAGAAGGAATTTTTGACTACACTACATTTTTGAACAGAAGTATTTTTCAGTTGAAAAATCCAAGTCTCCTCTATTTACAGCTATACAGCTAAAAGAAATGCACACCAAACATACAATAGTAGGGGTTAACTAGAGGTACATAGCTATTTTTTAGACCAAGGTATCTTAGGGCTTTTTCAGATAACACACTCCCCACCTACTATACATGTTACAGGGCACCCATAGGGCAACACTGCAGGCCTGGAACATGTATAGTTAGTGGATGAGGGGTAGAGAGTGGAGAGTGTCTTGTCTGAAAATATCCTAATTCTTGACAGGCAACATTCAAACATTTTAGAGTCCAAATCCACAGTTGCTCTTCATTAAGAATATCCCAACATTAAGCTAATCTTTATGTATGAGGAAACTCCAGTGAGATATGTTTCTTCAGATAAATTACAGTTGTAGTAATACCTAGAAGGGCAAAGGCAAAATTATTGTTACTACTACCATAATTATTGTTTTTATTAATGAGCCAAGACATTTTCCTGTAGCAATTAGGCAGATCTCCCATTGAATTCATTTAAATTAGGTTACAACAGTATCGGATTGATACTTACAAGTAATTTGAACAATACAAGAATTTAATAGAATGCAAAGAAAAAATGCGATATTTATTGCTTAGTTTTTAGACACAAGAACCTACATAGACGCTTGGGGTCTAAAAGTAAGTACGCCTTACTGTACTGCACTCTGGTACAATGAGTTTCTCTGAGAATACACTCCTGTGTTATAAATTTAAGATTTAATTGCAATGGCATCATCTTCCTTTATTGTGCTGTGATGGATTTATAGTTCCCGCTGTGAAAGTGAACCAAACCATGCAAAGCTAATATTACCAGGTAGAATAACACTCCAGAGCAGGACAAATGAAAGACACCTATGTTATACTGCCTCCCTATGCTTTTCATAAAATATGTGAGGATGTACTTTAGCAATGAGAAAGTGCCATATGGCACCCAAGAAGGAAACTAATCTATTCAGAGGAAAAAGAGAAGACAACGGAAAAAGAAAAATGTGAAGGCTGAAATTAACATATATAAATGTCACTGCAGTGAAAATAAATGTGTGTATACCTACTTCAGATAGCCACTTAAGTCATTTCTATCCAATAAGACATAAGTTATTCTAAGGTTAATCTTTCTACCTTATAATTCAAAGTAATGATACCCATTTATACTACACCTCTGGACAGACGCCACGCTGCTTTCCAAACTAATTTACAAACTCTCCATGTATGGTATGGAAATTCTTTAGCAGAACCCATTTATAAATACATACATACATACATACATACGGGAAGGGGGAATATAATTTCCTAATTGTAACCACAGAAGGATTAAATGGCTAGGGCTGATGTCTAGGAAGAAGGTTATTACTCACAAGTAAGTGTGTTTAGGATTTCAGCCTAAATATTTATATATGTGTGTAAATGTACAACACCCAAAACACAAAAAACCAAAAGGCTTGCCTGACCTCCCAAAGGCATGAGAGCAGAAGTCAAAACGAAGAAGACTGATGGAAGTATTCAAACTTAACCCACTTGAAACTGCTCTCACACAACTGTGCATGTTCACAATTGTATGAAACAATAACTATTTTTAAATGAGCAAGGTGATTGCAGGGGTGGGGGTTGTACATGGCCACAGGTTGGCTCTGCCACAGAGTACTCACACAGGTGGAGTGCATGGGAAATGATTCTAATGGGCAGTTCCCACCAGCGTGGCTACCGCGGCCACAGAGGAAGTCAACAGGCACTCCCCTGCCATTGACAATGGGCAAGGGGGAAGCACATCAGGCTGGTCTTTGCTAGTGACATGTTCTGGGTGTGAGTGCTAGGGAACCAAGGCTCCTCAGCGCTCCCAACCAATTCTTGTAACTTGCAAAAGCCGCTTCCCTCAACCACAGTGCCTATGAGCAGTGGACCTATCTGCTGGTGTGACTGGCAACTGAGCAGGGGCTCTGCGGCTTCCCATTGCCATGCATCCAATTGGACTGCCCTCCACTGAGCACTCTGGATTTTCCAGTAGTGCTCCATGTGTGGCCATGAGTGGGTGCTCCATGACCCATGGGAGCATGCAACTGGCCACTCAGCCTTCAGGTGGGAGGTTGGATCTGTGGCTCCTGGGTGACCATGGGAATAGCATCTTGTTTGAAAATACCCGCAGTGTGTTTTCTAAGCTCTGTTGTGAGATAGTGGCTGAAATCACACACACACACACACACACACACACACACACACACCCTTCTTGCTGGATCCACATTGCACAATGTAGTCTCGATGGACAAGTACTTGGGTTGTGCGCACATGCACGCACACAAATTGCATATGGCACATGTGGGGCATGGGATCGGCCCCACTGTGTTGTCGATCTATTATGGATCTATTATGCTAACATTAACTGGGATTGACATATAATCCCAGTTAATGCTAGCATAATAGAGCCTGGCTGTGATGGTGGTGAAGAAAGCTTTCTTCTTCTCTGCTATAATAGCATCTACAAAGTCTCATTGGCTGGAACTGGACTCTTGTAAGTATCCTGGCATTAGGGATGGGCAAACGCGGTTCGGATGTTCAGAGTTCAGACCGAACTCAGTCTGTTCGACTGTCCGAACCGAATGTCCGAACCGAACTCTCGAACGACCAAACAGTTTGGTCGTGTTCGGATGAGTTCAGATGAGTTCAGGGGGGGGTGGGGGGAAACGTCTTTTCAGAGCCAAAAATTCGGTTTCGGTTTCAGTATCGCTAGCACTATATTTGAATGTTCGGCCAAGTTTGGCCAAACCGAACTCGGCTGAACCGAACCATCAAACCCAATCTTGGGTTTTGAACCAAATGACCAAACGTCCGAACATCCAAACCGCGTTCTATTCGCCCATCCCTACTTGGCATAAATTGTTTGTGTCCCCAAGGAACTACTGTCATCTATTACCTGCTTTGAAGGTATTTTTCTAATTACTTCGCAGACAAAATTGCTTATATTCACCACAACCTGGGTGGTTTGACTGTAGAGTCAGCGTTTGGGGTTGTGGAAACTCATCCTTGTCCTGTTTATTTTGATCAATTTCAATTGAGAAGGATGTGTTTGGATGTGTTTGCAGATGACCAGCTGTGAATTAGAACCTTGCCCATCCTGCCTGGTGAAAGTCAGCTGGGAGACACTGGGGCCATTGCTGCCCTGGATTGTCAATACCTCCATTTGGGAGGGTAAGTTGTTGGACACCCTCAAAACAGAGGTTTTCTGGCCCGTGCTCAGAGAGCTGATTCTGTACTCTGACTCCACAATCAGCTATGTCCCTGTCTCCAACATTTCCTTTGTAGGGAAGGTTATTGAACAGTTTGAGGAGCTTCTCAACACTATTGGATTCCTGGACCCCTTTCAGTCCGACTTTCATCCTGGGTATATACACAGACGGCAATAGTGGCCTTGGATGATGATCTGCACCTGGAGATTGACATAGGAAACTGTACCTGTTGATCTTGTTAGATCTTTAAGCAGCCTTTGATACAGTTAACCACAAGGTGTTGTTGACATGGCTGTTGGACCTAGCAGGGTTGGATGGAACTGCCAGTATGCACCAATGAGGGTATGGACACTAACTCTCCAGCTCTCCTACCTTGAGCTGGAAAGCCAGCCTTTATTTGAGGAGCCAACAGAGTTACTGATTGAGGGTATGGAGTACTGGAGGCAACATTCATCAAGGAGGCAGAGGAGAAGGGTAAGTTAATGCATCTGGAGGGGGTTTGTGTTTACACAGCTGCTTAATAAAGACTTCTGTTTATTGCTCTCTAAGTGTTTCTTGTTTTCTTTACTGTGTTAACAGGTGACCAGATGAGCACAGAGAATCAGGGCAATGAGATTCCACACAGCAACTGCTCCTGCAGCAGCAGAGGCCAGGTACTCATTCCCCCTTCCCTTCAGGCAGGCAGAGGACTCTTAATTGGGTGCATGAGGGCTAAAGAACTGGGTGGAAAAGGGACTATGGTGGGATGAGGGGCTGAATGGAGAACATTAAAATTTATTTATTTATTTATTTAGCAAATTTATATCCCGCCCCTCCTGCCACAGACAGCCTGGGGTGGATAACAACAGCAATCAATATAAAATACAATAAAAATACAATATAACAATTAAAACATATTCCCCCAATAAAGAAACACTAATAAAAGCATGGGGGGGGGGGAACCCTCCACCCTCCTCCAATCCCCATCCCTCATCCCACCCATTACCCTTCTCCCTCGCCAAATGCCTGATGGAACAGCAAGGTCTTACAATTCTTACAGAAAGTCAGGAGGTCTGGGGCCAGATGGGTCCCCACTGGGAGGGAATTCCAAAGGCGCAGCATGGCCACCATCCTGTGTGGCCCCCCGGAAAACCCGAGGGACCTCCAACAAGGTGCCCCTGGATGACTTCAGGGGCTGATCCAGGATCCAGGGGGTGAGGCGGTCTCGCAAAATGGGTAGGAAAGGCAGGTGGATGGCTGTAAATTGGGTAAGAAGGGAAACTGTTAAAATGGGTGGGAAGGTTAGGTGGGTCTGAAACACCAGGGCAGGAAGGCAGGTGGGCGGGATCAGAATTAATGGTTTTCCTTGTTGCCTTGCTACAGGTATGCAATGGCTGTGGTCAGGACCACCAGCCACAAGTGGCCAGTACAACCAGGACCTGCAAATTCTCAACTGGTGATGCAGGGAGGATTTTTGCAAGGAATCTGCTTGGGGGAAGCTCACGGCAGGCAGGCAGGCAGGCAAGCTCTGGGATGAGATTTGGGGCATGGCTCAGGAGCACATGTGGCTTGTGTGGCAGAATGCCACACAATGCAACTTGGCTACTGAGGCCCACCTGCACAGCTGGCAGGAGGACAGATGCTGGGCCCACTTCTGGCAGTAGTTGCAGTGATTGGACAGTGTGCTCAAGAAGGCAAGACAGAAGATGAAGGACATGTGGCAATGGACCCAAAGCAGTCTGGACCAGTTTCTCCATCTCCAGTAGGGGTGTGCATTTTGTTTTTGTTTTTCTGCTATTAATAGTGAATTTTCATTTTTCTTATTAATACCAGAAAAACAAAAATTCGAACAATAATAATGAAATTTCAGAATAAAAACAAAAATTTCAGAATTAAAAAAAATATATTTTTTGGACACACGTATCAGGCTGTAACTTATTTGTTTTCTGTCCAGTTTGCTTGGAATGTGGAGGGAATGTACCCCTTTCTAAGAGAATCATCCCTAACAGGTGACTGAAGGATTGGATATACGATCCCGGTGTTACAAGCATTGTAGTTTGTGATGCATTTCCAGCTGTAATGACTGTTTCCCATCCAATTTGGATGCCACTTGGAAAGATTGTACCCCACACTCGATGTATCATTCCTGCTACATGTGGCAATGGTATGCTACAGTGGTATACCATTGGCATGCTACAGTGGTATACCATTGGTATACTACATGTTGTATGCAATGGTATGCATAATTGTATAACACATGTGGTATGCATTGGTATACAATTGTATGTTACATGTGGCAATGGCACAGCTTACAAATAAAATATGAACATAAAATATAAAACATATATAAACATATTAAAAGTCCATAAAAAACAGTAAGAAACAACAAGAAACCCCAAACAAATCTTAACACAATCCCCCACAAAACCCACCCAATACCACCTCCTCATGTCCCACATCCAACCCCCCTCACAACCCTTACCCTACTGCAAACCCACCTACCAAAACCCCCATTCTCTAGCCCTGTCTGCCAAATGCCTATACAAACAAAAAGGTCTTACACTTCCTCCTGAAGACACCCAGACTCAGGCTCAAATGCACCTCTGGGGAAAGGGAGTTCCATAACATTGGGGCAGCAATTGAGAATACTGCCCTGTGAGCCCTTGTGATATGAACAAGACTAACTGATGGTACTCACAGTGAGGCACTCCCAGCTGAACCCAGGGGCTGAACCCAGGAGGTGAGTCACACACCAAATTCTGCACCAGCTGCAGCTTCAAAACACTCATCAAGGGCAGCTCCATAAAGAGTGTGTTGTAGTATTCTAGCCTCAAGGTGATGAAAACTTGAATGACAGTGGCCAGATCTGAATCAGAAAGAAGATCGGCTCCTCCCAAGAGCAGTCGGGCATTGGGTAAGCACCAAGACTCACTGCATGGCCTGGGTGGGATAAAAAAAAAGAGAAGTAGAACTGAGTGTCATTAGCATACAGATGGCACTTCACCCCAAACCTCTGAATGACCTCACCCAGTGGCCTCATACACAAATTGAACAAGAGGGGAGGGAGACAGAATAGAACCCTGAGAAACCCCATGGGGGGTAGGGCTTAAGAGGATGATAAGTAGAGCCCATTACCACTCTCTGGGAACTCCCCCACCCTGGCAGGAAGGAGGAGAACCACTCAAGAGTGGTTCCGTACACCCATGCCAGGTCTCAGAGTTGTGTCAACAACACCTCATGATCAACCGTATCAAAGGCTGCCAAAAGATCTAACAAGATCAACAGGGCAGAATTTCCCTTGTCAATCTCCTGGCACAGGTTATCGACCAAGGCCACAAGTGCAGTCTCGGTGCCATACCCAGGATGAAAACCCAACTGAAATGGGTCCAGGGATCCAATGATATTGAAATGAGCCTACAGCTGTCAGGCAAGCACCAAAAATGAAACTTAATTGAAAAAACAAAATTTCTCAATAATGAAGACCAGAAAAATGGAAAACAATAATTATAATGAAAACAAAAATAAAAATGTTCCCTTGGTGCGCAACCCTAACCTCCAGAGCTCTCTCTCATGTATGTAGCTGTCGCCATGTTATTTATAGTTCTTAAGAATAACACCAACTGCTATAGTTTCTGAAGTAATTTACTTACTTACAGAAGCAGTTTACTTACAGTATTTTTGAACTATGTACAGGAGGGCTCATCTATTAGTCTCAGGCAGAGTGCTTCCTCATAGCAGCTTTGCATAACATGTTCAACTAGTACACCCTCTAAATGCTTATAGGTGCCTCATGATACAGTGGGTAACAGCCTCCTAACGTGATAGTATCCCACAGTCATGACTGTGAGTATTAGTCATGGGCAAGTTCTATTTCATGGGCAAGTGCTATTTCATTGACAGTTCCCACCCTTACACCTCCTGCTGCAAAAAGGGAAAAGGTGCAGGAGGAAATGAATGGAAAAAATAAAATAAGAGTTGAAAAAGAAAAAAAATAAAGACAGTTCAAACACACTTTTAATAACCAGTTAAGGAAAACTTAAATAGAGTTAAATTAAAGTTAAAGTAAAGGTAGATTACAGTTTGGTAAAATAAAGTTGTATTATTTTCCACAGTCCATGGTTTCTGTGCTTACTATGGCAAAGATGGGAGGTTTGGGGGAGTGTGGCCCATGGAGAATGATAATACGCTGCTTTGGAGTTGGTGGGAAGGAAAGGGTGTAGGAAGCAGCTATGCAGGGAAGGGGGCATGGAGAATAGTGATGCACTGCTTTTGGGGCTGGGGTGGGAAGGGAAGGGACTGGGAAGTGTCTGTGCAGGGAAGAAGGGTTGCGGAGAATAGTGGTACATTGCTTAGGGGGCTGGGGTGGGAAGGCAAAGGGGTGGGAAGTAGGTCTGAAGCAGCAGCAGCATTGTTTGCCGGTCTGCTTTGGGCTGCCGATTTTTCAGCTTGTCTGCTACCGGGCCGACGGCAAGGAATGGCAATTTATGATACTTCATGGCAATTCATGACAGTTTTCAAAAAATTACAGAAATTGACTTCAGTTTACAGCAGTTGTGGAATTTATGGGAACATACATAACTTTTACGGCATTTACGATAGTTCACAGCAATTTACGGCAGTTAGGGCAGTTTTAATGACATTTACAACAGTTTTTGGCAGTTGTCGCATGGTTTTCAACACCTTTTCAGTATATCAATAGACTGTTTAGGCTCCTTCTTCACAACTTAGTACTTAAATTGTTTGATCACACAACAAGCCCTGTTCACCTGAATGGGGCCTGCCCTGGTAGAGCATTTTGAGGATTAAGTTGTTAATGGGGAGCCTTCTTTACCAGAAGAAGAGATCTGCATTTATTCCTTCCTCTCTAATTTAAGGCCAAATTGCCCCATGCTACCAGAATTTCCTGGATAAAAAATATCCTCAAAAGGAAAAAAAATATGCTAAGCAGTAAGTGCTGTTTCTGTAATCAATGGTATGTATAATATGAGCGAGTTACTTTTATGCAAACTCATACAATTGAATAACAAAGCAACTTACCAGGTATAGATCCAAATGTCCTGTTTCTGTGTGTGTGCCCATATCACTTTGGGTTTCTTATGTTAGACAGGGTAGCTGTGGCATGCAAGGGGCTGAATGAGTGAGCCCTCACAAGAAGTCAAATAGAAAGAGAAGGAATAAAGGGAAAGCTATCTTTAATACCCATGTATTAAAGCTACTAAAACCAATAAAAAGCAGGGCTCTCATCTGATCCACCAATCATAAAACAGTGCACACAGCACATTCCGACAGATCACAGCAATGTACAACATTTCACGGCAATTTATGACAGTTCACAGCAATTTACGACAGTTCACAGTAATTTATGTAATTTTACTAAATTATACGGAAGTTCCTGAAAGTTTACAGCAGTTCACAGAAGTTCATGAGAGTCTCTGAAATTTTCAAAAAGGACGAGAACAGCAATATGCTTGAGCAGAAAGGGGCAGAAAATACTGATAAGTGCCGCTGCTTCAGTGGGGTTTGCCATGTACATGAAGGCGGTGTCGGATTGGACATGTCCAGAAAAAAGAGCTGCCGCTTGCCATTTCACCCCTAGTGGGAAGTGGCTTTGTAGGGAAGAGAAGCTGTGGAGAATAGTGATAAATAGGGGTGGGACTACCGGAGCTACCGGTATCCGATACTGCCAGTATTGGGTGTACCGGCAGTATCGGATTAAACTCGGTAATCCGGGTAAATTGCCGGATACCCCCCATACCGAATTTTTTACATTGAGGCCATTCAAATGAATGGCAGAATGGCGGAAGTTGTGAAAATGGCATGTTTCCGCTATTTGTGAAGCCTGTGGAAGTAGCGGAATGAAATTAGCGGAACTGCGGAAATAGCAGAATGAAACTAGTGGAATGAGAGCCTCTGCCACGCTGTACCACTAATTGCAGAATCGCTGTTTCCGGCGGAAATAGCTACAGCTATGACTTTCCGCTACAGTCCTACCCAGCAGTTTGTGTTCCTCCCAATCCATTGCCATCCTCCTCCTATTTCACCCATTTCCATACATTTACCTCCAAAGTTTCATTTATTTAGATTATATTAGATAGATTTAGGTGTTATACCAGCATTAAGAAGCAGTCCCTAGAGCTCCAGGCCCCACCATCAGAGTTCTGGGGCCTACATTCCAGGCAGGGAGGGCTGTTCATCCACATCATCCAGAAGCTGCCACTCTAGTTCCAGGACCCATTCTCAGGGTTCTGGGGTCATCATTCTGCTCACGGGGAGCTGTCATTCCACGGCATCAAGAAGCAGTCACTCCAGCCCCAGGACCCACCTTCAGGGTTCTGGGGCCTACATTCCAGGCAGGGAGG
>QEPC01004656.1:2264557-2285194 GCA_003113815.1 Sphenodon punctatus | reverse complement strand
GCAACCCATATGCTCAGTTATTTCCTTCTGCTATCCTTCACTGGGGTTTCCTTCTCTGTTTTAACTAAGCTAAGCACATGCAATGAGACTTGTCAACTTCATGAGTGTATTCCTATCTCCCAGTATCTTCCCCTGGCATTTGTCTCTCTTCTCTTGTCCATCTTGTATTACAAATGGCCTGAGGCAGGGACCTGTTTCTAATTAAGGATTGTTCAGAGTCAAGGCACATTGCTTGTGTTATATAAATAAATAAATAAATAAATAAATACATAAATAAATAAAGTACTTCACTTATTTGTGAAATACCATTAAAATGCCCCTTTGAGGGGGGGAAAAGACAAAACAAAAACCCAAAGAACAATACCCAATTATTTCCCCCCAAACACCCAACAATGACAAAGTCCAAACAAACAAACAAAAAATCTGGGAAGGGTTGTTGCTAATTTAGTTGTTTCATAACGTTGGGCTAGGTTTGAAATAATTCAAATGCAGAATCAGGCTACAACAATCATTTCAAATCCCTCGTGTAGTATATGGTGCAGAAGAGCGCTTGAATGGTATGGAAGGAGCCCAAAATATTTTGACTTTGCATTTCACAATTGCCCAAGAGTGACTTTTGAGAAGG
The DNA here is from genome assembly GCA_003113815.1 of Sphenodon punctatus. Lineage (NCBI taxonomy): Eukaryota > Metazoa > Chordata > Lepidosauria > Sphenodontia > Sphenodontidae > Sphenodon > Sphenodon punctatus. The sequence goes on along the minus strand of QEPC01004656.1, from coordinate 2,284,569 downwards.
GACTGCGGTCCCTTTAGGGCTTTATTAGGGAAAAACTGCAGAGTGAAGCACATACAATAAGTGCTAAGAAAGCTTCCTTTAAAAACACTTTAAACCTTGTCAATGCACATGCCTAAGTATAAAGAATGTGCAATTACATGAAAGTTGTAGTAAAATCAGTGCTCACTATTTCTTGAAAATATACAGAAGAAAGAACAGCTCTCAAGCAGGGACATTGTCTATCTTACTCTTTGTAAAGTAACAGGTACATCGCTGGTGCTATATAAATGCTAATGCTAATGCTAATAAAATAATAATAATAATAATAATAATAATAATGTCGGAAGCTCTTGTCTAGACACTTCTGCTCTTAAACTGTTATTGTGTGAGCCTAAACAGGGAACTATGGTTTGTTGCAGCAAACCTCTCATTGGAAGCAATGTAAAGTAGGGATGTGCGAACAGAACCAAGTTCGGAAATTCGGTTCGGTTAAAAAATTGAATTCAGTTCAGAAGTTCGGTTCGGTCGACCTAACTAGTCGAGTTTGGTCAAATTCCAAACTTCCAAACCAAGTTCGTACATTCAAAACTGGTGTTTTAAGTTGTTTTTGGCCTTCCGAACTGGTTCGGATTTGACCAAACAGTTTGGACGAATTTGAGTTCAGTTCAGAAGTTCAGTTCAGTCAACTGAAGTAGCTGAGTTTGGTCCGAACTCCGAACTTCCGAACCGCGTTCTCGCATCCCTAATGTAAAGCAGGCATAGACACGACAGTCCTCCACCATTAAAGGCAATGCGAGTTTTGCCATTGACTATAATGGTGGAGGAGCACACCCTAATTTAAGTAATGAGGTCACAACTTTAACCAACTGATTTAAATTGCCCCAAACTAACTAGCAACATTGTTAAGAGTATGGTTCTCCACTAGGACCAAGCTACCAAGAAACTCTAAATAAACCAGTTCTGTTAACTCTGTTTCAGCACATCCTTTGAACAAGAATGCAAGCTAAAGCTCTATGAACACCTTCAGCCACTACTATTCACAAACCCTACATGAGAGCATTTCTGAGTCCACTCCAGAGAATTGGGGAATAATAGATATTAAGGCTTGACAACATTTCCCAAGCAAAATCTTTTCGGGGGGGGGGGGATCTTTAACCACACACAATGACATATGAAGGTAAAATTCAAATAAGTCTCACCCAAATTTCCTTAACAAAACCTTAAAGAAAAAAACAAACACCTTAAACCACACACAACCACAAATGTAACAAATTAGAAGAAATCAACTATATTCCCAAAAGGAAAGAAATCGAAGTTTAAGGCTCTTGCCTTCAGTTTAGCAAAAAGAAGAAAACACGAAGGTCCTAACAACAAAACACTGAATGCAAAAACACCATCTATATAACATAGGGCCTTTTCCCATGGAGACACACACACACCCCCATCCATGTGTGTGGTTGAATTGTGCGGTGGGGGGGAGCATTTGTGCGATTGCTGCAGCAGGTGTGGGGTGTGTGTGTGTGTGCTCCTGCACTCAACCCACCTCCACCCATTGCCCATGCACGCAGCAAGGGGCGCCATAGCGGGTGCTCTGTGTGTGGAGGTGGGTGGGCATCCATGCGACAGGCCTCTCATGCACCACTCACGAGATGCCAACTCCCCCCATCCCCCCATGCACTTACACCCGTTAGAAAAAACCATAGTGAGTTTTTAAGAAACCAATGGCCCCTGCCTTAACTTGCACACCATGGATGGTTAGCTCAGAGATAAAATCTTTGTTTCACATTTTGTAAAAAAATATACTTTATTAACAAATAAAGACATGTACATTGGGGCTTGACTGACCAGCAACAGTTTCATGTGTTCCAAGTGTGGTTGTGGATAGCTTTGTGTGTTTTGGTTGGGGTACGAGATGCTCCTTCTTCACTGCTCCTCCTTTGTTTTTGTTTTTGTTTTTGTTTTCTTCTGGCTTATGGTGTATGCTAATGTCCAGTATATCAGTGTAATATGTGCCTGTCCAGTGTAATATGTGTATGCATTCATTCAAATGATATTTCTTTACCTATTTATGATGGAGATGGGGTAATCTTTGCAGAAGAGTACAGTTCAAATATGCCTTTTTTTGTTAACGTCTCATTGCTAATATGGCATGCTGTTCAAGATGAGCTAGGTTCTTCTTGTGCTTGTCTTTTCTGATTGTGGGGGGGAGGGGGAGGAGTGAGAAGGCCTCTTGCAGTATGCAGGACCCGGGGATCAGCAGCTGGGGAGGAGCAGTGGGATCAGCTGTCGGAACTGGGAGGAGCAGCTAGCAGCTGGGCAGAGAGTCTGGTGAGTAGAGTTGCCATATATACAAATTATGAGAGGACACTCATGAGGAATATGTGTTGCTGCAGGGCTGCATTGGCTCCAGTGAAGCCCTGCAACCTGTATTTCCCATAAGTGTCAGCTAAAAAATTGCATATATGGTAACCCTAATGGGGAGTCATGCTATCCCTGTCCCCTGCTGGCTGTTCCTCCAAGTCCCAGCCATCACTCTTCCCTGGAGTCTTCACTGCCACCACTCAGACTGAGCTGGGTTCTTCTCACACTTTTCTGAGCGGAGGTGGGTGGGGAGTGACGAGAACCTGGCTCAGCTTGAGCATCAGCAGGGAAGAATCAGGAGAGCAGTGGCAGCTAGGACTTGGAGGAACAGCCAGCACTGCAGTTGGGCAGTGAATCAGCCAGGGGAGTCAGGATATTTCTGTCCCTGCNGACGAGAACCTGGCTCAGCTTGAGCATCAGCAGGGAAGAATCAGGAGAGCAGTGGCAGCTAGGACTTGGAGGAACAGCCAGCACTGCAGTTGGGCAGTGAATCAGCCAGGGGAGTCAGGATATTTCTGTCCCTGCCGGTCGATTGCCATCCAAACCTAGAACTGCAAAGCCCCTCAGCCTGCCTCCCCCCAAAGCTCATTGGAGCAGCACCTAGCCAATGCCATCCGTTCACTGCAATGCCTGCACTCTAATGAGATTTAAGGAGATCCAGAAATACAAATCCATAATCCAGAAATCTGTAAAATTTGAGATACAGATCCATAATGCATATGAATTCATAAATTAATATGAATTCCCATCCCTAGAATTTTCTGGCTCAGAAGGAAAAGCTTTGGCAGTGATAGGCAAGCATAATTTTTTTCTTCAAATCTCTCGCACACAAATCCAGATCACTGAACCCCATCACCTCCACTTTCAACCATCTAGCTGAGCTTGTTCCTGCAAAAATGTGTATCAGAGAATAAGGCTTCCAAAAGAAAGAAAGTTTGAATAGTTCCTCTGCATAGCTTTCTGCTATTGTAGAATGTTTAAAATATCCCACATTCATAGGCTTCCCCAGCTGAACAAACTTCTCTTGGAAAATGTATTTAAGTTAGGGTCGAATGTTCTTGATATTAGTCCTGACCAGTGATTTCAATACCCTGTGTAGATCCTCTACAACAGGAGTGGGGAACCTTTTCTTTTCCAGGGCCATTTTGAATGTCAGTACAAGCTCCAAGAGTTGCATAAACATTGGGGGTAGGTTTTCTTAAAAAGAGAAAATGGGGGTTCAAATCATGACTTGTGCCACGGATCTGTCCCGTCTTTACGTGCATACCCTCATATCTGCTTCCTTGCCCTGAGCTCAGCCTTTAGGCATTAGGGGTAGGAAATGGATCTAGGGGCCAGTTCCAGGAACTGAAACAGATCCAAATAAAAACTAATGTGAGCCACATTTGGTCCCTGGGCTACAGATTCCCCAGCCCTGCTATACAAATATTAGGACTACTCACACTTTTGAGTAGATTTTCCACTGGCTTAAGATTAATGTGCTACTAAACACAAATGAAATTATGTTTTTCTATCTAATGATCAGATCTCGGCATAAATTTCATTATTCTCTTTTGTGTTCCAGAAACGCAATTGCTTTATCAGTCCACTCATCCATCTAATCCAATATTCTGTCTAACTGTGGCCAGTATCAGATGCCTCAGAGAAAGGTGGAAGGTACTGTGCAGTAGGCACTGAACAGATAGCTTACAGACAGGAAAAAAATCTAATTACAGTTAGTATTTACTTAAATCCTGATTTGGGGGATTTATTTACTTTATGAAAAAGCCTTTCCATNATGTGCATATAGGCGCCAGGCCATTTTGCACATGCACAAAATGGCCACTTCCTTTACTCAAAATGGCAGTGATGCTGCCATTTTGGGTAAGAGCAGTGGCCATTTTAAGAATGTGCAATCGTTTTGTTTGTTTGGTTTGGTGTATATATATATATTTCATTAGATTCGTATTGGAATCTAATATATCTATATAAATTTCATTAGATTCCTATTGGAATCGGACAAAACATTGCCAGTTCTAGTTTTCAGTCAGAACAGTCAAACTGTCAAACTGCCCCATTCTGATCAAAAATTGGAAATGGTGTAATTTCACATTCACCGCTATGTTAAAGTCAACTAATACTGAGTAAAGTTAGGTACATCTCCATTGATTCTTGAGTGAATGTCAAGAAATTATGCTATAGTCTCATACAGAGATCAAAAAAGTTAGAGAGAGAATTTTAATTTTTAAAATAGATTATTTACACCAAAGAGTTAGCCCAAAGGTGGAGAACCTTTTCCTTCCAAGGAGCCACTTTAAAAATTAGTACAAAGCAGCAGAGCTGGAGGTGTGCAGAACAACTGGAGGTGGAACTGTTGGGGCATTCTGAAGTCTGGATACTATATTGTATATCAGGTGCCTCGCTGGTAAGGCCTGCGTGCATGATCAGGGTCTAGCCGATCGCCATATTTGGGGTCGGGAAGGAATTTTCCCTCTGAGCAAGCTGGCAGTTGACTCTGCGGTTTTTTCATCTTCCCCTGCAGCATTGGTGGGGCTCACCTGTTTGGGACATCTGGATCCTCTTTTTCTAAAATTATCTCTTGTGATTTCAGCATCAATGTGCTTTGGTTAGTCCCAGTCTCTACTTGTAGCTATTGGTGGGATTTCTCTGTGAAGATGGTTGAGGTGTGGCGGGTCCTGCAGTGGTTCAGGGGGTTGGTCTAGATGACCTTTGATGCACCTTCCAGCCTTGTGGCTCTATTTCTCTTTTGTTTTTTATTTTTGCTTTCATTTTATGGGTTAAAAACATGGGGTAAAATGGGATTTGGACCCGCCGAAAAATCTCACCAAGAATGGACTTCTCGGGAAGATTTTCAAGGTAGAGAACCCCATGAGTATCGAGGTTCTCGCCACCATTCTCATGAGATTCTCGAGTGCCAAAAAAAGAACTCCCAGAATGTTCTCTACATTCTCAAAATGATCACCAGGGGGCTTTGCATGTGCCGAATGGCCAGAGTGTTGCACATGCACAGAGGATCTGGGGTTTTAGAGAATCCTGCAAGATTTTTGAGAAAGGCTCTGCACACGCACGATGAACTCTGGGGGCCACGCATGCGCAGAATGGCTGTGGTGGCCATTTTGTACATGCACAGAGTGGTTTTGGAGTGATTTTTCTGGAATCTTGTTGATCTTGTGAGATTCTCGAAAACCCTAGTGAGATCTTGCAAGATCTCGCCACGGTTGTGAAAATCTCACAAGATTCTTGCAAGAACAGTGTTCTTGTTTCAGCTCTATAAAAACCATCTGTTTTCAAGCTTTCATTAAAAAAAACAATATTCATTTTCATTGACTTTTTTTGTTTTTAAAATATTAAAACGTAAAAAATTTAAAAACTGGTTGCTGTTTTCCAAAATGGTGGTGATGCAGAGGGCATCAGTACAGCTCTGCAACATGCATAAGAAGTGTTAAAGTGGAGTTAGCATTGTGTCTGTTTTCATTATCTCCAATATACTGCAGAAAAGTGTGTTTCTCAAAATATTACATCATTCAACAGAAAAGACATTATATTTGTTTTTCTTTCCCCCATACAGGGAGGAAAGCTGGGACCTGTTCTTCACTAGAATTCAGATATATTTACAAATCAGTTCTGTTTACATAAAAGGTACTTCTAACTAAAACTATCTAGTAGAGTTCTCTCTGGATTACTTCATGTATTATGAAGTAAATATGACTGCTATGTTTTCCTTATGCACAATGTTGAAAGCTAAGAAATAAAGGTATGACTTGAAAAGTAATGGATTGCATATGGAATGCCTAAATCACCTATCACAGAAATACAATAGATAAGACCAGTAGCTTAGATTGTCCCTTAGTAATGATTCAATCTTGGACTTCTCTCTTCCAAGAGGTTTTCTGTCTCATGGAAGCAATCTAAATTCCAGCCATCAAGGGAATCTTCGTCAGGAAAAAAAGGATATATTGCTCTCCTATTTTTAGACATTTTATAAAGTTGTTTCATTTTAAAAATAGAGTATGTCACAGGATGGTAAGCTGTGTACTGAATATTCATAAATGAATAGAACACTAAGGACAAGCTTCATTCACTCACACAAATTCTTCATTCAGTGTTCAGCAGACTTTAAAGTGAAAGCTTATCCCAGGGTTTCACCAACTCTGGGTTTTGATTCTGACTCCAAGTAGGGTTGCACTATCTGGAGATGGCGTAGTGATGCTTATTGATATCTGATCTATTTTGCATGCTTGGAATTTGGTATATTTTGTATACTGAAATCACTAGATCATATCTAAATCTTTAAACGGTTTTACGCAATCAAGAAATTTGGAAGCCACTGGCTTACTCACTGACTTGAAGGCATTCCAGCTAAAGCCCTGAAGTAGGCCCATTGCTATATGAGCGAATATAAACACATGTATCGGTATTTGTAGTGTAATCATCTCTTAAGAGCATTCCACTACATGTTATAAAAGTGTGTTGGTAGTCCAACACTTTATAATAGAAACCTCTCCTGGTTAAATCTCTTTTTTGAGTATGACTTTCTTTTTGCATCCCTGAATAAAATTGTATCTTATTTGGACACAATGCTTATATTTCCATTTCTATCTAGTATATTTTCCAAACTATGAAATAATTTCATTGGCAACTGGCATCAGCGTTAAGATGAATTTCAGAAAGGGTGGAAATATTATATTCCTTTGATAAGCTTGGGATCTCAAGGGCCTGTAGTATCATCTCCATACTTTTGATCTAAAATTTATTTTGGGAGAATGTTCATCCTACTGCTTAGATATTTCCTTAGAGGCATTGTACAAAAATAGATTGAACACAATCTTATAGTGGGGAATTCTAAATCTTTCTTTTTTTCTTCCCTTTTTTCTCATTCAGGAATGGTTTGAATGACTATAGGACTTTAATGCAGATACAGTAAACTAACAGTGCTTTCACATGCTATAGCAGGGTCCCTTTTCTCTCTTCTTAAATTTGTATCTCTGTATTTTAAAGGTACTTGTGGTGACATTATATGTAAGTTCCTGGTATGTGTAGCTAATCCCTTAGGTTATGATCCTTCAAATATATTTTGCAGAGCTAGATTAACCTTTCACTGATTATGTTGCATGGCCAGTGTCCATCATGGTCAGTAGCCAGAGGTGCTGAAATTCCAGCAATCAGGATCTGGGAAGCTACAAAGACACCAGGCAGCTCATATGGCCTACAGAATACCTCTCCCTGCAACCATTCCTGCTACCAGAGTTCCCCAGAATAATTCAAAAGCTGAAGGTATGGACTGGACATTTGAGAGCTTCAGTGGCAAGGTAAGTGCTGGAGATAAGAGATGAAGCAGAAACAGGGTCTCCATGAGTCAGATGCGGGTGGGGACAGTGCACAGTAGGACAGGACAGGCAAGCAGGCAGACAGATACATTAAGACACACACTCTTTGCTTGTTGTTTTTTAAGGATTTTTTTTTTTTTAATGGGAATAAGAATAGGAATTTAACAGCGCAATGACTTGGCTAAATCCCAGCCTTTGATTGGAAAGTACAAAGCTCTGGGGTTTTTTTTCTTTTAACAAAATTTCCCTGGATCCCTGCCATCATGAATACCCTATTGCCATGAATTAGCGACAAACAGGCAAGCAAATTCTTCAGTGACTGCCCAGTCCTCCAACACTTCAACAGCTGATCCACAGCATACTATCCTTCGAGGCCTTAGCTATTATCTCAATACCTCTCCAGATACTCAGCCACCCCAGTCTTTAACCACCAGCAAACAGTCAGCGTTGGTGGCTTCTAGCCCTTCTTCAGTTCCAAGACAAGGAGGATTAAACACCGAAACCAACTTGTCTTCAGTGCTCCACTCCTGCCGCCTCCTCCATCCATTTCCCACAGCCTCTAAGCAGCACTGGATCCCAGAAAAGTCAGGCCTAATGGAGGCTTCTTTCATTCACCAAGAGGAAGGGATGGTAGGCATTCGGTGCATGGGTCCTACAGAGTGGCTCCCTGGGTACATCAAAGTGAAGGCTTCTGGGTTGAGGGAGCAGCAGCCCCTACATGTGGCAAACTTTTACGTGCTCCCCACTAACAACTAGGTATCCCCTCTACATAAATGTACTTAAGCAGCAATTAAGTAATTCACTATAATTCCTAACAAACAATAAAGCCAGGGCCTTAACACAACCCCCTGAAGCATATAATCCTCATATGTTCAAGGCTTGACTCACAAAAATAACATTAATAAAACTCACAATAATTGGAATAAATACAAACATTCAATTCCTCTGGGGAAAAAAATCCCAACCAACTGGAAATAACACCCCCCCCATTGGCACTCTGGCANAAATATGACTGCTATGTATTCCTTATGCACAATGTTGAAAGCTAAGAAATAAAGGTATGACTTGAAAAGTAATGGATTGCATATGGAATGCCTAAATCACCCATCACAGAAATACAATAGATAAGACCAGTAGCTTAGATTGTCCCTTAGTAATGATACAATCTTGGACTTCTCTCTTCCAAGAGGTTTTCTGTCTCATGGAAGCAATCTAAATTCCAGCCATCAAGGGAATCTTCGTCAGGAAAAAAAGGATATATTGCTCTCCTATTTTTAGACATTTTATAAAGTTGTTTCATTTTAAAAATAGAGTATGTCACAGGATGGTAAGCTGTGTACTGAATATTCATAAATGAATAGAACACTAAGGACAAGCTTCATTCACTCACACAAATTCTTCATTCAGTGTTCAGCAGACTTTAAAGTGAAAGCTTATCCCAGGGTTTCACCAACTCTGGGTTTTGATTCTGACTCCAAGTAGGGTTGCACTATCTGGAGATGGCGTAGTGATGCTTATTGATATCTGATCTATTTTGCATGCTTGGAATTTGGTATATTTTGTATACTGAAATCACTAGATCATATCTAAATCTTTAAACGGTTTTACGCAATCAAGAAATTTGGAAGCCACTGGCTTACTCACTGACTTGAAGGCATTCCAGCTAAAGCCCTGAAGTAGGCCCATTGCTATATGAGCGAATATAAACACATGTATCGGTATTTGTAGTGTAATCATCTCTTAAGAGCATTCCACTACATGTTATAAAAGTGTGTTGGTAGTCCAACACTTTATAATAGAAACCTCTCCTGGTTAAATCTCTTTTTTGAGTATGACTTTCTTTTTGCATCCCTGAATAAAATTGTATCTTATTTGGACACAATGCTTATATTTCCATTTCTATCTAGTATATTTTCCAAACTATGAAATAATTTCATTGGCAACTGGCATCAGCATTAGGATGAATTTCAGAAAGGGTGGAAATATTATATTCCTTTGATAAGCTTGGGATCTCAAGGGGCTGTAGTATCATCTCCATACTTGTGATCTAAAATTTATTTTGGGAGAATGTTCATCCTACTGCTTAGATATTTCCTTAGAGGCATTGTACAAAAATAGATTGAACACAATCTTATAGTGGGGAATTCTAAATCTTTCTTTTTTTCTTCCCTTTTTTCTCATTCAGGAATGGTTTGAATGACTATAGGACTTTAATGCAGATACAGTAAACTAACAGTGCTTTCACATGCTATAGCAGGGTCCCTTTTCTCTCTTCTTAAATTTGTATCTCTGTATTTTAAAGGTACTTGTGGTGACATTATATGTAAGTTCCTGGTATGTGTAGCTAATCCCTTAGGTTATGATCCTTCAAATATGTTTTGCAGAGCTAGATTAACCTTTCACTGATTATGTTGCATGGCCAGTGTCCATCATGGTCAGTAGCCAGAGGTGCTGAAATTCCAGCAATCAGGATCTGGGAAGCTACAAAGACACCAGGCAGCTCATATGGCCTACAGAGTACCTCTCCCTGCAACCATTCCTGCTACCAGAGTTCCCCAGAATAATTCAAAAGCTGAGGTATGGACTGGACATTTGAGAGCTTCAGTGGCAAGGTAAGTGCTGGAGATAAGAGATGAAGCAGAAGCAGGGTCTCCATGAGTCAGATGCGGGTGGGGACAGTGCACAGTAGGACAGGACAGGCAAGCAGGCAGACAGATACATTAAGACACACACTCTTTGCTTGTTGTTTTTTAAGGATTTTTTTTTTAATGGGAATAAGAATAGGAATTTAACAGCGCAATAACTTGGCTAAATCCCAGCCTTTGATTGGAAAGTACAAAGCTCTGGTTTTTTTTTTCTTTTAACAAAATTTCCCTGGATCCCTGCCATCATGAATACCCTATTGCCATGAATTAGCGTCGGCGACAAACAGGCAAGCAAATTCTTCAGTGACTGCCCAGTCCTCCAACACTTCAACAGCTGATCCACAGCATACTATCCTTCGAGGCCTTAGCTATTATCTCAATACCTCTCCAGATACTCAGCCACCCCAGTCTTTAACCACCAGCAAACAGTCAGCGTTGGTGGCTTCTAGCCCTTCTTCAGTTCCAAGACAAGGAGGATTAAACACCGAAACCAACTTGTCTTCAGTGCTCCACTCCTGCCGCCTCCTCCATCCATTTCTCACAGCCTCTAAGCAGCACTGGATCCCAGAAAAGTCAGGCCTAATGGAGGCTTCTTTCATTCACCAAGAGGAAGGGATGGTAGGCATTCGGTGCATGGGTCCTACAGAGTGGCTCCCTGGGTACATCAAAGTGAAGGCTTCTGGGTTGAGGGAGCAGCAGCCCCTACATGTGGCAAACTTTTACGTGCTCCCCACTAACAACTAGGTATCCCCTCTACATAAATGTACTTAAGCAGCAATTAAGTAATTCACTATAATTCCTAACAAACAATAAAGCCAGGGCCTTAACACAACCCCCTGAAGCATATAATCCTCATATGTTCAAGGCTTGACTCACAAAAATAACATTAATAAAACTCACAATAATTGGAATAAATACAAACATTCAATTACTCTGGGGAAAAAAATCCCAACCAACTGGAAATAACACCCCCCCGCCATTGGCACTCTGGCAAAAGAATGGCCATCATACTTTGGCATTGAGTAGGAGAAACCAGCCTACTCAGCATGAGCCAACAACCAGTCCCTCACACTAGCTGTTTTCCCACCTGTGTGAATGGGTCATTAGAAGGTCAGGAAAGGGGATGTGCATGCAACTCAGGTGCATCTTTCATCAGGTGCGAATGCCCCGAGGTGGGTGATTGAAGCTTTTATGCATGCTTAGAAGGACAATTGACTGAGCTGGATTTTGCAGCGGCTTGTTAAAATGCCAGCCCCAGAAGGAAGTTAGGCTGATGTAGTAATCCTACTTGAAAACTTCTTAAGGTTTGATTATGGGGCTGATATATTTGGGAATGGATTTAGAAGTGGGGGCCTGCTTGTATTTGTGGCTGGGGTTAGAAATTAAAATGGTCTTTTTACATTTTAAAGCAGCGGAACTACTCTTCTGCTCCTTAAAAGACTAGAAACTACAGCTCTTTATGACTCCTAGAACTTGGGTGAGTGCTTCAACTATGGTTTGGGGGCTCAATACAATGGGGGCTCAATACAATACAATGATTTTGTGAAGTAAATGGAACTCACCTGTATGGAATTTTGTATCTTTTTGACTGTTTTTGATCTCCTTGTATGTTGAGCAGGGAGGAATCACCTCTGTTGTTTTTTGGATCCGGTTACAGCTTTTGCTGACTCTTTGACTCTGTGGATCAGGTTACAACCTGTGTTGACATCTTGAAGATTGTTCTTTTGAATAACATTATACAGAACCCCTGAAGAAGCTGCAGTGGCAGCGAAATGATTGTTGGGACTTTCATACTTTGCTGCCCTCCTGCCTTTGGACATTTGGGTTTGAGTCTGTGGTTTATCCACTTGGGAACTTTGAGTGTTTGCAGTTTTCAGCTCCTTTTTCCTGAATGGTTTCTTGGTTTTTTCCCTGTCATATATTTGTATTGATACATTAATGTACTTTTAGTTTGAACTCCCTTGAAGTATTTGCTTTTGTGATGTATGTTATTTACTGGCCTCTGTTTGGAATGGTAATTATTCATTATTAGTACACTTGCACAGGCAGGGGCCAGGGTCAGACAGGCTTCACTGACTCAGCCTGCAACTGTCTAACAGATCCTGCCTGCCTGTTGCACTAGAATCAGAGATTGTAGCAGCAGTTCTTGGTATTGGCAGCCCCTAGTAAGGGTTTTTTGGGGGGTGCATGGGGGGCTGGGGGATTCAAGAGGGCATGGGGACTTAAAGGGGGCACTGTCCCAGGGTCCTTAAGGCAGACTTCCCATAGTCATTAGCTATTTTTTTCAAGTAGGGCCTTCATAGAGTTTACATCTCAATCCTCATGTTTCACTTGGCTTCCCGGAAGCGTCAAGTGTCTTTTGACAAGCTTCACACAAAATGCACATCACTAAATGCTGCTTGCACAATATTTAGCTTACTAGATAGGGCAGCTTCCAGTCATTGCACTGCCCTGTGTTAAATAGCATAGAAAACTTCTTCTTCAATTACTGAGGCTTCCATTGTGCTGTCTCTGGGATTAGAAACAGCTGAGTTACTAAAGGTCTTGCCTACTTCATGTAGTGAATCAATCGAATGGGGAATCTTGTGACTCAGTAACAGTGAGGAAACTCAAGCAATTTTGCTAAGTGAAGGAGCTCGAGGGGAAATGAACATTTTCTTTTTCAATTCTGATTATCATACCAGAAAAAAAGCATGTTACTTAAAGATAAGTTTTTTTTAGTGTTACTGAAGTTTCTTTGTATATTAAAAGCTTTGTGAGATTTAAAATTCTAAACATGTTAGTACCACATACTAGCTGGTCACTCTGCATAAAATAAACAATGTATCATTATAACTCTATTCCTGGATGATTTATTAGTATTTGCCATAACTGTGACAGAAATACATTAAAGTTATTTAATCTTATATTTAAGAAGAGAAAAAAGAAGTTTTTCTCTCATACCTTAAAGAAAACAAAAGTATTTGAAGTAGACTGACCTTTATGTTTGTTCGAGGCCACTTGCCCATGTTACCGGAGCTGGAGATTCTCCTGGCAGGGAATCTCTAGGATAGGAAACTTATGCCGAGGCCCACACATGGGTGCAGGTCATCAGCTGTGTCAAGAGGCTCTTTTCCCTCTGAATATCAGGGCTTGAAATCCAGCCCTGACATCCAGAAGGAAAAAGCCACTGAATGCGACTGATGATACATTTTAGCCCTGCACGTAAGTTTCCCAGCCTGGATATTCCCTGCTGGGAGAATCTCTGGCCCTGGAAACATGGGCAATTGGCCGAAGAAAGGAAACTAAACTGGTAATGTATACCATTACCTATTGTGGATAAAGGGCAACTGAAGTCATTAGTAACTCTTGGTGTTCTGTTCCTCTGAAATGAAGCCACATAAGGAGCTTTTACATAGAGATCTTTTTCCTATGTTTTAGAAGTCCAGGTTGAGAAAACCCCCACGAGGTTGGGGGTGGGGATCTTGATGCTCGTCCCTGGTCCAAAGGTCACTGGGGCATCATTGGAAACCATGGTGCTGAGAGATTCCAGGATGTTTTGAGATGCAGACCTGGTGAGACCCCAACAGCCAAACTTCCAGGAGCCACCCAGTGCCATTGTTTCCAATGGCACCCAGGCAATTTCTAGCCTGGGGAGGAGCGTCTAACTTCCCCCTGTGGGGGGTTCCACAACATGAACTTTTAAAATACAGGAAAAAGCTCTCCTGTGTAAAAATGCCCATAGTCAGTGAACAAAAAAATGCAAAGGCTTGTTGCCATGATTAACCTTAAGTCCTAATCCTGTAAGAAATTGCACAAATCAAAGAGCCCCAGGTCAGATGGGTCTACTAGTTCATCAAGCCTGAGTCCATGCCAAAGACATTCCACCAAATTCCACTCTTATGCTCCATATAAAATGTGTACCTGAAATTAAATAAAAGTATCACCATCCTCAGAACTATGCCTGTTTTTTAGGAATGTGCAAACAGGACAGAGTTTGGCTGTTCAGACTTTCGGACGTACAAACTAAAAACTTAGTTAGGGTTGGTGCATTCGGTCCGGCGGAGTTTTGACACCCCCCCCCAAACATTTGGGAAGGCAGGCTTGGCGCTTGGCCCCTGGGGCTGCCTGTGGTTCCAGGGTTGGCCATCTGATTCCCAGCAGCAGAAGCATCAGAGATCGGGACGGCTTGGCATGTGACACCCTGGGTTGCCTGGGCAGGCAGGCTTGGCGCTTGGCCCCTGGGGGTGCCCAGGGTGGCAGGGCTGGCCATCTGAGATCCAGTGGCGGCAGCAGCAGCAGAGGCCGGGAAGGCTTGGGGCTTTGTGGCTGGCACCCCTACTTGGCCGGGCATTGCAGACTGGCAGGCCTCCAGTTCTGCTGGCTCTATGCTGGGTTCTCCATTTCTCATCCCCATCATGGCAGGTGGTGGCTGGCTGACCACATGAATCACTACCAGGCAAGGCTACTTGACCAATTTGCAGAAGAGTTGGTTGAGATCTGGTGAGTAGGATGGGAGCCTGTAATGTCTGGCCCCATATGGGTGCCAGCCACCGGCAAGCCCAGACCAGGCCTCTGCTGTGGCTCCACCGATGCCTGGCAGTCTGAAATTAGTATTTATTTAGAAGGGGACAATCCTCAAAGGGAAGTGGTCTTAGTAACAGAGCAGGTAAAAGAAGTTGTGTCACAAAATATTCAGCATGAGACCACTTCCCTGAGTGCTTTGGCACATGGGAAGTGGTCATGCACAGTGCTGAGTAATACTGGTTCTGATCCTTCAGGATTATGTCCAGTTAAGATGGATCCTTTGCCTGCATCTCCTCTCTCTCCCTCAATATTGGGGATGGAAGAATTTGATCTCCCCGCAAACCAATTGGGTTTTGCAACTGAAGCTGAAGTGGAAGAATGATGGGCAGGTCCCCTAAGGAAGTTTTTTATCTCCATAGTGTCTCAATATTTTGGGTTGGAAAACCAAATTAATGGATAATGACTTTGGTTGTTTCATTAGATCATTTGACATTATTTTGCTTCAAGAAACATGGCATGCGGGACAACTGGACTTGGACGGATGTGGACGTTACCCCATCTGAAATGAAAGGAAGGCCTAGTGGGGGTTTGGGCTGTTTAATATCTTAAAAAGACACATTGGCAGGCCTACAGTTCTGCTCGCTCTATGCGGGAGTGTCCAATTCTAATCACCATCATGACTGGGTGTTGCAGGCTGCCAAGCATCAGTGGAGCAGTGGCGGAGGCCTTATCAGGTTTTGGTGGCTGGAACCCCTATTTGGCCAGGAGTTTCAGGTTGCTGGACATTGGCAGAGCAGTGGAAGAGGCCCATCCAGGGCTTGGTGGCTGGCACTCCTTCTTGTACGGGTGTTGCAGGCTTCCAGGCATTGGTGAAGCAGCGGCAGAGGCCTGGTTGGGGCTTGGTGACTGGCACCCCTACATGGTGGGGCATTTCAGGCTGCCATGCATTGGTGGAGCAGTGGCAGAGGCCTGGCCAGGGCTTGGTGGCTGGCACCCCTGCTTGTCCGGGTGTTGCAGGCTGGCATCGTACTTGACTGAGCTCAAGAAGCTCTATTGGAAAATGNCCCCCCCCCAAACATTTGGGAAGGCAGGCTTGGCGCTTGGCCCCTGGGGCTGCCTGTGGTTCCAGGGTTGGCCATCTGATTCCCAGCAGCAGAAGCATCAGAGATCGGGACGGCTTGGCATGTGACACCCTGGGTTGCCTGGGCAGGCAGGCTTGGCGCTTGGCCCCTGGGGGTGCCCAGGGTGGCAGGGCTGGCCATCTGAGATCCAGTGGCGGCAGCAGCAGCAGAGGCCGGGAAGGCTTGGGGCTTTGTGGCTGGCACCCCTACTTGGCCGGGCATTGCAGACTGGCAGGCCTCCAGTTCTGCTGGCTCTATGCTGGGTTCTCCATTTCTCATCCCCATCATGGCAGGTGGTGGCTGGCTGACCACATGAATCACTACCAGGCAAGGCTACTTGACCAATTTGCAGAAGAGTTGGTTGAGATCTGGTGAGTAGGATGGGAGCCTGTAATGTCTGGCCCCATATGGGTGCCAGCCACCGGCAAGCCCAGACCAGGCCTCTGCTGTGGCTCCACCGATGCCTGGCAGTCTGAAATTAGTATTTATTTAGAAGGGGACAATCCTCAAAGGGAAGTGGTCTTAGTAACAGAGCAGGTAAAAGAAGTTGTGTCACAAAATATTCAGCATGCAGTGAAATGATGGCACCCTATTAGTGGAATGATGGCCCCAGAACTCTGATGGTGGGTCCTGGGACAGGAGTGACCACTCCTGGATGATGTGAATGGACAGCCCTCCCTGCCTGTAATGTAGGCCCCAGAACCCTGATGGTTGGTCCTGGGGCTAGAGTGGCTGGATGTTTCTTGATGTGGTGGAATGACAGGTCCCCATAAGCAGAATGACAGCCCAAGAACCCTGATGGTGGGTCCTGGGGCTGGAGAGCCTAGAACTCCTACTTGGTCAGGTGTTGCAGGCTGGCTGGCATCAGTGGAGCAGTGGCAGAGGCCCAGCCAGGGCTCGGTGGCTGGCACCCCTACTTGGCTGGACACTGCAGCCTGGCTGGCATCGGTGGAGCATTTGCACACAATGAAGTAGAACAGCAGCCCTCCATGCCTGGAATGTAGCTCCCAGAACCCTGATGGTGGGTCCTAGTGCTGGAGTGGCTGGCTGTTTCTTGATGCTGTTGAATGACGGCTGCCTGTGAGCAGAATGATTGCCCAAGAATCCTGGCACCCCTACTCTGCTGGGCATTTCAAGCTGCCAGGCATCAGTGGAGCAGCAGAAGAAGACCGGCCAGGGCTTGGTGGCTGGCACCCCTACTTTGTCATGTATTGCAGGCCTGTTTTCTACTCACCGGATCTCAAAAAGCTCTTCTGAAAATTGGTCAAGCCTTGCCCGGTGGTGAATCACATGGCCACCCAGTAACAGACATTGCCGGGCCCAGTACCTGTGGCACAGCAGAGGCAGCAGAAGCGGACATTGGCTTGCTGGGTCACAGAACCCATTGCACAGACAGCAGAGGCAGCACAGGCAGCAGCAGCAGACATTGGATTGCCCAGAAGTAGAACCTATGGCATAGAGAGCAGAGGCACTGTTGGCAACAGTAGCAAACATTGGATTGCCAGGGCACAGAACTCATGGAACAGCAGAGGTGGACACAGCAGGAGTTGCCTGTGCACAGCACCCATGGAGCCAGAATGGTAGGATTTGCCAGGGAAGAGCTCCCATATAGCAGCAGACGGCAGCAGCAGGATTGCATGGACACATTTGGATTTGCCAGGGCAGAGCACCCATGGAGCAGCAGAAAGCAGCAGCATGATTACCAGGCCAGTGGGGCACATCACCGAGGGTTGCCAGGGAAGGTAGAAAGGCACCTTTGCATGTGAGGCCGGCAGGCTGGGGCAGGGCTTCAGCTTTGTCCACAAGGCGGGCAGACAAGCACTTTGGCATCAGCAGAAGGCAGACTGAGGCAGGGTTCAAGCTTGGCAAACAAGGAGGACATACAGGCAGCGTGGCATGAGCATTGGAAGGCAGACTGCAGCAGGCTTTGATCTTGGCAACCTGGGAGTGCGGGCAGGTAGAAAGGCAGCATGGCGTAAGCATGGGGAGAAAGACTGAGCCAGGCTTTGATCTTGGCAACCTGTGCAGGCAGACAGGCAGCATGGCATGAGCATTGGAAGGCAAGCTGAGGCAGGCTTTGATCTTGGAAACCTGAGCAGGTGGGCAGACAGGCGGCATGGCATGAGAGGCAGTAGGGAAGGAAGTTTGGACATTGGCAGGGCACTCAGGCTGGTGAAAACTGTGAAGCACGAGAGAGAGAGTTAGAGAAAGTCAGATAGGTGGTCCAAGATTATCTAGCTAGATTATCTAGCTGGCAGGCTTACAGCTTCCCAATGGCACTCTGCATCATGAAGACAGTCGGATAGGCCGGCCGAGGCCATTTACTCAGAGACAGAGAGAGAGGCAAGGCAGGCGCCGGACGTTGAGAGGGACGGCACCTCAGCAGCAGCAGCCCAGATTGAGGAGGAGCCCCGGCCCAAGACTGCCCCAGCATGGGTTGGCATGTGCCACTGCACCATCAATCCATATCCAGGGGCAGCTCGGGGAATCCCAGCAGCAGAAGTTTCACCTTGAAAAAAAGCAACTGCTCCACCAACTTGGCCCCAGTCTCAGGAAATGCAGTGAGCAAATGCACCCCTCCATAGAGAACACTTGCTTGCTGGGGACACTCATTGATGGGCAGGTTAACAGACCCGTGGCCACTTTGGACAGGGCTGGTCACACGTTGGTCTTGCTGGCCAAGGGATTGCCGCTGGGTTCAATGCACGACTCCTCCTCCAGGTAGCTCTCCACTGCAGCTGAGGTGCTTTCGTACTCCCACACATAACTGTGCCTGGGGAACCACCTCCACCACTGCCCTCAGCCACGCTGCCTGCCCTGCTGTGCATGACCCATGTTCGCCAGGCTGCCCTGCACATACGAGCTGCTGCTGGCAACAGGGGTGCTGCTGCTGCTCAACCTGCTGATGGTGCTGCTACTGCTAGGGCTGGGGGCAGGGATAGACTCCGCCAGCCGAAAGGGATGGCTGCTCCCACCATCCCCAGGGGCGTCCTGCTGCTGCCTCCTCATGTACTGCCCTCAATATGTTGGTTGCGTTGTCCGTCACCATGCACCCCTTGGCGAAGGGTGCGCCTGGCATGACCCACTCCCCCACCATGGTGGTCAGGAATGCCTCGATGTTCCGAGACATGACTTTTGTCTGAAGCAGGTCCCACCTATACCCTGCTTCAGGACCCCTTCTGCCACTGCTAAACGCTGCCTCTGGGTCTTGCCAACAGTGCATCATCACTGCCAGGTAGGTGTGCTGCGCATTCCTACTCAACCACAGGTCATTGGTGAAGTGGATGGTGGTACCTGTAGCCCTTACCAGCTGCTCCCTCAACTGCTCCTTTAAAGCCCGGTACAGGGCTGGCACCACCTGTCGACTCAGGGTGTTGGGTGAGGGCAGAGTAAAGTGGGGGGCCAGGAAGCCAATCAGACGCCTAAACCCCATGTCCCTGATCAACGAGAAGGGCTGCCAATCCAGAGCTATCATTTCCCCCAATATGTCCATGGCTTTCAATTGAAAGCCACGCCACCCTCCACGTGCTGCAGCTGCGGATGGACTTGGCAGCTGTCCCCACCCCAGCTCCCCCATGGTGCGATTATTTAGATTAGATTAGATTACATTAGATTACATTAGGTTAAGGTATTATTTTTATTTTTTCTCCATCCCTGTGTTCTTTCTCCCTACCCTCCGTTGAATCCTCCCCCCTCCTCCCACTATATAGTCCATCCATGATTCCCTTCCCCTGTTTTTGGATTTATTTAGAGTAGCATTAGATGGGTTTAGCTTTCATTTCAGTTTTTTACCCCTCCCTATGTTGTTTGTTGTGAGCTGTCTGTATTCCACCTCCCCATCCCTGTGAATAGACAGACAGACAGATTAGATAGATTAGATTTAGGAGTTAGCTTAGTTACAGAGATAGATAAAGATCGTGTGTATTGATTCAGTTTTACAGTGTTTGTAGGACTAGGCCTTTGTGTTATTAGATATTCCATTTAGTTCCATAGGTTTTAGAAGAGTTAATAGCAGTTAGATTTAATGTATATATATATAATATTAGATTAAAAATTTGAATTATATATATATA
>QEPC01004656.1:2227770-2240281 GCA_003113815.1 Sphenodon punctatus | reverse complement strand
TATTTTTTTTTCATTTCAACAAAATCTTTATTTTTTTTAATAACCAGGTACTTTTTAGGACTTCTACTACTCATTTTGTCATAGTAAGTCAAGTGTATTTGCAAAAGAGTCTTCATAATCATGTAAATGTAGCAAGTAACCTTAAATTTACATAAACCTTAACCCATTCATTGGTTTCCTTGTGCTTCAAATAATCCCCAATAGGACCATGGTGAAAACTGCATTCTGCATCCACATCTTTGGCCATTGCGAGGTAGGAAGTGATTAACAGAAAACAATGAAATGGGAATTAAAGCTTATCCCAGGTTCATCAAATTAGTAGAGGTGAAACAAGAATGCTGTGCATGTCCAGATTTTTGCAACCCTGCCAAGATCTTGCTAAATCTCACTAGGGTTTTCAAGAATGTTACGAGATTCTCAAAAATCTTCAAAATTGTCTGTACGTGTGCAAACTGATTGCCAAGACTGTTCTGCGCAGTCCCTGACAGATGTTTTCATATGCGCAGAGCAGTTATTCAGGTTGCTACAAATGCTCGGCACATGCACAAAATGGTCACTGCAACCATTCTGCATATGCACCACCATCCCTGTGGCCATTTTGTACATGCACCGAATGTTTTTTCGGGGGGGGGGGGCGGTGTTCAGCGCTCGAGAATCTCACAAGAATGGCATTGAAAACACTGATTCTCATGAGATTCTCAACCCAGAAAAATCTCCTTGAGAAGTCCATTCTTGATGATATTTTCAAGTGGATCAAAATCTCATTTTACCCCTACAAATTACACAACATAATGCCATGTCTACCTGACATATTCTTGAAAACAAACTCTTTCCATCAAGTGGCAAATAAAATAGAACCATCATGCAACAGAAATGTGTATTTGTACCACTGCTCATTCAAAAAATAGTGCTATGTAAATGGATCCTTCGAATTAGAGGTGAAAAACGTATCTGTGAAAACAGGTAAAATCACCAAAATTAAGTCTGAAACAAGAATCAGATTGGATTTCCACGTGTTATCTCATAAGATTTCNCTGTGATCCGGACATATTGGCAAGAGACCCTGGTAAGGGTTCCATCATAGATTTAAGCTCCAGCAGCCCTGGGAATAAACAGGGGGAAATATTGGTAGAGGCTGATCCCCTGAGGGCGGACAGCTGGAGCAGGTTTTGGAGAGCTCAGCTATAATCGCTGAAATAAAAAGTCCCAGTAGAGCCTCAGGAGGTGTTGCAAAGGGTGGGAGAAGCTAACTCAGTAGGCACAGGTCAGTTGGTGGTGCCATGAGGTGGTGCACTCTGTATCCCACCCATAGTTGGGTATGAGGGTGGGATCATGGAACATAACTGGTTGAGTAAATAAGGTGTTAGATCCAGATTTTATTTTGCATTTACGATTGTATGACATAATCTGCCTTCAGGAACTCTGGCTTGCTGAAGATAGCCAGTTCTATCTGGAGGGATATCATAGTTGGTTTCTTCCATCGAGGAGATTACACCGTAAGGGCCGCCTTGCTGGTGGTCTAGGTATATTTATTTCATATAAACTACAGGCCGTGATCAAATCAGTGGATACTTGTGAGAACAGTATCCTTATGTTAGACTGTGATATCCCTGTGATAGGGCTCTCCTTTTTGTTAATAAACGTATATCTCCCACCATCTGACGGGCCTATCTGGGTGCAGCATAAGCTCTTTCTGGCATCGAAGCAAGAGGAGTGTAACAACTTTGAATTATTTATTTTGGGAGATTTTAATGCCAGAATGGGCCCAACAAATCTAGCCCTCTGGAAGGATTTGCAGCAAGCTCATTTACTTGACCTAGAAGAGAACTGGAATGAAGGTCAGATCTCTAGGGATCAGAAAACAAACAAAGAGGGGAAATTACTTTTTGAATTGGTGTTGGACAATAATTTATACATTCTGAATGGTAATTATTGGGGGGATGTTCCCGGTAAGTTAAACTTTCCATTTTCACACAGGGGCAGTACTATAGATTACACCCTGGTCTCCCTCTCGCTGTTGCAATGTGTAGAAACATTCACAGTGGGAGATAGAGTGGAGAGTGACCATTTCCCCGTTTGTGTGACCTTTAATGGAGTCGTAAGTTTGCCTGTGGCCCCTAAATCTCATTCCAGAGAACTGGCAGATCAGACAGGTAGGGTTTAAAGGCTCTGGTCTGAAACTCTTCCATGAGAAATCCTTGATTTTCTGGCTATGCCCTATGTAAATGACCTGAGGGCCCGGTTAGAGACAACCTTGGATTTGGAATCAGGCATATTAGCTGTTGTAGATCTCCTGGGCCTACTAAAGCCTTATTTGACTAAGACCCCAACAATAAGGGAGAATAGGGGGACTGCAAGAGATTGGTGGGATGCAGAGTGTAGGGACTGCCGCACTGACTTGCGGAAATGCTCACGTGCCCTTAAAGCTAACTATGATAGGGTACTCTTGGCTCAGTCTAAATATTGTCGGTATAGATCCTTATTAAAAAAGAAAAGACAGGATTCTCAAATAATAAAATGGAATCAATTACTTACAGCGCTAAAGACCCATGATGGGAAATTATTTTGGAAGTTGGTGAATGGCCCTTCTGTGGGTTTACAACACTTGGTTGGTCCAAGAATAAGTAGTGGCAAATGGGAACGACACTTTAGAGAGATATTTAATTCTAGCCTTCCTTTGGAAATTGCTAGTGTTGAGGGATTTCCTGCTCTTGCAGAATGGGAGCCGGTCAGGGAGCAAGAGATTTATNGATACAGGTTTAAGAGTTAGGCTTAATAAATTAGGTCACCTCTCTAGTAGAATTGATACTACGAGAGGTGTTAGGCAAGGGTGCCTTTTGGCCCCTTTACTCTTTAACTTATATGTAAACCATCTTATCCTAAGATTGCGGGACACAGGAGATTATAAGGCCCCTAAAGTAGGCCTAAGGAGGATCTCACTCATAATGTACGCAGATGATACGGTGTTATTGTCTACCTCAGGACTGGGTTTGAGACCATTATTGGAGGATTTCTCAAAGGAATGTAGCTTACAAGATCTGAAAATTAACTATAAGAAAACAAAAGCTATGGTCTTTAGGCATAAATTTAAGCAGAAATATTGGCAGATGAATTCAACCCCAATTGAGCAGGTAAAATGTTTTGTCTGCTTGGGGGTAGATTTCTCCCATAATGGATCATGGGCTCCTCACATCCAATCCTTGAAGACAAGTGTAATGGGAACTATGGGAGCAATTTGTAATTTTTTTTCCACAAAGGGGGGGGTCAAAGGTTTGTTCCTGCTCTAAAGGTATTCCAAGCAAAGGTAATAGCGAAACTGAGTTATGGGGTCTTACTCTGGGGTGTTTCGTCAGGTATGTTGAAATTGCTGGAACCAATACTCCATACATTTCTGAGGAGGCTGATGCAGGTGCCGAATTCAACACCAGCAGTCTTACTCAGATTGGAGATGGGGGTGTATTCCCTGAGAGCATACTTAATGGAGTCAATGTTATTAAATCTGTTTAAAATCAGTTCTGTTCATGAGGCTGAGTTAGTAAATATCTGCCTACATGAAAAACTGAATAAAGATTACCCTACCTCTTTTTGGTGAAATAATGCTAACTTGAATGGGATTGGATTGCCATTTTTATTCTTGAAGGACTTTTCATTTAAAGAGATAAAGAAAATGCTGAAAACCAGGATCATGGATCTTGAGGCCCAAATTTCTAGAGCAGCAGTTTCTTGTTATCAGCATCTGAGCCCAAAATTGGGAGGGGCAGATTACATTAAGCGGGATCTCCCTTTTCAGCACAAGCGAGCGTTTTTTGCCTTACGGCTTCAGATCATGCCCTCAGCGGTGCTGGAGGGGAGGTACTCAGGCACCCCCTATGTGGACAGATTGTGCCCTTACTGTCTAATTGAAGTTGAGGATATTGTCCATTACCTCTTTGCATGCCCAATGTTCTCCCACCTACGTAGAAAGATGTGGGAGATGATAGTAATTCCTCCAAATCTAGCAATAACACAGAAGATAGTGTATCTCCTTTCTGATGAAAACCAACAGCTCACCCAGACAGTAGCTTTCTTTGCCTATCTTATGCAAAAAACTAGGGCAAAGAAGCTGAAATTGGTGCAGAAGCTGAAATAAGATGTCTGGGTTAGTAGGCTGTATTTTATTTGACTGATGACAGCTGGGTTGGTTTGTGCTGTATGGTTTAGGTATTAGGCTTCTGAGCCGCTGTTTTTCTCATTCTATGGAATGTTTGTACTTGCCTAATTTTATTTTGTATGCATATTTTGTCTTGTCTTGTTTTGTCATGGCCTATGGCCAGTACAATAAAGATTATTATTATAATGAAAATGACAAAAAATAAAATCCATAATGATAACAAAAGTCATTATTGATTTTGTTATTGCCTGGCAGGTGTTTTGGGTAGGGAAATGTGGAGAGGGGAGGAGGGAGCAGACATCTTGGAGCCAGAAACATTGTTGAACTCTTAAACTGGGAGGGGAAGGACCTGATGGATGTATCTCTGGCCAATGACCAGTGCAAGCAGGTCCCAGTAGTTGAATGGCACCCTGTGATTCCTCAATGTCTGTGCCTCCAAGAACCAATCAGGAGGGCTCTGGGGGAGGGCCCTGCAACCCTTAATATTGTAGGACTGGGCTGCTTCACCTTGTGTAAGCTCTCTTGCTTTTCAGAGTACATTTTCAGAAGCTGCTACTTCTGCTGCATATATATATGCCTTATTCCCTTCCCTACAACCCAATCCTTATTTCTTCTTTAGGTACACATATAGAAAGAGATAGAAATATGTAGTATAGTTTATAGATAAGAGATATAATAGAGATAGATTAGAGATAGTGGATATATCACTGAGTTTTCCTTTCCCTTCCCGTTTGTCTTCCCCTGTCCATATATTATATAGATATAGATATTGGTTGCATATATATAGATTAGATATTTAGATACTAGGCTGTTTTATTATATATATTCAGATTATAGGATAGGCATATTTTGTATTATACATAGGTTAGGTTTAGCTTAGGTACTGTATATATTACATAAATAAAACTACAAATTGTGTACAATATATATTATTGTGTGCAGTTCTTTCTTTATAACAATGAGAAGGGCAAAGAGTTCAACTTCCGACAATAATTCTTCGTTGGCACACAAAATCGTAACTGATACCAAAAATCTTTGTTTGAAATCAGTACCGATACCGACAACGATAACGAAAAATGACATTTCATTATTAACTAAAATGACAAATATTAATAATGAAAACAAAAACAACAAAAAACATGGGGCCTTGGTGCACCCCCCTAACACCGACGGCATGAGGCAGACAGTGAAGCTGTAGCCTCCAGGGTTTTGGCACAGCAAAAAGAGGGAGAGAGAGGGCTTAGGGGTGGGTGGGGCAGGAAGCAAGGGAAGGGGTAGGACAGTAGAGAAAGTGCAGACTGCGGGGGAGGAAGCAAGTCTATTTCTTGTAGCTGTGTCCATTCCAACCTACCTACACCCCTGCTAGCTAGGGGACGCTTACTCTATAAGCCTGAGTGGTCAGAAGAGAAAAACCATGGGAAGGCAGAACCTAGAGCCAGCAGGATTGTCCCAGGGGCCATGATCATGCTACAGGAGTGTCTCCAAACAAGGGGAGGGGGCCGACAGCTTGCAGGTCACCCCAAACACCAACTTCACACAGAGCTTCCCAGAACCAGCTATCCAAGGGGGAGAAACGAAATGGTCGCAAGGATGGAAGGAACTGATCCAAAATGAAGGGACTGGAGCTCAAGGAAAGGTTTGTCTCATGAAGAAAAACCACGCGCTGGGGAGTCTTTCATATACCGTGATGTCTCGGCAAATCAACACATCTTGGGTGAACTGATTGTGTTGACTCCAATCCTGTGGGGATTTGTGCCCTGAGGGAGAAGAAACTATTACAAGGATTCACACCGTATACAGTTGGTGGCCCCAATCCAATGCCCCACGGATCCCTGGAGAGAGCCGTGTGCTCGTGCGCATGCACAGACACACAGAACCCGCATGGGCCCACATTGCCAGCATATTGTGCTATGCGTATCCCACACATGTGTGCGCATGTGAGTCTGCACAGGGATCTGCGGAGCATTGAATTGGGGCCACCATGAATAGAAAACCTCTTCCCACCTATATAGATAGTACAATGTAAATAATAATATTAATTAAAAATTAGACATTGAAAATATATTGAAAATATTTCTCCAGCTCAGCATAAGCGTATGAAAGGAATCAAAGAACAAACTCACCCCCCAAAAACTTGACTAGAAATGGCTTTCTACCATGTCAGCCCAATTCTTAAAGTTCTACACTGGAACAAGCCCTATCAAAGCTTTCTGAGTATCCGGCTAGAGTTTCACTCTTTCCCCTCATACTTGTTATTAATTCTGCCCATGCTCTGCTCAATTTTTATTCTGTTTTGTCCTTTTTCCAGTCTTGTGTTATCAGCCAACAAACCAAGCGAACTTCACATTTCAAACCAATATGTTTCAGTGGGTATGAAATTATACAGAATGAGTTTACTCTTTCCTAACTGTAGATTACTCCTTCACTCATTGATTATAAATGAAAGTATTTACAATAAATTACAGTGAAAAGGCTTATAAATATGTTAAACTTACAATCAAATTTTAAAAAAGAAAGGTCATTTCTAATTTCTTTTTCCCTTTAAGCATACATGGTGAAATGAGTGGGAAATGTGAAATAGGTTGAAACTATCAAGCTTCACTCAACATTCATCAGTCAGGCTTCATTTACTCAGTTTGGGATAATGTACAAAAGGACATGATTCAGTAGAGTGTGATTTCATGGACAAGTCAGTAAAATAGCATTTACAATGTAACTTGAAAGTCAATGTAGTGCAGTTATAAAGTGATTCTGTAGGGAGGTTGTCATTCAGTCCCCATATGAAATTGACATTTTCAGACATTAATATCCCTGAGACTGTTAAAAGAGCAATCCACTTTAGGTGTTTTATATATATATAAATATATATACACACTATACCAAACCTTTAGGCCCTGGGATGTAAAAAATACTATACCAAACCTTTAGGCCCTGGGATGCAATATATATATATATATTGCATCCCAGGGCCTAAAGGTTTGGTATAGTATTTTTTACATCCCAGGGCCTAAAGGTTTGGTATAGTGTGTATATATATTTATATATATATAAAACACCTAAAGTGGATTGCTCTTTTAACAGTCTCAGGGATATTAATGTCTGAAAATGTCAATTTCATATGGGGACTGAATGACAACCTCCCTACAGAATCACTTTATAACTGCACTACATTGACTTTCAAGTTACATTGTAAATGCTATTTTACTGACTTGTCCATGAAATCACACTCTACTGAATCATGTCCTTTTGTACATTATCCCAAACTGAGTAAATGAAGCCTGACTGATGAATGTTGAGTGAAGCTTGATAGTTTCAACCTATTTCACATTTCCCACTCATTTCACCATGTATGCTTAAAGGGAAAAAGAAATTAGAAATGACCTTTCTTTTTTAAAATTTGATTGTAAGTTTAACATATTTATAAGCCTTTTCACTGTNTTCTGCTACTGCCAAAAACCCAGCACCACTGCCGCTGCCTTGTGACCAACCAACACCACTGCTGCCAGCATCAGATCCTCCAGAACCACTGCTGCTTCCTCACTGTGCCCATCACTGAACAGTAAAAGCTGACATGGGTGTCCTTTTGGGTGCTTATGGTGTAGCAGGTAGTGATTCTATATTGGAAGTACTAACTGAAAATACAGCTATATTATACCTGTGAATAATTAATGAACTGCCATTTCAGCACTACTTAGAATGCTTCAAAATGAGGACCACACATTTCTAGAGTGTCTCTATTAATATATGTGGCAGTCACATGACATGACATGGAAAAACTATGAGGAATGTAATATTTGGAACATATGAAATGCATTAATGTTTAATTAAATGTTACAAAAACCTGTACCATCTACCAACAAGTGCTCTGCTGACTACCAACATCCTACAGAAGAAGGTTTTGGAACAAGCCTCTGTTAATGTCATGCAAAGTTCCAAAGGAGACATACAGCTCTCCTACTCTGTCAGTCAAATACAGCCAGGTGTGGGTGAAAAAATGTGTTTTCCCAAAATGGTGCTGATGCTGCTGGCACCATTAGGGGAAAGTGCTGCACATCCACAGAAAAGCTTGGCAGCCAGTTTTCACATGCAGTGATTGTTTAAAATTTATTATCATTATTATTATTATTATTATTATTATTATTTTATTTTAAATAAAAAAACAAACAACTTCCCCTCCCCACAAAACAAATATTTTGTTTAAGAAAAATTCCTAAAATGAAGGAGTTTTTATAAATGAAAATGGAAACTAGAATGAAAATAAATGGGGTTCCTTCTGCACATCCCTAGTAGCTTTCTAAAGAGAATTAACCAATTGATTCTGAATACTATTGTTGGAAGACTCAAGAAAGCACCTTCTTACGGGAAAGGATACGGAAGACACAGGTTAGTAAAAATAAAGAAGTTGATGACAGGAGAATCTCAGCATTTGTGAAAGTATAAATTTTATGTGGACAAGACATGAATCTTTTCAATTATGCAGCCGAGTACCTTATACGTGGTGATGATTTGGCATCCACGGTAATCTTTGCAGTGCTTTGTGTTGCATAGATGCCATATTATCAAGGAACACATTGGGTTTTTCTCTTCACCTCAGTAAATTTAATTGCTGTCATGCCAGATTCTCAGTTTGTTACTGATGATGAAGTGTAGTATTCCAGCCCTAATGTTTTATTACAACAACAAAGAAGCTATTTTGAAGATGAATGTGACAAATTACTTCAAATCGACAGTGAAATGTTTATGCCTGCTAGAAATAATACATTCTATCATCTGTAGTGGAAAGGACCGTGATGACATTAATTGTCCAGCAAAAATAAGTTACAGATGAAAATTCTGATGCATGTTACAGATGATACAAAGATGATCATTTTTGCCATTTAAATGAGATACTTTGCACCCATCTAAGCGTGATTTCAGACTTTACGCGGTCCCAATCCACCACAGTGGATTCCTGGCAGGGGTGAACCGAACAACCACCCCACGTGGTAAAAAAAAGCCCCAAACAGACGTGACGGTACCGGGATCACTTTAGGGAATCAGGCTGCCAGATTATGGCCCGGGGCAGCACAACAGACGTTATGCTGATCCCGGGCCGGACCATGGTCAAAGCACCCAGAAGGCGCCGGGGCGGTTTGTCCCAGCTGCTGCTGTGTACCCTTTAAATCTCCCTCCTCGGTCTGTGTTGTTGCTGGTTGCCTGGCAGTGATGCTACATGCTTTGTGCCCGGCTGGGAATCATTTCCTGTGATTCCAGCCGGTGGTTGCCGGCCAGACATTACTTTGTGTTGGTTCCCATCAGGAATCTCTTTGACCACGCTTTCGGAGATGGTCCGCGGGGGTGCTCCGGAAGCATGGTTGATTTTGACCCCATGTGGGTATTGACCGTGGTGAACATCTGGCGCCCATGAAACAGACGTTCAGGGCGCTTTGGGCCCACCACGGGATTGACCGTGGTTCACTGTGGTTGAGCGTGATCTCGTAACGTCCTATACCCTAAGATGGTGAGTAGTGGTGCAACTAGGCACCTACAAAAATGGACAACCCATCATATCTGGAGTGCCCGAATTGATCTGCCTATATCTGAGTCCCAATCAGTGCCCGAATGTGACCCAATGGGCTACCTGCATGTTCCCTGGGCTGACTCACTTGGCCACTGCTGCTCTTGCTGGTGTCAGTTTTTTCTCCTGGTCGCTGCTCAGCTGAGTTGGATTTTTCTTACTTGGTTTTTCTGAGTGGGAGGGAGACCAAGGAGACCTCTTCTGGAATGCCAAGTCCTGGCTTCCAGCTTGGTGGCACACCCCATAGCAGGAGTGCATATGGGTTACACATGAGTTGTGCATGCAATACCTTCAGTCTGAATGAAGGAATTGCACACATGACCCACTGACAACCCACATGCAACCCCACTATGGAGACTGTGGTGTGCTGCCAGAAGAGGCCACCTTACTCCCCCCTGTCCCTACTCCTCAGAAAAGCCTAGCGGGAAGAAACCATCCCAGTTGAGAAGTGGCCAGGAAGGAGCAGCAGGAGATGTGGCCTGGAGAAGTAGCTGAGCAGGGGAGTCAACCTGGGAGCACGAGGGTTCGGTCAAGATTAACTTCTTAGGGCATCCAGGGACCTAATGGTGTGCAGGATAACTGGTCAGGTGCCCATTGGGGTGCCCCAAAACTGTGGGTATTACCTGCAGGTAGAAAATGTGCTACCTGCTGCAGCTCTAATTATGAAGTGAGTCTCATGCCAGTATAACTTTATTTTCTAGATAGAGGGAAGTAGGGAATTTCCAGTGCAATTATTGGTTTAATTTGCCAGCTATTCATATTTAGGGCTAAAACTCCATTCCAACTTTTTCTCAGTTATCACTGAGAATCNAGGTTTGTCTCATGAAGAAAAACCACGCGCTGGGGAGTCTTTCATATACCGTGATGTCTCGGCAAATCAACACATCTTGGGTGAACTGATTGTGTTGACTCCAATCCTGTGGGGATTTGTGCCCTGAGGGAGAAGAAACTATTACAAGGATTCACACCGTATACAGTTGGTGGCCCCAATCCAATGCCCCACGGATCCCTGGAGAGAGCCGTGTGCTCGTGCGCATGCTCAGACACACAGAACCCGCATGGGCCCACATTGCCAGCATATTGTGCTATGCATATCCCACACATGTGTGCGCATGTGAGTCTGCACAGGGATCTGCGGAGCATTGAATTGGGGCCACCATGAATAGAAAACCTCTTCCCACCTATATAGATAGTACAATGTAAATAATAATATTAATTAAAAATTAGACATTGAAAATATATTGAAAATATTTCTCCAGCTCAGCATAAGCGTATGAAAGGAATCAAAGAACAAACTCACCCCCCAAAAACTTGACTAGAAATGGCTTTCTACCATGTCAGCCCAATTCTTAAAGTTCTACACTGGAACAAGCCCTATCAAAGCTTTCTGAGTATCCGGCTAGAGTTTCACTCTTTCCCCTCATACTTGTTATTAATTCTGCCCATGCTCTGCTCAATTTTTATTCTGTTTTGTCCTTTTTCCAGTCTTGTGTTATCAGCCAACAAACCAAGCGAACTTCACATTTCAAACCAATATGTTTCAGTGGGTATGAAATTATACAGAATGAGTTTACTCTTTCCTAACTGTAGATTACTCCTTCACTCATTGATTATAAATGAAAGTATTTACAATAAATTACAGTGAAAAGGCTTATAAATATGTTAAACTTACAATCAAATTTTAAAAAAGAAAGGTCATTTCTAATTTCTTTTTCCCTTTAAGCATACATGGTGAAATGAGTGGGAAATGTGAAATAGGTTGAAACTATCAAGCTTCACTCAACATTCATCAGTCAGGCTTCATTTACTCAGTTTGGGATAATGTACAAAAGGACATGATTCAGTAGAGTGTGATTTCATGGACAAGTCAGTAAAATAGCATTTACAATGTAACTTGAAAGTCAATGTAGTGCAGTTATAAAGTGATTCTGTAGGGAGGTTGTCATTCAGTCCCCATATGAAATTGACATTTTCAGACATTAATATCCCTGAGACTGTTAAAAGAGCAATCCACTTTAGGTGTTTTATATATATATAAATATATATACACACTATACCAAACCTTTAGGCCCTGGGATGTAAAAAATACTATACCAAACCTTTAGGCCCTGGGATGCAATATATATATATATATTGCATCCCAGGGCCTAAAGGTTTGGTATAGTATTTTTTTTTCATTTCAACAAAATCTTTATTTTTTTTAATAACCAGGTACTTTTTAGGACTTCTACTACTCATTTTGTCATAGTAAGTCAAGTGTATTTGCAAAAGAGTCTTCATAATCATGTAAATGTAGCAAGTAACCTTAAATTTACATAAACCTTAACCCATTCATTGGTTTCCTTGTGCTTCAAATAATCCCCAATAGGACCATGGTGAAAACTGCATTCTGCATCCACATCTTTGGCCATTGCGAGGTAGGAAGTGATTAACAGAAAACAATGAAATGGGAATTAAAGCTTATCCCAGGTTCATCAAATTAGTAGAGGTGAAACAAGAATGCTGTGCATGTCCAGATTTTTGCAACCCTGCCAAGATCTTGCTAAATCTCACTAGGGTTTTCAAGAATGTTACGAGATTCTCAAAAATCTTCAAAATTGTCTGTACGTGTGCAAACTGATTGCCAAGACTGTTCTGCGCAGTCCCTGACAGATGTTTTCATATGCGCAGAGCAGTTATTCAGGTTGCTACAAATGCTCGGCACATGCACAAAATGGTCACTGCAACCATTCTGCATATGCACCACCATCCCTGTGGCCATTTTGTACATGCACCGAATGTTTTTTCGGGGGGGGGGGGCGGTT
>QEPC01004656.1:2200815-2216261 GCA_003113815.1 Sphenodon punctatus | reverse complement strand
CTCTGGGGGTGAACCATCCAAATCAGTTCTACACCCCACCCCACCCCCTTGGGGGGTAGACATGCACCAGGAGATGTGTTTGCAGGAGGTAATGATCCATCCATGACAATGATTCTACTAACACTAAATTTAGGGGCATCCCATTGGTGGGGAGAGGGCATGCTAGAGCAGAGTTTATCCATAACTGGTGTAACATTCATGAGGGATAAGGAACTCTTTGATAGCCAGCAATGTAGCTAGGATGAAATGGGCCCTGGTGTAGAAAATGGAATCCTTCCCCCTACCCCTAGGGATGTGCGAACGCACTTCGGAGTTCGAACGGAATTTGATTAGTTTGGTCGACCGAACAGAACTAAAATTCGACCTAACTGTTTGGTCGAATCCAAACCATTTCAGAAGGCCAAAAACAGCTTAAAACACTGGTTCTGAAAGTACTAACTTAGTTCGGAAGTTCGGAATTTGACCGAACTCGACTAGTTCGGTCGACCGAACCGAATTTCCGAACTTGGTTCTGTTCGCACATCCCTACCTACCCCCACCCCATTCTAGTAACAAGGAACACTTCTACATATGGAGGCATCGCCGGCCCTGGCTCAAGGCCCCCAGTAAAGCTGCAGCACCTGTCCCTGTAGATACACCCTTGCATTCAGCTTTAACTTGTGCCAGGGATTTGGACACCCATTGTATCAACACTGGCTTTGGGTGAAAAATCATCTGTTATGTAAAATAGACAGAGATAATTACCTTTTTTCCATTTAACAAAGTGTTGTGTGGTTATGGTTTGTACTGAGAGGCCTACAGTCATCTTGAGTACTACAGTGCTGGCAAAGCAGAAAGATTGCAAATAATTTAAAGCTGATCAGTGATTAAAAAAATAAAGCTAAGATTGCAAACAAATAACATGATAGCCCACTGGAGTCCGGGTTTAGTCCATGCAGCCCCAATCACATGTTTAGCATGTAGACCCTAATCATTTTCTACTATTCATTTCCCTCTTACTGGCTCCTTCATGCTACTGTCTCCCCTATCCTAAAGAAGTCCTTCCTTGACCCCTCTGATCCTTCCAATTTCCACCCCATCTCTCTCCTTCCCTTCTGCCGCCAAGCTCCTGGAGCATGTTGTCTACACCTGCTGTTTTGATTTCCTCTCTGGCAACTCTTCCCTTGACCCTCTTCAATCTGGCTTCCATCCTCTTCACTCTACTGAGACTGCTCTTGCTAAAATCTCTAATCATCCTCTAATCACTAAATCCAATCACCTCTACTTCTTTCTTGTCCTGCTTGATGTCTCTGCTGCCTTAGTCACTGTTTGACACTGTTGACCATTCATTCCTTCTCGATTCTCTCTGCACCCTTGGTTTCCAGGACTTGGTATTTGGTTCTCTTCCTACCACTCTAACCACTTCTTCAGTGATTCTCTTGCTGGTAGGGGTGTGCATGTTGTTTTCATTATTACAATAACGATAAGGAAAATTGTCATTTTTGTTTTTGTTATTGCAATAATGAAAACAACAACTGAGCATTTTATTTTTATTTTATTAAAATATTTAATATCCCGCCCCTCCTGTCACAGGAAGCCCAGGGCAGCTCAAAACAAGAATACTGATAATGATAACAAAAACGACAACTGAGAATAGCAATACCGATAATGAAAATGAAAATGACAATGTTGTTATCATTGTTATTATTAGTGCTGTGGCAGTTGGGTTTTGGAGGGAAAATGTGGAGAGGGGAGGAATGTGAACTGTGCCTGTGTTGGGAGGGGGCAAGCAGCTCAGCAGTATTTGATGGATGTATCGCTGGCCAATAAGCAGTGCAAGCAGACCCAGCAGTCTCATGGAACTCTGTGATTGCTCAATGCCTCCTGCCTCTGACAACCAATCGTGGGGCTCTTGAGGAGGTCACAGCAACCCTTTATAATGGGAGGCCCAGACTTTTTCTCTCTGTTCTGTGAGAGCTCTGCTTCTCAGGTTGCATTAACAGAACTGTGGTGCTTGCACACAAAAAATTCTCCCTAGCCCTCATTGTATTACCAATACCTTTCCTTCCTCATACCCTACATTTTACCTTCTCCCTTTCCCTGCCCTTCTCCCCTCTGTACACTATATATAGATAGGTAGTATAGATTAGATATATATATTATAAACATATAGATTAGATTAGAATAGATAATTGATTAGATAATAGTTTTCCTTTCCCCTTCCCCTGTCTCCCTTAGATTTAGATAGATATTAGTTGTGCATGGGAATAGATATCAATACCGATAAAAAAATAATAATCTTCATTTCAAATGGTACCGATACCAATAATGATACCGATAATAACACCGATAACAAAAACCGCCCCGAGCTGCTGTGCAGGATGGGGCGGTATAAAAATCTATTAAATAAAAAAATAAATAAATAAAAATAATTATTCTAATAAGGATAATGACACTGATAACAAAAATTACATTGTCATTAATAATAACGAAAATGACATTTTTGAATAACAAAAATGAAAAATGAAAATGACATGGAGGCCTGGTGCACTGCACACCCCTAGCTCATACCACCTCCACGTCACTTCCCTTCTTGGTTGGAGTTCCCCAAGGCTCTATCCTTAGCCCACTTCTGTTCCCCCTCTACACCCTGTCTTTGGGCAAACTCATTGAATCACACAGCTTCCAATATTACCTTTATGATGATGACAATCCTCAGAATGCTCTGTGCTGACGTCACTCCTTGGAATGCTCTGGGGATTTTGTCCGAGACTCTATGATGCTGCTGAGAGATCTGTATGTGGATATCTGCTAGGCAGGAATGTAATTAGGATGGAATGGGTCCTGGTTTAGAAGATGGTTTCCCCCCCCTCCCATTTTAGTAGCAGGGAATGCTTCTACATACGGGAAGCATTCCTATTAGGGATGTGCGGACACCAGGGGGTTCAGTGTTAGGCGGGTCCATTTGGGGTTCAGTCCCCCCCAAACCATTAGGGTTCAGGCTGTTTGGCCTGAACAGGTTCAGGTGGGCTGAACCTGTTCAGGGGGGACCAGGTTTTCCCTCCCCCCTCCAGGCTGCATGGGTGGAAGGGGCAGTGGGGCTCACATCCCCCCCACCTTGCCCAACCTGGTTATTTTTTATTTTTTTTAAATCCCCCCACCCCAGGGATCGACCTAACTGGTGCTGCCAGGGCTCCGGCCCTGGGTCTGGCGGCAGTGGCGGCGGTGGCAGGTCCAGTGGTGGTGGTGCTCTAGAGTGCTTCAGGATTCTACTAGGCCTTCCGGGTCGCCTGAATGCCTAGCAGAGGCCTGAAGCCCTAAGGATCACCACCGGAGCTGGACCCGCCTCCGCTGCTACCGCTGGACCTGGAGTCGGACCTACCTGGTGGTGCCGGGGTTCCGGCCCTGGGTCCAGCAGCGGCAGCACTCTGGAGCACTTCAGGCCTCTTCTAGGCCTTCCAGGTAACCCTGAAGGCCTAGTAGACACCTGAAGTGCTCCGGAGTGCAGCCGCATCTGCCACCGCTACCGCTACCACTGCCAGATCCAAGGCCTGAGCCCCGGCACCACCCGGTAGGTCAATTCCTGCGGTGAGGGTGTTTAAAAAAAATATTCTCAGGCTGGGCAGGGGGGGAGGTGAGCCCCTTCCACCCACACAGCCTGGAGTGGGGAGGGAAAACCAGGTTCCCCCTGTCCCCTGCCCCTGCCTGGACGAGTTCAGAACCCAAACTTTGTTCAGCTGGTTAGGGTGGGGGGCAGTTCCGATTCAGGGTGTTCGCGAATGAGCTCAACTCCCCGAGTTCGGGCCGAACCCTGAACTCCCGAACTTGGTTCGCACATCCCTAATTCCCATTGCAGCCTTTATGGTTAGTCAGAGATGCCTCTCTGCAGGCACAGGTTTTTAATCTGGACTCTATGGCAAGGAGGGCATTCTTGGCGACTTCCCGACTGCTGTGGAATTCCCTCCTTTGGGAGGTTCGTTTATAGCCAGGAATGAGTACCTTTAGGAGACAGTGCAATATGATTTTGTTTGTGAGGGTGTTTGGCAGCATGGGATAGGGGAGGGGGATTTTGGGGGTACAGATGAGTTGGTGAGATGTCATTGAGAGGAATCGGGGGTGGTGGTGTAAGGTTGTGACGTACAATGTTTTTGTATTTTTGGATTGTGGTTTTTTGTATTTTATATTTTGGTATTGTAAGACACCCTGAGTCGCCGTTGGCAGGAAGGGTGGGATAAAAGTTTAAATAAATAAATAAATAAATAATTGATGAGATGGGAATACGTGGGTGGCCATTATCCCACATTGACCTGCACGGCTCTTCATGCTCAGAGTGGAGGCTGCATGTCTGATGGGTGGTGGCCATGTGGCCGGTGGGGGAGAAAACATAATAGACCAGCAGGTAGATACTCACCTCCTATGGGCTACTTCTCATTTACTTACTAGCATCCTAAGAACATTTATAGTTGGAAAAATTGGGGGGCGGGGGGGGGGAGGATTCAGGTTACCATGTGCACAGCACAGCTGGTCAATTGTCATAACTGAAAATTTCAGAACCATGAAGTTGCCCCAATCATCAAAATTTCAATTCAACATGAAGGTTCAACCAAGCACTGTTTCATGGCATGGCACGTATGAGATTGTCAAGCTCAGAATGGTGATACTGTAGTGCTAATATTTCTTATTATTAATGTTTCACCTCCGTGAAACATTAATGCTTCACGTCTGCTCACTTGCAACCCTGTCTGGGTCCATTTAAAACAGACCCAGCGGCTGCCATGGCCCACAGTCTGCCCATGCAGTGCACCCTCCTTCACACGACAGAGTTTTGGGCAGGTCATCTACAACTCTATAGCCACGCTCGGCCAAGAGTGGGGCTGCAGTGGCTGTCCGCCAAACAGACGGAGAGGAGCTCTGCATCTGGCTGGTACCCCAGGTTTGCGTTGCCCACTCTGCTGTGGTGCTGATGGATGTTTCAAAGCACCACCAGCAGGGTTGCCCCAGAACATGGACAGCCTACCCCATCTCTGCTCTGTCTGCACAGCTCACAAGCCACATTTAATTGGACAGCCTGATCAATGGTGAGGTGGGGCACCTGTCCGTGTGAATACACACAACGTACTGGGTGCCTTTCTCCATTCTTTGAAGTCAGTGGCTCCATTGCCATTTACTTTAATAGTGGAGGATTATGCCATGTTCTGTTTGCAAATATCATTTCTAGACATTGTATCTTCATTTCCAAAACTAGTTCTCAAATGCTTACTGATTATTCAAATTGTGTTATGGCACACTATTTTTTAATGAAAAAAATCACTTCTGAAAAGCACCATCACCACAGAGAGGAAAAGGCTGCCTTTACTCTGAATGTTCGTATGGGAGCAGTGCTGGTAAGAAGAATAGAGTGTTAAGCAGGGCTTTGCAAATGAACTGCATTTTATTGTATCATGAAAATATCACTTACCCTAGGACTTTAGGAAGTTTTGTCAGAGGGAAAAAAAAAAAAACCTGTCTCCTGATTAAATTATTCATCTGGGCAAATAACCCAACCCATTGCCCGGGAAGCTGACCTGGCTATTTCCCTTTAACCTGGGCAAAATGAGTAAAGGAACTATGTGGCAGGAATAGCCAATGCCTCTCCTCCCCATTTTTCCCAGGCCACTTATGTAAAATACATGTTGCAGGGCCTGCATTGGCACCGATGCAGGCCCTGCAACATGTATTTTTCATAAGTGGTCTGGGAAAATATTCATAGGTGGCAACCTGAATTGTAACATAGTAACTCAGATGAGAAAAGTGCAGATGGCAGCCCTGCCAGGTAATTCTGTGGGGCATGAGGAGCAAAGAAAGGGGAGTCCAGCAGTGTTGAGGCAGAGATTCTTTCTGTGCCTTTTCACAGTAGAGGAGAAGTAAGATTGGGCCCTGAAGGTTACCCATTTCATCAAGAAACCCCCAAGCCCCTCCAACTCATGAGAAATCCCTGGCCCATCTCTGTTTAGAATGAGTATGCAACTAAGGACCTGTTTTCATATATTCCTAATTTAGTTTACCTTCAGTTTTGTTTTAGAAGGACTGAAGTGAGGGAAAGTGGGGATTAATATCTTTCCTCCAAAGCACAAGTGATCGGCTTGCAAATCCAGGTTTCTGATCCTAAGTGCCGTCCTGTGATTGGTGCATGTCCCCCAGCAGTCCTTTGATTCCCAGCATGCAAATCTGCTTCTTAGTTCCTGTCTCCACAGGGTCTCTCATGCTTCAGCTGTATGTTAACTCTAAAACTCTGAGAAGGCTCGGGAGATACATCCCCAGAGGGGTGTCAGTGAAATGGGGTAGCTGGGAAAGGGGCAGAATCATAAATCTCCAGGAACAGAATATTCATGAGAATGGAGACAAGGGAAATTACTAAACAGCAGCAATTCCCCTGAGGTAACCACCGTGGAAACAAGATGATCATGAGTGCAAGCCCTAAGTAGTAAAGAAATTCATCCAGAACAGGTGTCCAGGGCTTAAAGCTTTTAAGAAGATAAATACATTGTAAGCTAGTTATATCTGTAAACTGAGCACAAAATTAATTTAATGGCAGCAAATTACTGTTTTTAACAAGTTATACAAGGCATAGAAGCATATAATTGCCCTGCACTTGAAATATGTTCTCTTTCAAATAGAGCTAATGAAGTTAGCTGAAGGTGCAGCACATGAAAAAAAAATAATCATGTCTTATCTGTTCAATGACTTGTTCTTTACAGGTGGTTGGTTGGGAAATTAGCAGCTATTATTTTCTGCAGTAATAAATCCTAATATTTGAAGAAAGCAAGAACAGATGGATTGCCAGTTCACTGCCACTTGCCACAGTACAATGAAGATTTAATCTTTATGATGAGCAATTCAGTCTTTACACAACTGCTATAGTGGCATTTTAATACTAAGTGTGTCGTTGTTCCATTCTTTAAAGGCGGGTGCCACGTTAGTTCCCTGCATTCACCAGTATCAAAATATTATTAATTTGTGTTGATATTGCATGTCAATTACACACAGGCATTTCAATGCTACTTAGTCATGTGCTGTTCTCAAAAGACTAAAATTAGATGACAGGAGAAAATTCTCCTCCTGTCACCTATGTAGGAAAAGAAAAATACTTGTGTGTGCTGGTGATCGGTGTTTTTACACACACATTTCTCCTGCATGTTTGCTGTTACCTCCTGAATTTTCTGTGTGTCTAAATCACTCACCCAGATCTTAAACATCTGACTCTTTAAACTTCTGCACAGAACTTTTTTCAGACCTTTTGTGTGTAAAAAGTTCTCCTGGTAAACTGCTTTGCTCCAGGCATCTGTGGTCACTTGGTTTCCATGGCAGCCTCTCACATCTACAGCTGCGGCTACTTTAGGCTGCCTCAGGGCAATGCGTGAGTAAAGAATGCATCCGGAACTTACTTGTGGACTTGTAAACCCAGAAGATTGAAAGACCAGCACTTTAAGGTGTGTGTAAAAATGCCCACAGAAAATTCAGGATGTAACAGCAAACATGCAGGAGAAATGCATGTGTAAAAACACCTACTGTAGCAGCCCAGTGGTGTGCAAGTTTGATTGCAGCTCTGGCTCTCTGCCAAGGTCACCACCAGTACAAGCATCAGATTCACAACAGGGACAAGCCTCTGCTTCCCTTGCTGGTGTATGTATGTGTAGACTCTCTACCAGGAGAGCTACCAGAGCAACTGATAGCTGTGCCTGTCTACTTTGGTCCTGAGGATGGGCACTGTGTATGGGTCATATAAAGAGCTTACAATTAGAGCCTTGCAATAAGTCCATCTGGGGTATGACTCAGCTGCTCTGCTTTGGGACAGCTGTACTAATTGTCCTTGGTTCTATGCTGCTCTCTGCTTGACTAAGCCCCTTTCTGACAGCTGGTTTATAAAACTGGTGAACATTTTTACACACACAGTTTTCTCCTCCTTTAAAATCCTAAATGGTAGGTTTTCCCATTGCAGGTATAGGGGCAAGTACCCAAGGGATAACCAAATGTTTGGCTATTACTTTCAGGTAATAAATTAATTCCTCATTTCAACTTTGGACCCCAGTCTTGAACCCTTGCCCCATGGGTTACTGGGCTGTTGATTCCAGCCCCTGCAATGCAACCCAGTTTCCTAGGCAGTTGCCTGAGATGTAAAAGGCAGGACTGCACAGAGAGGAAGATGGGTGGATTATCTGACTCATTCTCAGTCTCCCAGCTTGCCCACGTCTTGTCTTGTTCTGAATGGCTCTATGCCTTGCTCTGAACCCTATTCTAAGTCTGCCCATGCCCTGGACTCTGTCTTTTTCTCAAACCACATAATGAAGGAGACACGGGTGGGAAATGAGTAAAAGACCATGTGTGAGAGCCTCTGGCAACTAGCATCATGAGGAGAGAGGGCTCTGAATTCATGGAGAGAGCAACGGTGGGAGAGAAAACTCCAAGCAACAGACAAGGTAGAGTGAAAGCTTTGACCCTGAGAATAAGAATATCCTTTCCCTGGCCAAAGAACACCATTATTCCACGTTGATTGAATCTCATTCCTGCAACCCACACCATCTCTTCTCAACCTTCATTGCCCTTCTCAAACGTTCCTGTCCTCCCACTTTCTCTTATACACATCTAGATGTGTATAAGAGACAGCCCTTATGACCTTCTCTTAGGTAAATCTGAGGCCCTCTAGTCCATTCTTGTCTTGCTCGATCTCTCTGCCACCTTTGACACTGTGTTGACCATGGCCGCCTCCTGGATTCACTCCGCTCTCAAGTTTCTGGGACTCAGTTCTCAACTGGTTCTCTTTGTATCTCTTGACCCTCTCCTTCATTGTCTCTCACACTGGTGCCCACTTGACATTTCTCCCCCTCTATTTGCTCTGTCCTGGGTCCTCTTTTCATCTACATTTATGCTCTGTCTCTGGACAAACACATTGAATCTCATAGCTTCCAGTATCACCTGTATGCTGACAACACTCAGCTCTATCTCTATGGCCCCACGCTCTCCCCCTCCATCCAGTCCTGTATCACAGACTGTCTCTCTGACATCTCTACTTGGATGTCTTACTAACAACTCACACTTAATATGGCCAAGACTCCTTACCCTCCCCCCCTGACCCCCTCAAAAAATTTATTCCTGCCTCTTTCTTCTCAATTTCCACTGAGGGTGTCACCATCCAGCCTGTCCCTCAGGCGCATAGACTGAGATTAATCTTTGACGCCTCCATCTTCTTTACACCTCTGATCCAGGCTGTTGCTGAGTCCTGTCACTTTGATCCCCATAATATTGCAGAAATCTGGTCTTCCCTTACTGTTTCTCCTGCCAAAACCCTAGTCCAGACTCTAGTTATCTCTTTCCTTGAATTCTGCAACTTCCTCCTTACTGGTCTCTCCTTCTCTGATCTTGCCACTCTCATTTCCATTCAACACTCTTATACCAAGGTCATCTATCTTGCCCATCACTTAAATCATGTTCTGCCCCTCCTCTCTGTCCTACACTGGCTCCCTCTACCTGAGATATTGTGCACAAGCTCCTTGTCTTTACCTTCAAGGTTCTTCATGGCCATTCTCATCCATTTCTCTGGTTCCTGCCACATTTCCAACCAGGACTTTGTTCATCCTCTGCCACCACCTTCGCCTGCTCGCAACTCCTTTGCTACTATTTGCCCCTTCTGTAACAGGACTGAGTCCCTAAGTTTTATTGCCTATAAAAGTCTAAGAAGGGTTGCGTTGCCACTGATCCATTTAACAGAGCTAGAACCAGAAAGGTTGAAGTGCTAGTAGAACTGCGGGTGCTGACAGAAGTACGGAACTGTGTCTGGCAGGAAGCATCTGGGGAAGTGGGTGTGTCAAAAGCCAGCCCTGAAGTATAAAGCTAGGTCAGCCAGAGGAAGAGGTGCAGCCTGCTCTGGGACTCAGATCTGATAGGAGTGCCTGGCTGCATAGTAAAAGCACCTGATAGAAGCTGCTTGATTAACTAAGGAAAGTGAGTAGCCTGGCTAAAACTTGAAAAGTGACTGTTTTGTAATGTTAAGGCTTGGCTTGTATTAACAGAGACTTGCTGAAACCAGAAGCCTCAGAGCCTGGGGTAAGCTGCCTTTTCTGTCAAGAACATAAAGACTTTGCGTAAGCAGCCAGAGGCTTGTAGGCCTGACTGGGGAATATTAGATATGAGAGTAGAGACAGTATAGAGAATAAAGGAGACTTTGAGTAGAAGCTAATTCTCATGAATGAAAGTTACTAGTGGCACTAATCCTGACAACACTCAACTCCCAGACAAACTCCGCATTGTCACACCTTCCCCTTGGTATCACCCACCTCCTTCTCTGGAACTTTCTTCCTAGAAACATTTGTTTTGCTTCCTTCCTCCCAACTTTCAAACCCTCCTGAAAACCTACCTTTTCTGTCATGCTATCTGTAGCTCATTATGAGAAGGTAGTTGCCACCTCATTCCTTCCCTCAATCAGAATCCTTCTCTTTTCTGTAACTATGTTAAGCACATATACTTGCAATCTTAACTTCATGACTGTATCCTTGTCTCCTTATGTTCACCTCTCCTGTGACATTCTTAGATTGTAAGCCCTTTGGAGCAGTAGAGGTGTGCACCAGGGGTCCATGTTGTTGTCATTTTTTGTTTTTGTTATTTAAATGTTTTCATTTTCATAAACATCAAATGTTACTGGTTGTTTTGTTTTTTTTCCATTTTCCGTTGGTTTCAATGGGAAACACATTTTGGCTGTAGCTTCTTTGTTTTTCATTATATTTGGCTTAAACAGAGAGAGATTGTACCTGCAATGTACCACATTAAGTGTGCCAAATTCCAAAAATATTGGATAATGGAATTCAATTTCATAAGCAGTTGAATTATATTAATTTGTAAAAATCTTCATATACATTATTAGCTTTAACTTCTTTTCCCCATATTTAATGTACATGAAACTTGGCAATATTACACCCCTTCCTATGTTCAATATCGCTGCCAACTTTCAGAAGCATTAGATAAAGGGTCCTGGTGTTATAAGCAATTAACTTATATATGTATCTCTGACTGTAACATCTTTGTAGTCCAACCGCTATACGTGACATTTGGCAGGACTGTATATCACACTTTCACAATTATCTTTGCCAAATATCAGAAAGATATAAATGGTACAGATTTTATATGCCTAAACAGCATATGTAGAGAAGGAGCCTATGCCAGGGATTCTCTGATGTGTCACTGTGGTATAAGATCTGTTTGTGATGCCAATTGGCCAGCAGAAATGTCAACCAGATATCTTCATTCTGTGATATGACCATCCCAATATCTCTCCCCCACTTGGGAGAGACTGGGAAGTCAGAAGCATCTATTTAGGAAAGAGTCAAAAGTTTCTCTTATGTCCTCTGTCACAGTGCTGCAGGATGTGATTGTGATGATAATTGGCCAGCCTGGATGTGTAAACTATGGGTGATTTCAGATGTTACGGGCACCCGATTCAGTGGATTCCCAGCAGTGGCCAGCTGACTAA
Organism: Sphenodon punctatus; assembly: GCA_003113815.1. NCBI lineage: Eukaryota > Metazoa > Chordata > Lepidosauria > Sphenodontia > Sphenodontidae > Sphenodon > Sphenodon punctatus. The sequence continues at coordinate 2,204,782 of QEPC01004656.1, read as the reverse complement.
CCACCCCCCATGGACAAGAAAGGCCCCAAACAGACATGACGGGAGTGGGACCATGGCAGGGAATCGGACTGGCAGATCACGGCCCGGGTCAGAGCAACAAACATTATGCCAATAACAGGGCATGGTCAAAACACCCAGAAGGCACCGGGGTGGCCCATCCCGGCTGCTACTGCTGTCCCCCCACCGCCTCCATGTTCAGCACGACCACTGCCCCCTCTGTGCCTCTACCACCACCTCCTCCTCTTCCTCCTCCCTTGCACACTTGCCCTCCATTCTCCTCTCCCTTCCACTGTGCTCCATCCCACCACGTTACCTTGCTGCTGGGTGCCCTTTAAAGCTCCCTCCCTGGCCCATATTGTTGCTCGTTGCCTGGCAGAAATGCTGCATGCTTTGTCCCCAGCTGGGAATTGTTCTGCTTGATTCCAGCTGGTGGTCGCTGTTCAGATGTTACTTTTTTTTGTTTCCCAGTGGGAATCACTTTGACCACGCTTTCGGAGATTGTCCAGGCCAGACCTCCTGAAGCGTGGTTATTTTTGACTCCTGCTGGGGATTGACTGTGGTGAACATCTGGCACCTGTAAAACAGATGTTCAGGGTGCTTTGGCCCCGCCACCGGATTGACCGTGGTTCACTGTGGTTGACTGTGATCTCGTAAAATCTGAAAATACCCTATGTCTCCTGATTTCTGGGATTCTATCCCCAAAGTTCCAGTTATGTCCCTTCTATGCTTGCCTGAGGGTTGCCCCTTATGCCCACCTCAAAGTCACTACCGATTGGTCCTGTAAAGCTGGAAGCATGCTGTAATTGGCCAGTGAATGTGTCTGTCAGTCTTTTGGGTTGCTCTACATCCTCCCTCATGCCACCTACCTCCCCCTTTCATGCCAGGTGCCTGTCTCTGACTGGCACTGCATGTGCTGCTATTTATCTGAATAATGGTCTTCAAAGGGACAACTTCAATTGCTTATAAAATTGGGTCCATTTATCAAAGTGTCCTGTAGTTTGGCAGAGATGCCAGGGAATATATGTGATACATTTCTGCCAAATATCTTGTAAACAGAATGGAATATAAAAATGTTACAGCTGAAAATGTATTTTCAATTTAATGTCTTATACAATCAGGACCCTTTAGCCAATCTTTATGAAAATGGTTAGGATTGTTAAGGTTGTCAACATACATAATAATAATAGGTTTCATGCAAATTAAGTGGAATATAAAGAAGTTGTATCCATAACTGTGTATGGAGCTTTTCTTAAATCACAACATTCAATTGCTTTTAAAATCAGTTCCCTTTATCTAATCGTTTCAAAACTTGGTATGCATAGTGCCCTCTATTGGGGGTACAATCTCCCCAAGTCTCATCAGAAGTGAATAAGAAACACAAATGTTATAGCCAGAAATAATTTTTCAATTTCTTCCTTAATTTCAAAAACAAAATGTCATTTTCCTTTCTATTTTCATTATTATTATTTTTTGTTTGTGTTATTGCAATAACAATAATGAAAATGACAATTTTTGTTATCATTATTATAATAACAAAAACGTGCACACACCTATGAAGCAGGGACCAGTCTATACTGATTGCATAGTGCCAGGTACATTGCTTGTGCTATATTAAGAATAATAATGACAGACACTGAAGACTCATGATACTGGCTAAAAATGCATAAAATAAAGTAGATTAAAAAATTGAGCTACTTTTGTCATCTGAGTTGGGAAATATTTTAATTATATTTTAAAGGGTTTCTTTTTTCCATATCCATGAGAGCTAGAAAGCTGAACTACCATAATTTCAAGAGTTGGAATTTTAAGGAAATACCTAAAATTGCAAGACTTTGCCATCTGCAAATGTCCAATCACAAAGTTTATTTTTCTAATGTATGCTTGACGCAAACAACTCATATGCTGTGTACTGACTTGTTTGATCATACTATGCTCTTCTAAAGTAATAGAAATCCTTTATTTTCCAAGTTCCATGGTCTGCGTCCAGTTGTGAAAATATTAAAGCAATAGGTTAGTATTTTTACAAGCAGTAATTAATGGGAATGACTAGGGGTGTGCAATGCATTTTTTGTTTTCAGTTATCCAGGGTGTATCTTCTAGCCCCGGGTGAACATTTTTTGCAGAAACTTTGAAGGTTCTAGTCCCCAGAATTTGTCCTATTAGGAAACTGTCACCCTCACTCCTGTGTACAATATCTCCAAAGGACAATAATTTACCATTAACCATTTGGCTTCTGTAGGCAAAAACCACCCCTGGTAACTTTGTGCCATGCCCATTGATGTCAATGGTGGGATACAAAACTACACCAACATGACAAACCTGACTGGGGTACAAAATTACCCCAGGGTAACAGCAATTTTTTTTTTAATTCCAGTTTGGGATGCAAAACTATCCCAAACCCATATTAATGTATGGGATACAAAATTACCCCACACTAATATCAACCTTTTGCTACTCCAATTTTTGTCCATTATAGCACAAGTCAATGGGGAATATTGGGATAGTACTTTGAGGGGTGCAGCTGGGCTGTCTGGAAATCTCTGGGGTGGAGTGCTGTCCTTCAGAGGCTGCAAGGAATTGTTAAGACTCTCCCTTTCTTCCAGGACTGGTTTGTTTGCAGAGTAGTTATCACTTGAGTTCACACCTAGTTTGTACTAATGGCTGTGCTCATCCCTGAGGCTCGTCAGGGAGTTCTGCACTTGCAGAGCCCATAGAAGAGGTTGGCTTCTGCTGAAGCCCTCTTGCCCCTCTTGTTAGTAGAACAAGTTTGCTTCTTGTTTTTCTTAATTTAGAGTTATCATCTAGCATTATAATGTAATTTTGTGTCCTAGGCAGGCCCTCACCCAACAAGCTGGAGAATGAGGTGGCTGGGAGTGGTTTTCAGAAATGTCATAAGTGGGCTGCTTTTGTTTAGTTTAAAGTTCCCAGTTATCAGCTAATCTTGCAGTCCAGGGACAATGGTACCCTTTTGAGCTGAAGAGTAGGAGGGAGGCTGTTTCCTGTCAGAAATCCCTCTGTTTGCCAAACCACTCTGAATAGCTTTAGTGAACACCTAGGTTACCAACTATCCAGATAACACCTGTTGCCAAGGCAACACTATGCTCTCCCTTAATCCCCTTTGTAACAAGAGACAGTTTCTGTGTCCCAAAACACCACAGCAAGAGACAAAGGAGCAGAAATGCTTCAACAGTAAGAATTTGATTTCCCTCCCTCCCAGATTTCTTGCTATCAGTAAGCCCCTGAATTGGTGGCTACCAGCTGGACTGGGAGAAGGGTGCAGCTAGGCACCTGAGGGGTGTGGCAAGACTTGGGGGGTGCATCCAGGCACCTGAGGCGTGTAGAAAGACTTGTGTGTGTATTGTGACACATACTGACTTCTGCTATCACAAGAAATGAAATCTAATTGAAGCATATTTTAAATAACAGTGTACAAAATTACACCACAATACATTTGTTGCAATTTTCATGAAACTGGCTGAAGGTTAAATGAATGAAGACTCATTCATTTTAGTAACTAATGTTACAAAAACAGATGAATAAACAAATGATTGTCATTTGCTTTCATTCATTTTCATTTAAAAAATAAATATTTTCTTTAAAAAAAGAAGTATTAAGTATTTCTTTGATACGTAAATATTAAAAAATGTGTAAAATGCCTGTCAGGGCTGTTCTGTGTATATTTGACCTTTTTCAAAATTGCACCAGTTTCACAGCCATTTTTGAAAAGGGTAGCCAACCTACGTATGCACAGTGGCCATTTTGCACATACAATGACCAGGTGCCCTTTTTAAAATGGTGGCGATGGGTATTGTCTCTGAAAATTAGCTTTGCAATAGATTTTTTTTTTCATAACTTGTCTTTTTTTGTCTTGGGATTTAAGCGTTCACTACCTAGGCCACAGGTACAGTGGTTCAATGGATGAGAAACAATAAATCTCCAACCTTCATAGGAAGTTCTGAGTAGTTCC
>QEPC01004656.1:2137115-2182689 GCA_003113815.1 Sphenodon punctatus | reverse complement strand
AGGAAACCAATCAGCTGCCTAAACCCCATGTCCCTGACCACTGAGAAGGGCTGTCCATCCAACGCTATCATTTCCCCCAAGATGCACATGGCTTGCAGCTGAAAGTCACACTGCCCTCCACATCCTGCAACTGCTGATGGACTTGGCAACTGCCCCCACCCCAGCTCCTCTATGGTGCACTGATGCTTCTGCTTCTGCTGCTGCTGCTGCTGCTGCTGCTCCCCCCTAGCAGCGATACCGCTCCTGGTGCTAGAGACAGCTGTTAGAGCCAGATGCTTGCCTGTCGATGGAGGCGGACGACTGGCCGCTGCAGTGGTAACCCGCTGGCGTCCACTGCCCCTGCCTGCCCGCTTAGCAGCACAGTGCTGTGGCATCTCTTTAAGTGCCTCGCCATGGCAGTTGTGCTAAGATTGGTGAGCAACTGCCCACGTTTCACCACCTTCTGGTACATAGTGGCAGTGCACTGCACCTACCTGGGATCATCCACCTTCACCAACTTAAAATGCGCCCAGATGGAGGATTGCCTGGGGATCGGGCTCTGACTCAAGCAGCCGGGGTGGTATCTACCAGCCCTGGACTGCTGGGGATCACCTCAACAATGGGGTTCGTGGACATTGGTGTTCCTGAAGGAACATCCAACCCCAAATCACCTGCACCTGCTCTTGCAGCTGCAGCAGAGACAGCCGCAGCATCCTGGACTGCTGGCCTTCCAGTGCCCTGCATGGCAGTGGAGGAAGATGGCAGGAGGCGCCGCCGAACCACACCCCTAGTGCCACTTATGGGAGCCTCTGAAGCCTGACGCAGGCCTGCGCAGTTAGGTGCGTGGTGATGGTCTCAGACTGCTGTTGCCACTCTGCTGGCACGGCCCCTGCTACCTCTGCCATGTGCCCCATTGCCTGCCTTACAGGCAGCAGACCGGCCTCTCCTGCTTCCCTTCTCCATTTCTCCCACCGAAAAAATGCACAGCTCACAACAAACAACACAGGGAGGGGTACAAAACTGAAATGAAACCTAAATCAATCCTTTTCCGTTGCTGCCACCCATGCCTGGAACTCCCTCCCTGCCCACATCCGCCTTGCCCCCTCCCTCCGCACCTTCAAATCCCTCCTCAAAACCCACCCCTTCCTCACCGCCTTTCCCAATGCCTGTTAGAACTTGCCTTTCAATATTTACTGTCTGTCCTCCCCGCAGACTCCTGCCTAACTGCAACCAAGCCAAGTCAAGCATGTGCAACTGAGACTTCGCATCCGCTTGAATGTTTTTATTCCTTGTCTCTCCCTATGTCCCCTATACCTGTCTTCCCCCTCTGTGTCTATTAGATTGTAAGCCATAGGCAGGGACTGCATCTATCTTATTGTTCTGTGAAGCGCCAGATACACAGCTTGTGCTATACAAATGCTAATGCTAATGCTAATGCTAATGCTAATGCTAATGCTAATTTATTATTATTATTATTATTATTATTATTATTATTATTATTATTATTATTATTATTATTATATACAGGAAGGAGGGAAGGATTCAATGGAGGGTAGGGAGAAAGAATACACGGAGGGGTAAAAAATAAAAATAACACAAGTCTATCTAAACTAATCTAAATAAATGAAACTATGGAGGTAAATGTGTGGAAATGGGGGAAATAGGAGGAGGATGGCACTGGATTGGGAGCTACACAAACTGCTGGGAGACTTCTGAAAATGCCTGCTGACAGGATCATGGCTAGCTCAGAAGGAGTTGGAAGGGGGGAGGGAAATGACTTTTGTTACTTGCTGTACCCGCCTTACCACAAGTCCCATTGGCTCTGTGCAGCCTAGCCTATGCCCAATCGCAGACTGTGAAGGCAGTGGTCTGAGGAAAAGAGGGATGGTGATTGGGCAGGCTGACTGCTAGTCCAAGCCTCTCCACCCCTGGCACCAGGAAGCCTTCTCCTCAGATGCCCTCCCCCATTCCCTGGGCCTTCCAGCCCTGTTTTTCCTGCCACACTCATCTGAATGCCCCCAAACTGTTCAGGGCTTCAGGAGTTCAGTTCAGGGATTTGGTTCGGCTGTCCGAACGGGCCGAGTTCAGGCCAAACACCTAACGTCCAAACCATGTTCACACATCCCTAATGATACCCTCCATCCAGTAGAATCTGTTACCTGAGGTCTGTGTACTCCTATCCTCACCACATGGACCAGCCTACCATCATTCTTGATGTAACCAAGTCAAGCACATGCACCTGGGACCTCTCATGTTCATGAATGTTACACTCCTTGTCTCTCCCTCTGTTCCCCTTCCTTCATCTCCCCCCAACCTCCAACCCCATCTCTCAGATTGTAAGCCCTAGGGCAGGGACCATGTCTATTCAATTAATTTGTAACGTTCCGGATACATTGCTGGTTCTATATAAATGCTTGCTAATAATAAATAATAATATTCCTACTAAATAGGTGGCCTTGTGATTGGGAAATCTCACAGTGTACCTTTGTGTGATCCATTATTGTCTTTTTAAAATACCTTTCACCTTAGATGGAGAATGTAGTCAACATATCAACAATCCTAAATTCTCCAGTTCTAGATCCATGTTGTACTTGGAAAGAGTCAGTTGGTGTCTGCTATAGACAGCCAACTGTAGCAACCCGAGCCTCACATTTCCATCGCCAGAGTGAGTCACACCAATTGAAAAACAGCTCTAATCGACACTAATGGCATCGAGTCCTGAGTGACCTTATACTCATGAAGGATCAGCATAGTGCAGCTGTGCCATCCTCTGCGTCTTTTCCCCGTTCACCCTGGATTGGCACCTTAAGAGAGGAGAGAACCATCCCATAACATCACAAAATTAGCATAGCAGACTAGAGGATCCAGCCGGGCTTTGAACCATGAATTGGTACAGAGGGAGCTTGGCACTTAAAATGAAATCGTAATGATAAATATCTACCCTTTCAAAAACAGAAGAGAACATTTCTTGCAAACACTAACTTTTTAGAAAGCTTGGTATTCTGCTCAGCAATATATGAGCTTTCACCAATAAATAGAGTACTTTCTTATTTGAAAGTCATTTCCTATCATGGAATCTGTATATGAAATCACAAACTTTCCTTATAGCAAAAGAAAAAGAAAGAAATGCCAGTAGACACTTATCTGCAATTGTAAATCCATCATAAAATATACAACCCAGATATACCATTTTCTAAAAAAATGAAGAAGTCCCAGGATGCGAAACTTCAAATTGTGTAGTTAAGATTCTACCCATGAATACCGTATTTGAAGAAAAGGAGCTAGTATAAGCAGATGGAAAGAACTTAACGAGAGCATTCAACTGTCTCAATAGAGTTTCACTCGCTCTTTTATTTTATTTTGTATTTAGTCCAATCTCTTTATAGTACCTCAACTTATAAGCCTTGACATTTTCCACACAGTATTTTTTTCACATAATATTCAGCTTTGGCATTATAGTAATCCTAGTCACGGTTCATTAAAAAAATGTTCTAAATATATTCTTCAAAATTTGCATTGTAACTAGAGTTGTAACCAGGCATCAGAAAGTTCAGACACCCCCTCGATTCATTGGAGGTGCCTGAATCAACCAGGTCCCATTTGGACACTATTGATGTCCAGAGGGACCCAATGGGCTGCTCCAACATGCCAGCTGACCTTGTAAAATGCCAGGACCCTGCTAGGACCACTGCAGAGCCTGGGTCCTCACTTGTTCCAGCCACAGCCTGTCACTTTCAAAGGCCACTTTCCCCCATACAGCGTCTCTCACCTGAGCTTGTTCCAAGACAACTGCTCCAGGAAGCAATTATTTAGGTCTAGGAACTGGGTTTCTGCAACACATTTCAAGGAGACATTTTGCCAGTCAGTGGGGTCGATCCCATGTGCCACACGCATCCTGCGCGCACGTGTGTGCAAAATGCATGCATCTCCATCGAGATTACAATGTGCCATGTGGATCCCACTTGGGATTGCAGCCAATGTGGAGGTAATTAAAATTGCCCATTACTATTGCACTCACGACTTTTGTACTCTCCCTTAGCATTTCACAATCACTTTTGACATCCTGGTCAGGGGGTCGATACCCTAGCCCTACTATAGGGTGGCCATCATTCCCCTTTAAAAGAGTATGTTTATGAAAAAGATATGGTGCAGGGCTGCACTGGAACCAAGGCAGCCCTGCAGCATGCATTTTTGTGTGTCCTCTTTTAAAGGGGGAAGGTATGGCCACCTTACCCTACTAGTATATGGTTTCTATTTAAATATGGAATTTCTACCAGGGGAGAGTTTGTGTCATTTATCATTTTTGTCATACTTGACACAGTGCTGTCTACTCCACCTTTTGGCATGATTAACTCTGTCATTTCTATATAACTTGTATCCTGGTATAAGTGTGTCCCATTGATTGTCCTCATTCCACCATGTTTCTGAGAGACCTGTTATATCAATGTCCTCAGTTAAAGCTAAGGACTCTGTGTAGTAGGGCAGGCTAGGAAGTAGTCTGACCCTTTAAGAATTAGGGATGGGCGAACAGATCGTGGTTCGAGTTCGGCCATTCGGTTCGGCTGCGTTCGTTTCGTCCGTTCGGTTTGCCCGTTCGGTTTGGTTCGTCGGTTCGAATGTTCGGCCGTTCGGTGGTTCGGATCGAACGTTGAGTTCGGATTCGGGATTCGGTTCGGTCGGGATAGGTTCGGTCTTTAGTTTGGTGCAATCGGGAACTGAAAATGACATTTAGTTTTTGAAATAAAAGGAAAAAACTAAAAAACATATTTCTGGCCATAACATTTTTGTTTCTTATTACTTTTTGATGATATTTAGGGAGATTGTACCCCCCAATGGAGCGCACCAAGTAGACCAACATTCGGAACGATTAGATAAAGGAAACTGATTTCAGAAGCAATTGAATATTGTGATTTTAAGAAAAGCTCCATACACATTCATGACTACAACTTCTTTATCTTGCATCCAATGTTCATGAAACTTGTGCATATTACATCCCTCTATATGCTTAATATTTCTGCCAATTTTAGGAAAGAGTGGATAAAGGGTCCCAAGGGTATAAGACATTAACCTGAAAATACATTTCCAGCTGTTACATTTTGATATTCCATTCTGTTTACAGGATATTTGACAGGAATGTATCAAATACCGTTCCTGCTATTTCAGCAAATGTACAGGAGATTTTGATAAAGGGAACCACTTCTGTTGGCCAATTTGCATCACAAACCGATCTTATACCACAGTGACATAAGAGAATCCCAGGCATAGGCCCCTTCTCTACATTTGTTGTACAGGCATATAAAATTGAGACCCTTTATAATATCTCTCTGATATTTGGCAGAGATGATCATGAAAGTGAAATATATAGTCCTGCCAAATTTCATGTACACTGGTTGGACTACAAAGATGTTATAATCAGACATACATTTATTTGTTAATTGCTTATACCACCAAGACCTTTTGTCCAATCCTTCTGAAATTTGGCAAAGATAGTTACTATGGGAAGGGGTATAAACTTAACATGTTTCACCTACATTAGATGTGAGGCAAAGAAGTTACAGCTAAGAATGTATATGTAGAATATTGCAAAATACAATAATGCAACTGCTTCTAAAATCGGATTCCTTTATCCAATTGTTTTGATATTTGGTGCACATAATGAGTTCTATTGAAGGTAGAGGCACCCCAAATTTCAGCCACATAGCTTAAAAAACAAAAAAGTTACAGCCGATAATGTGTTTTCCATTGAAACCAATGGAAATTCAATTCCGAACTCACCGAACGCATCCGAACCGAACGTTCGAATTCGAGTTCGGTTCGACCGTTCGGTTCGGTTGACCGAACTGTTCGAGTTCGGTTCGAACTCCGAACGTTCGAATTCGAGTTCGGTTCGACCGTTCGGTTCGGTTGACCGAACTATTCGAGTTCGGTCCGAACTCCGAACTTCCGAACCGCGTTCACCCATCCCTATTAAGAATGCTAGTACCAGCCACAGTAACACCAGCAGCTGGACTAAGCAAAGGTCTGATTAGGACCTGCTGAGCTGGGCATGGCAGGGCCAGCCCAGAGCTCAGGAAGGTGAGACAATGAGAGAAGTGTGATGTCTAGCTGGGAGACGGGGGGAGAACACTGTATCCTGGGGATTCAGAAAGCAGAGCATCTGGGAGAACTCTGGATCCAGAAGGGTAACTGCCTGTCAATCAGAGCCCAGAGGAAAGCTGAGCCCTGGGTAGAGGAGGAAGCAGGAGTTGGAGAAGCCATAGGGAAAATAGGGAATACTTGTGTACTGTTCTGGTTGCCCCATCTCAAGAAAGTTGGATTTGAAGAAGATTCAGGGATGGGCAACAAGCATGACAGAAAGGATGGATCAACTTCCATATAAGGTGGAACTCAACAGGATAGGACTATTTAGCTTGGAGAAGAGGCAACTAAGGATACAATAGAAGTTTATATTAAATCATGAGCAGGGCCCTAGTATAATTTCTCTGCGCCCAATACAATATTGTAACAAAATAAATAAAAAAAAATTGCATAAACATTCTTGAGCATCTACAATTTAGGCTCAATTTCTTTTTCTCATGGTCATGGTTTCTTGCAGCCTGGGCCTCTCTGGACCCCAGGGCTCAAGTAAAGTGTACCCATTCCCACCCCCATCCCCCATGCTTGGGCCCTGATCATGAGTGGCATGGAGAAAATAAATAGGGAATGGTTGTTTGACCTTTCTGACAATAAGAGAATGGCAGGAGGTGGGGGGAGAGAGACTCTCTGAATTTAAATAGCAGCAGATTTAAAACAAACAAAAGGAAGTAACTTTTGATGCAGTGGACAATACAGTTGTGGAACTCATTGCCAGAGGAGACTGTGAAAATCAGTAGCATCACTAGTTTCACATGGAAACTGGATAAATTATTAGAGGATAGAGCCATAAATGACTATAAACTGGGGTTAAGCCCCTGGCTACTTGTAGTTGTGAGTAGTCTGCAGGAGATGGGTCACACCTCCATGACTTGTACACGTATTTCTCTTGAGCTACCAGAGCTATCCACTGTTGGAGACAGGATGCTGGGCTAGGTGGACCACTGGTCTGACCCAGTATGTCACTTCTTATATTCTTACGTTCTTAAATGGGTTCACTTTTGCTCGTCATCTCTCACCAGAGAGAGGAGAAAAAAAAGGTTATTTTGATTTTTTAAAAACTTATATATACATGTTTTATAAATATATAGATAAAAATATTATATGGCCACTCTGCGCTTGAGCAGAGAGGTTTTTTCCCCCCGCTGGGAAGGACGAAGAGCATAGGCGGGCTTGTGAGGAGAGCGGAGGTTTCCTGAAAGGGCTCGGCCTTCCCATCTCTTGCGCTGGTGGAATTCTTGTGAACGAATTTCCAGGCTAGATTATTTATAGCCCGAACGGACCTGGAGCGGGCCGTTGGGCTATTAGGTATAGAGGAAAGCGTTACCCACACACTCTCTTTGACTAGGCACTGTGCATTAGCAAATTTACATTTTGGGGTTGGAAAGAAATTTTCCCCTAACTTTGATTGATGCTGAGTGTTGAGGTTTATTTTTTTCCTACCTCACAGTGCCTGTTGTCTTGTTTGGTGCACTTGGCATGGTGCGTTTGAAGCAGGGGGAGTGGTGCCATGTCAATTTAGTATAAGTTTGTAGCACCTTGTTCTGTGGTTGGTCCAGGGAAGGGAATGGTAAAATTTTGCCAGCCCAGGTGAATGCAGTAAACAGTTGCCCCTTTGAGGTAATGATTGTGTGGGGCTGGCATTGCATATTTTGGCCTGTGGTGCTGTTGGCTCAGAGTTGGAAGTAGGTGTTGACCTTCTCTAGGCTGGGCAGGTTGGCAAGGCTGGTTCATATGGACTTACTCTTCCCTTGGTTTAGGATTGAGGGTGGTTTAGTGTTTTGGGGGGGTATCCCCTGGGCCGAATTTTGATCCCTGGTTTGGGAGGAAGTCTGGGTATTTTCAGATGTTATGAGATCATGCTCAACCACAGTGAACCATGGTCAATCCCACGGTGGGGCCAAAGCGCCCTGAACATCTGTTTCGCGGGCACCAGATGTTCACCACGGTCAATACCCACATGACTGTGGGTCAAAATCAACCACGCTTCCAGAGCTCCCCCCCGGACCACCTCCGAAAGCGTGGTCAAAAAGATTCCCGACGGGAACCAACAGAAAGTAACGTCTGGTCGGCAACCACCGGCCAGAATCAACGGAAATGATTCCCAGCCGGGGACAAAGCATGCAGTGGCACTGCCAGGCAACCAGAAACAACACAGACTGGGGAGGGAGATTTAAAGGGCACACAGCAGCAGGTGGGTTGAGCCACCCCGGCGCCTTCCGGGTGCTTTGACCACGGGCCGGCCTGGGGTTAGCGTAATGTCTGTTGTTCTGCCCGGGGCCATGATCTGGCGGTCCAATTCCCTGCTGTGGTCCCGGTCCCATCACGTCTGTTCAGGACTTTTTTTTACCACAGGGGTGTTCAGTTCACCCCCACTGGGAATCCACTGTGGTGAATCGGGACCGCGTAACGTCTTAAATCACCCACAAATTCCTTGGTGGAGCTTGGTTAGAACCTCCGTCCCATTGCCCTGGAACTTTAGCTGCACTGACTGGATATTTTGTTGCTGTTTTTGTTACAATGTTATTAATAAAGGTGCTGCCATTTTCTATCCATAAGAACTGTTGTCCGTCTTGTTCGTTTGTTTTATTAGCAATGTAAAATTCAAAGAAGTGAACTTTGTATTTTTCAAGTTTGGAATAATTTTTAATTCCTGTGCCAGTTTGTTCCTCAGTCTTGCACTACCTTCCAGGAAACTCTCTCCTGTGTAGGTGACCTTCATCCTGATGGAAGCTAAATCTATTTAGAGCAGGTAAAATATGGAAATCAATTTTTTTATATTTGTTGAAATTTGAAACAAAATTTTGCTCCATCTCTAGAACAGGTTTAATGTGCAAGTTGAAATTTCAGTATTCATCAAAATCGTTATTCAACTTTTGATCCAGTATAGCATGTACTGCTATAGAGCACCGCATGCACCACTTTTGACATAAAAATCATTTTTGTAGGCAAGGTTCTATTTTAAAGAAGGGGATATGATCTTCTCTTGTAGGGGTTCTATTGTGTCTCGGCTGGAAAGTGGCGTTCTCAACCATGGCTTACATCCTGATACTTCAGACAACCTTATAGATATTCTGCATCCAGGTCATTGGGTGCCTTTAAGATAAACTCTGACCCTTGAACTTGACTGAATATTCTAAACCAGTGTAGTTAAAAGAGGAAACATTTGGTTTGGTTGTAGTAGCTGTGTTGCTATGGAGAAGTACAATACTAGCTGGAATTTCCTAAATGGAGGTTGTGTCATGCCAAAACAGACAGCTTTGCTGTAATCCAGCTATAGGGGTGTGTGGCAAAAGTAAGTGTGTGTGTGTGTGTGTGTGTGTGTGTGTGTGTGTGTGTGTGTGTGTGTGTGTGTGTGTGTGTGTAGCTGAAGCCAAGTAATCATCCAGTAGGGGTGTATTCTCTAAGACAACTGTAAGTCATTCTGTTTCTGCATATGATAAATACTAGGTCTCATTATACTTACCCTTGCAGGGGTGGTGTGAAAGCTTAAGGAGTGAGGCGTAAGTGGCTACTATTTGGAATGTCTTTTAGGGTTTCTTTACCAAATAGTTTCATGAACTTGGTGTACTATTATTAGGAGAGACAGGAGTAGGATACTCAGCCTCCTCTGGTTACTCAGGTTTACAGGACTGAGTCTGAAATATCAGGTCACGGTGGAAGACAAAGCAATTATTACCAACTCCATCTGGTGAGAAGACTTTAGCCCTTTCTTTCAGACTCAGACCCACTTTCACCCATGCCTTTATACTCTTGAGGCTAGACTACTGCAATGCTGCTCTTGTTGACTGTTCAAATGCAGCAGCTAGTGAAGAACACAACAGCTCGCCTCCCGTCCGGGAGGAGTCTGTATTGTCTTTCAATAGGTTTTCCAGACACAAACCAAGGTGCTGATTTTGAACTACAAAGGCTTAAATAGCCTGGCCCTCACATATCTGAGAGACTGCCTTCTTGCCTATACTCTATCATGAGTAGATGGGAGTGCCCTTTGCAGGTACCATCAGCCTATCAAATTCATAGGAGAATGACATACTGAGAGACTTTCTTGATGGCTGTCCAACTATTGTGGAACCCCCTTCTGCTTGCAGTTTGTTTTCTGAGGCAACAGAAGACTTTTCATTCGACCAGGAACTTGGCAGAAGGAAATAGGGATTGAAATTTTGTAGGGTCCTCCCACCCCAGTGTTATGTATTTTCGTTGTCACATGCTTTTTATTATGCTGTTACCCGCCCTGAGCCTTTGGGGGGAAGGGTGGAGTTTAAATGTTATAAAAATAAATGAACTATTTGGACAAGAAGACTCAGTAGGCAGAGTCTTTGGCCCTTTTTACAAAAGCCACCGCACAGGGCGGGGGGGCAGTGTTCACGTGGGTCCAAGGTCCATGTATGGTGGGGGGAGGAGGGCACACACTGACCTACACCCCCTCGCACACACATGGAGCAATCACAATTTTTGCCAGTTGCTCTGTGCATTTGTGATGGGTGGAGGTGTGTGTGCATGTGTGTTCACAGGAGCGTGCATGCACCCACACACACCGGAGATTTTACAGGCGACTCACTCACATGTGAATAACCTGATTTCTGGGTGTTCATGCATGCGTGCCACCCATGTAAAAAGGACCTTTATCTAGCAGATAAATAACGACCTTTCTGCAGAATGCATTTTAGCCCAGTAGATGAACTCCAGTTTGTTTGGTACATATCAGGATAAAATGTCAGCTTCCAATCAGTATGCACGTCATAATGAGAGCTTCAAATAATTAAAGTATGGGTATTGAAAATAATTGCAAATGGATCAAATCTCAGCTTCTTTGCTTATTCTTTGGTTCAATAGAATGCACATTGGCATTATGAAAACAGGTTTAATTTGCATGGGTCAGTTCAAATTCAAGTGCCTTTCCAATTCAATAAATGCCTCATATTTTTATCTAGTGCAATCAGTCTAACTCTTTCTGGGTTTTCAAAACACTGCAGTCAGACATAGGCTTTAATGAGGCACCTGAGAAATCTCAGGTTCTAGATAATCCCCAGAATAAAACACATCATGTCTGCATTATCTATACATTGTTTTAATATGTGTTGACTTTTCTGACAAGTCCCATCTTTAGTCTTCTGTGAAACACGAAACTATTTATTTTATTTATTTATTTATCATCATCATCATCATCGCACCAGCTGTGTACCTGTCACTTTACAGAACAATAAGATAGATGCGGTCCCTGCCTATGGCTTACAATCTAATAGGCATGGAGGGGGGAGACAAGGAGAGGGGACATAGGGAGAGACAAGGGATAAATAACATTCAAGTGGATGCGAAGTCTCAGGTGCATGTGCTTGGCTTGGTTGCAGTTAGGCAGGAGTCTGCGGGGAGGGCAGACAGTAAATATTGAAAGGAAAGTTCTAATAGGCATCAGGAAAGGCTGCGAGGAAGAGGTGGGTTTTGAGGAGGGACTTGTAGGTGCGGAGGGATGGGGCAAGGAAGATGTAGGAAGGGAGGGAGTTCCAAGGGATGAAGGCAGTTAGGGGAGCAGGGGAGATGAGGGAGAGTGTGGACGGGGGCAGAGGAGGTGAGGAGAGTATGTGCAGGAGTGTGTAAGGAGACTAGGGCTGAGAGGTAAGAGGGAGCCAGGTTGTGAAGGGATTTGTAAGTGAACACCAGGAGTTTGTGAAGGATGCGTTGGGGAAGGGGGAGCCAGTGAAGTGAGGAGAGGAGAGGCTGCACGTGGTCGAAGTGACGGACTGAGTGGATGACCCTAGCAGCGGAGTTTTGGGTGGAGATAAGGGGGGACAGGTGAGATCGGGGGAGACCAGTAAGGAGGATCTTACAGTAGTCAAGGCAAGAGATGACCATGGCATGAACAAGGGTTTGGGCGGAGGAGACAGAGAGAAAGGGGCAAATCCGAGCAATGTTGTGGGTGGCAAAGCAACAGGACTTGGCAACAGTGTCGATGTAAGCTTTAAAGGAAAGGTGAGTATCGAAGATGAAGCCCAAGCTATGGGCTTGGGGAATGGGGTGGATGGTGAACCCATCGATAAGGATGGACAGGGAAGAGTTAGAGGAAGGGTAGGGATGAAAAATAAGGATCTCCAGTCTTAGCCCTGTTGAGATTGATTTGATGTTGGGACATTCAGGCGGAGATATCAGAGAGACAGTTGATGAGGTGAGCTTGGACTGAAGGGAAGCGGGAGATAGATAGAGTTGAGTGTCATCAGCATAGAGGTGATATTGGAAGCTGTGGGAGGCAATGAGTTTTCCAAGGGACAGGGTGTAGATATAGAAGAGGAGAGGGGCCAGGACAGAGCCTTGGGGAACCCCAACCGAGAGGGGATGGAGGAGGAGTTGGAATTGGGAAGGGACACATTAAAGGAGCAGTCAGAGAGGTAGGAGGAGAACCAGTCAAGGACAGAGCCGCAGAAGCCTAGGGAGCAAAGAGAGTCCAGTAGGAGTGAGTGGTCAACAGTGTCAAAGGCAGCAGAGAGGTCAAGGAGGACAAGAATGGAGTAAAGGCGCTTAGATTTAGCGACAAGTAGATCATTGGTGATCTTGGCAAGGGCAGTTTCAGTGGAGTGAAGGGGTGGAAGCCAGATTGGAGAGGGCCAAGGGAGGAGTTGGCGCAGAGGAGATCCAGGCAGCAGGAGTAAACAACATGTTCCAGAAGCTTAGAGGTGAAGGGTAGGAGGGAGACCAGTAAATAGAGGGGTCAGAGGGGCTGAGGGTGGACTTTTTGAGGATGGGAGAGACAGTGGCATGCTTGAAGGTGGAGGGGAAGGAGCCAGTGGAGAGGAAGAGATTAATGACATATAAGGGGGGGGCAACAGTGGTAGCAATGGAGGTCAGGAGGTGGGAGGGGATTGGGTTGAGAGGGCAGGGGTTGGAGGAAGAGAGCAAAGAGATTTCCTCACGGGAGGGAAGAAGGAGAGGGGGGAGGGGTGGTGAGGGAGTGGGGAGAGGAGACGGGTGCGAAGCAATGTCCTGGTGGATCTTGTCAATCTTTGAAGTGAAGAATGACGCGAGATCCTGAGAAGAAAGAGAAGAGGGTGGAGGGGGGCTTGAGAAGGGAATCAAAGGTGGAGAAGAGGTGGCGGGGGTCACGAGAGTAGGATTCAACCCAGGAGGCATAGTAGTGGTGCCTCGCCAGGGAGATAGCGGAGGAAAGGGAGAATTTATAGTGGAGGAAGTCAGGGTGGGAGCGGGATTTGTGCCAGAGGGGTTCAGCAGCCCGTGCGCAGGAACGGAGGTAGCAGATAGTAGGGGTGAGCCAAGGATGGGGGTTTGTGCATTGAATGGGGTGGGAGTAGAGGGGGGTAATAGTCGAGGGTTGTGGCGAGAGAGGTGTTGAAAGAAGAGATGGCAGTGTCAGGGGAAGAGGATGAGAAGACAGGAGGGAGAGGGAGGAAGCAAAATCTAAAGGGTTAATAGCCTGCAAATCACGAAAGGGCCATAGAGCTTGGGAAGAAGATGGGGGTTGGTGGGAGATGTTGAAGGAAGCGAGGTAATGGTCAGACATGGGACAAAGGTCAAAGGAGAGGTCAGCAACCGGACAGTTTCTGGCGAAGATGAGGTTGAGAGAGTGGCCACTGGTGTGGGTGGGGGAATCAGTCCAGAGGCAGAGGAGACCAAAGGAGGAGGCTAGCGAGAGAAAGCGGGAGATAGAGGGCTGGGAAGGTGTGTCAACATAGATGTTGATGTCACCAAAAATGAGAGCAGGGGTATCATCGGAGAGGAAGAAGGTAAGCCAGGATTCAAAGTCCAGGAGAAAAGAAGAAAGGGGGCTCCAAAAAAGAGTGTGTCTCTCTTTAATTAATTTAATTTATTAATTTATTTATAAGGAGCTATTTTTATCCATGTGCCCTGAATTCTGACTGGTCCTGTCTAAAGAGAAGCTGCTTTTTATTCTCAATTAGAGACTGGATTCTCTTTTCCCAAGAGCATTGTACTCTCAAAGAGCAGTTACTACTTCTCCTGTGGGGTGAAAAAACTCGTAATGATACCAATTAAGTGGTGTGAATGTCATTTCTGCCTCTCTGTTTTGTTCCAGGTCAGTGATGCTGCAGATGGAACATAAAGACATAACAAGCTTAAAAAAAGTTTATTGAAATAATTCATTATGAATTGGCGTGGGGGAGGACAGGGTACTGCATCAATTCTTATGTTTAGAGAAGTTAGAAAACTGCTCTGATTGACAGAAAAAAGTCAGAGAAAAGTTACTGCTCCATCCTTTTCTGTTTTTTATTATGCTAGGAAAAAATATATATATAATGTAGATCTATCACTACTTTCATTAACCCTTGAAATAGCTAGATCACTGTTTCTGAAGGTTTGCCTGCATGACCCCATTTTGAGAGTTAAATAAAATTTCCATTACCTCAAGTAGTAACAAGTCCCCTCCGCGATCGCCGTGGCAGGGGTTTGGCGGCGCCCCTTTCCCCTCCTGGCCAAAGGAGGCGAAGAAAGAGTGGCCATTGCAGGTGGGGCGGGAATTAGGCCTTGGTTGCCCCGGCAACCATGAAAGGAATGCATCCGGGACTCTCGCGAGAGTCGCAAGTCCCGGGCACCATCTTAGAACTCCCCGCTCAACCGCCTCATTCGGCCAGGCGGGAGCGGGGAGAAGCACGTGCTTCGAGGCAGCGCCGCTGACCAGGCCGCTCACCTCGAAGCACAAGGACCAAAGGGTGGAGCGGGGCAGGAGTGTAAGCCCCCCCCCAGGCCGGCAGAAGAGTCTGTTCCCCGAAGTGGGAACCACGTGGCTGCCGTGAGAGGCAGCAAAGGGGCTGAGCGGGGCCGGATTGCCTCCCCCCCTCTGGCATACAGGTTTTGTTTTCCCCCACAGAGTGGGGAATGGGTCGGGGTGGGTTGGGGATTTCCCTGGCGACCTGGGTTTCTTCCTCCTCCCCTCCCCTCCCCCCGCGGCGCATTGAAGTACCTCCCCGGTTGGTGGGGAGCGGGGTCAGGGTCGGGCGGGTGGGATTGCCGCCCCCCCAGGCTGGCAGATGGGCCTCTTCCCGAAGTGGGAGGCCGCAAGAGGCAGCGAGAGGGGCTGAGCGGGGCCTGATTGCCTCCCCCCTCCCCCCCCATCCGGCACACAGGTTTTTCTCCCATGGAGTGGGGAAGGGGTCGGGGGTTTTGGTTGGGGATTCCACTGGCGCCCTGGGGTTCCCCCCCCCCTCCCCTCCCACAGCGCATCAAGTTGCCTCACTGATCAGTGGGGAACGGGGTTGGGGTTGGGGCCAGGCAGGTGGGATTGCCACCAACCCCCCCCCAGTTGGCCCAAGGGGCCACGTGGGGGCCAAAACCAGCTCCCCCTTCTAGGCCTGCACCGAGGAGGAAGCTGGCCTTTGCAGGCACTGGAGGCCAAGCAGGCCTATACTACTAAATTTAACCCTGTGGGGTCAGGGGAGTCAGGGGGGCTAGCCCCTCCCCCCCATAGTGGACTAAAAACCAGGGGTCTGTGGAGCGGTAACCCCCCAGGGAAGCAAAGGGAGTAAGTCCTCTTCCCCCTCCCCCCTCAGGATCAGGCAAGAAGGAAAGAAAGGGGGGACCTTCTTGGAGACTACCTGAAGGGCAGGCGCAGCACCTCGCACTTGGGTGCAAAGGGCACTTAGCCCCCTCCTCTACGAAAGGAGGGATTATAAGGGGCTTGCTCAACCCATCCTCACCCTTCCCTTAGGACAGGGGACCACTACAGGACAGTCCTGAAGGATCTGCTTAGTGCCCCAGTGGGCATTGGGAGCAGCAAGATGCCAAAATGCCCCCCCCCACCGCAAGGGCCAGAAGAAGGCTCAAGAAAAGAAGGTAAGTAAGGCCCCCCCCTAAAAAGGCTAACCCGGAAAAACAGCAGCAAGGCGGGGCCTCGCAGGAGGCAGTCCTCAGGGCCATGCAGGCCCAGTTAGAAGGATATCAGGCCCACATAGAGGAACTGGAAGGGGGTCGCAGTGAGCCCCCTGGGTAACATGGCAGCAAAGAAAGGGAAACCGGGCAACTGGTCCCGAGGGAAGAAGGGGCAGGTGGCCTGTACCCAGGCTACGAGGAGGGCCCACGCCGCACGGGAAGTGGGCGGCATCAGGCCCTGCCTTCTCGTTTCAGGGACGATGAACCGGGACCGAGCAGGCGAAGGGAAGAAGGCCCCCCCGACTATCAAGCTCAATTTGAGGCACGCTGGGAAGGAATGCGGGTGTTGTTGGAAAGCATGGAGGCGGCACAGTGCAGACAGCGGGGACCAATGAGCCACATGGGCGACCCAAGCCCCCGTTGCGGACCCGAACCCGTAGAAAGTGAACAAGGGGGGGATGGATGGTGGGAAGAAGAAGAAGAGGATTATTGGGGGGCAGAGCCCTTTAGGGGCCAAGGGGAGGACTCCCCAGCTATGCCAGGTGCCCACCATGAACACGGAAGGAGTCAGTACTCACCTTGACCTGAATGGAGTGGGCAAACTGGGGGTAGGGCAGCACGATGCCATGCTGTGGGTTGCGGACACTGCCCTAATCAGGGCTACAAATCAGCGGCCCGAGTGTGGGGGGAGGGGCAGTGCTGTGCGCATCAGACTGCACGGTGCTGTGGCCATCGGGAAGAGCCCCCACCCCTGTCGGGGGGACACGCGGATGTGTCCGCTCCACTAGGGGAGCATTTGCTCCAAGCCACCAAGGAAAAAATATGGAGTGGCAAATACATTGACATATTCGCACTCCTCTTCAGCAACCCTATACCAGATCCTAATGATAAGGAAGAGAGGAAAGAAAAGAAGAAGTTCAAAAGGCCAAAGGCTGAACGCACCTGGTCCAACTGGACAGCTGCTTATACTATTTATAACGGGGTGACACTGGTGAGGTTCCCAGAGCGAGGGCTGGAGATGATCAAATACTCAGACATTGTTTGCCGAGCGTTCAATACAGGAGGACCGGGCGCTTGGCTGCGCTACGATGATTCCTTCCGGCATAGGGCGGCCAACAACCCGAGACTGCATTGGGATCTCCATGCTCACAATATCTGGCTGGAGTGCATCAGCTGCTCCAGGTACGCCCCCCGATCAGATAGTGGCCACGTCCTCTCACGTATGGGGGGCACGCAGCAAGGTGAAGGCAGACAGAAAAACAAACCGCGGCAGTCTTCAGGGGGGCCTACGTGTTGGGATTTCAACGATGGGGGCAGGTGTTTTCGGACCCAGTGTAAATTTAAACACGTATGCACCCAATGTGCGGGTGACCATGCCACATCAGCGTGTAATAGATTCAGACAGTACGGACCCAGGAGCAGGGGGTGAGGGGGTAACAGGCAGGCCCCCGCCAGCCAAGGAAGTACCAGTCAACCAATGGGAAAGGGTGCCAACTCTGGTGCAGCATGAGGCACTATGACTCACGACCTGGGACTACCCTGACTGTGAAACCGCCGAGTACGTTTTAGAGGGTTTTAGGATTGGCTTCAGGATCCCCACCCAGGGCCCCCATTATCATCTGGGGGCAAAAAATTTGAAATCAGTGACCGGTAACGAACAATTAGTCCAACAAAAGATTGATAAAGAAGTAAAGGAAGGTAGGATCCAGGGCCCCTTCGAAGATTTGCCTATTCCTATTCCAGATATCCCCCCTGGGCATAGTGCCAAAAAGGGCCCCGGGGGAATATCGCATGATTCACCACTTGTCCCACCCTAAAGGGGAGTCAGTGAATGATGCGATCCCTCCGGAACTTTGCTCAGTAAGGTATGCATAATTTGACTCTGCAGTCGAAATGGTGCATTCCTGCGGCAAGGGCGCCCTTCTGGCGAAATGCGACATCAAGTCGGCGTTCCATCTCCTGCTAGTGCATCCTGAGGACTTCGAACTTCTCGGCATGCAGTTCCAGGGAAAATTTTACTTTGACAAGGCGATGCCCATGGGATGCTCCATCTCATGCGCAGCCTTCGAAAAGTTCAGCACCATTTTGGAATGGATTGCACATCAGCGCGCAGGGCGGAGCTTGATGATGCACTATTTAGATTATTTCCTCTTCGCAGGAAGGGCGGGGACAGCGGAATGTGCATCTGGGATGTGCGCGTTCCAGAGAGTGGCCGCGGAACTGGGGGTACCGTTGGTGCCCGAAAAAACTGAAGACCCAACAACCAAGTTGACATATCTGGGCATAGAGTTCGACACCGTGAGATCTCTATCTAGATTGCCAGCCGACAAGCTCCAAACCCTCAGGGAATTGATAGCGACAACCAGGGCAGCCGCCAAGATAACGATCAGGCAGCTGCAGTCCCTCATGGGTAGCCTTAATTTTGCCTGCCGAGTCATCACACCAGGGAGAGCCTTCATGTCCCGATCATATGCCATTATGGGGAGCGACCGTTACCCGCATCATCATGTCCGGGTGACAAGGGTGATGCAGGACAATTTGGCAACCTGGGAGGCTTTCCTCCAGGGATATAATGGGGTGAGCTTTTGGCGGCAACAACTCCTTTTGGAGTCGGAGCTCCAAATACAATCTGACGCGGCAGGCGGCCACGGGTTCGGGGTGTACTTCAGGCGAAAGTGGTGTGCAGCCACATGGCCCGTGGAGTGGGAAAAACAGGAATTAACCCATGACCTAACATTTCTGAAGTTCTTCCCCATAGTGGTGGCAGTAGACTTATGGGAGACAGAATTTTCCAACAGGTGGGTTCTCTTCTGGTGTGACAATATGGCGGTCGTTCACGTCATCAATAAGCTGTCGTCGAAGTCGGAAAGGGTTATGCGGCTGGTCTGGCATTTTGTACTTAAATGCTTGCGGGCAAACATTTTGTTCGTGGCCAAGCATGTGCTCAGAATTGATAATGGCATAGCTGATGCCCTTTCTCGATTTCAGACAGACTGTTTTCGCCAACTCGCACCAGAAGCCACGGAGAACCCAGAGCCGTTGCTGAGGGACATGTGGAGCCTTGGATTCTAGCCCTAAATCAGGCAGTGCAGGGATCCCTCGCGCCCAGAACCAGGCGGGCGTACGAAACGGCTTTTGGAGAGGTCAGGGAAAGGTTGGGAACTAGGATTCCCCATCCCTGAGGGCCAGATGCTTCAATTTGCCCTCCAACTGAGGCAACGAGGTTTGGCGCCGGGTACGATTGGGGGGAAAAGAGCTGCCATCTCCTTTATGAGCCACTAGCAGGCCACCCATCCCCCGATAACGGCTTTTTTATGAGCCGTCTTAGGGAGAGTTGGACCCGTAGCGCCCCATGGATGCCGGGCGCGAAGGCCCCCATTACCCCTCAGCTCCTCACAATGATCAGCCAGGCGTTACATACTGTATGTCACTCGGACAGTGAGGTAGTTCTTTTCACTGCCACGTTTCATGTAGCACTATTTGGGGTCTTCAGGATCGGTGAAATCGTCCCCCAATCCAGGAAAGATAGGTCGGGTGCGGTGGGTTGGCAGGGAGACACCCTCTTGTTACATCTAAGGAGATCGAAGACGGACCAAATGGCAAAGGGTAGGGTCGTGAGGCTGTGCCCTTCGGGCGATACCCTTACATGCCCTGTTGAAGCGATAAAGCAGTATCTAACATCCCGCCCGAAGGTAGAGGGCCCGTTGTTTCTCCACAAGGACGGGACTCCACTGATGCGATACCAGTTTGGGGCAGTCCTTAACATGTGCATGAAGGAAGCAGGCCTAGTCCCAGGTTGTTACACGGCGCAGTCTTTTCGCATAGGGGCGGCATTGGTGGCCGCGAGCATGGGTCTACCCACAGAATGTATACAACATATAGGGAGATGGCAGTCTGCTGCTTACCGTTTTTACATAAGGGACACT
Source organism: Sphenodon punctatus (assembly GCA_003113815.1). Taxonomy (NCBI): domain Eukaryota; kingdom Metazoa; phylum Chordata; class Lepidosauria; order Sphenodontia; family Sphenodontidae; genus Sphenodon; species Sphenodon punctatus. The sequence continues at coordinate 2,162,824 of QEPC01004656.1, read as the reverse complement.
GAACCAAGAATGTCGGGGCATTTGGGCACCCGTCAGCAATCGGTTAACTATGATTTCTTTTCCAGACGCGGAACCCCCATGGGGACGGAAGGTGGTGTGGATCGTCGGCCACAGCATCGTCCATTGGACTGGGAATATGGCCGCACGCAGTGGATGGGGCACTCAGCTGGGCTTAGGCGATAGGGCAAATATAATTTGGCTGGGTCGACGCACAATGCTGTGGGAGCAATTGCTCTCAGCGCTGTCTGCGGCGACAGAGAAATTTCTGGCACTGGCGATAATGGTAATCCATTTGGGAGAAAATAACCTGCCCAAGGCTACGGGGCTTTGGCTTACAAAACGGGTGAAGGCAGATCTGCAAAAGGTGCGGGATCGGTTCCAGGGGTGCACCCTGATTTGGTCAGAAATGTTGCAAAGGAGAGTCTGGACTAATGCCCACCACCCGGGTAGAGTGGACCGGGCGAGAAAAGGGCAAACTCGGAAATTGGTAACTGGGTGCAGCGAACAGGGGGGTTCGCAATTTCTCATATGGAGATTAGGCATGATAGGGACGAGTTGTATCGGAGTGATGGGATCCATCTATCGGATGCTGGATGTAATATATATCTTGGGGTCCTGAAAAGCAGCCTATATAAAATCCTCTTAAGATGAATTTTGGCGGCCAACCAGCCAAGCAGAGCTGGCGGTTCTGGTGGCAGTAGGCTGAGTTCAGGCCAACGGTTAAAAGTTGAAATGGTTAGGATAGCATAGGGTAGCAACATCTCCTTAAGAAATGGGTATTGGCCATACTTAGCCGCTCAGTGCGGCCCACTGTATGGCCAGCCCAAGGGTGAGATGAGCGACCGAACCTGCTGGGCGGACCATGCACCAAACAGGAGGTTACGGTGTCCTCATCCTTGTTGTTTAAACCCCCCGCCTCGGTGGGCAAGGGGATAGGTGCGAACAACCCTCCCTGGCCAGGTTAAACCGGTAGTAGGGGTAGGGTGTAAGTTAAAAAAGTTGGTTAAGATAGGGCACAGGAGGATTCCCCTCGGGCTTAACCCAAAGACGGTAGAGGATGGCACCAGGCAAACATGACAATGCCTGGCACAATAGGGGAACCTCCTGTTGGGACGGTTAACAGTTAGGGATAAGAGATTGATAGGACCCCAGTTCAAAGGGGGAAGTGGGAGGGTTACCTCTTCCCCCTTTTGGCTAAATAATAAAGAGTGCGGCCGTTCAAACCCATATATTGTGTCCTCGTCTTCTTTGGGGGGGGGGGAGTGCATCGACAAAGGGTGTTTTACACACACATTTCTACTGCATGTTTGCTGTTACATCCTGAACTTTCTGTGTAGCTAAATCACTCAACCAGATCTTAAACATCTGGCTCGTTGAACTTCTGTATAGAACTTCCCCCAGAACTTTTGTGTGTAAAAAGTTCTCCTGGTAAACTGCTTTGCTCCAGGCAGCTGTGACCACTTGGTTTCCATGGCAGCCCCTCACATATACAGCTGCAGCTACTTTAGACTGCCTCAGGGCAGAGTTTGTGTGAACAATGCATCTGGAACTTACTTGTTAACTTACTTGTGGACTCAGAAGATTAAAATACCAGCACTTTAAGGTTTGTGTAAAAATGTCCAATGATGCACCAGTTATCTATCCAATATCAGGCAGGCAGGATCACTGCAGATGGGGTAACCCCATTTGGAACAAAGTAAATTAACACTAGTGTGGCAAGCTATATTAATAAATTATCATCAATCATCATCATCATCATCATCATCATCATCGTCAATTCAAGGTTATTTTATTTTTAGGTATTTCAAGTTTTATGTGTGATTTGGTTTACAATGTCCTTCAATAAACTTGGCAATAAAATCTCTCATTGATTGATCTCGTTACAACAAAAGCTGGTGCTCTCTCCTCATTCATTTTTTTTTTTTCCTGGGGAAACTGTTATGGTAAGTGACTTATGTGGTTTTGCCTGTGCTGTTACATAGGTGGCACAATAGAATGGTCTGGGCATGCAGACATAAGACTCAGTAACTTCTACACTCTGTTCATAGCCAGGGGCTCATGATGATCACTACATTTTTCCCATTGGTGGTGAGCATATATAAAACATAGTGAGCATGGACGTTGCCTATTGTTGTATTTGTGAAAAGGTGGTATTTGCACGTATCTCCAGAATATTTGCCACATGCAATGTAGGCTCAGACTGAGAGCCAATGTAGCCTTGTCAATAAGATGTTGGACTTGGATCAGGAAAACCAAAGCTTAAATCCTGTCTTAGCCATAACAACATCATATAAAATACAGAAGATAAAAACCGCACTGCTGTGAGGGCCTGGGAGCCAGTTGGCTGGCCCTCCAGCCACCCCACATCCCACTGCAGCTGTGAGGAGCTGGGAACTGGTTGGGTTCACCCCCCCCCCAGCCACTCTACATTGCCGCTCACCCGTTTGTAGGGCTGGGAGTCAGCACAGGGGATTTTTGTCCCCGCTCCTGGTGTGAGAGGAGAGGGGTGTGGCTTCAACCACCCCTGTGACTTCTGGCGGGGCGTCGGCTCCAGTAGGGGCCATATAGCGGCACACCTGCCGGCAGCTGCACTACACTGCTGTGAGGGGCTGGGAGCCAGTTGGGCTTGCCCCCCAGTCACCCCACATCCTATTGCTGCTGTAAGGAGCTGGGAGCCAGTTGGACTTGGCCCCCCCAGCCACCCCACATCACCGCTCACCCGTTTGCAGGGCTGGGAGCCAGTGCAGGGGATTCTTGGCCCCCCTCCCGGTGTGAGAGGAGAGGGGCAAGGCTTCCACCACCCCTGCAGCTTCCGGCGGGGTGTCAGCCCCTGTTGGGGTCATATAGCGGTGGACCTGCCGGCAGCTACACCACACTGCTGTGAGGGACTAGGAGCTGGTTCGGCTCACCCCCCAGCCTCCCCCATCGCCACTCACCCATTTTCAGGGCTGGGAGCCAGCGCAGGGGGTGAGGGGTTTCATGCAATAATGGGTGTGAATTGGGAGGTTTTAGTGTTGGGTACATAAGGATATTAAGGGAGATGGGAGGTAGGATAAGGATTTATTTTGTGTTATATGTGGAAGGTGGAGGAGTGGGGGGACAGATAATTTTAGAGTCAAAAAGGGGACATAAGTGGTGAGGTGGTCTTTTAGGCCCTTTTCAAATGGACTGGGAGGAGCTGCGGTGCAGGAGTTGGGATGGGTGTACATCACCGTAGGTGTGCAGCAAGTGGTAGGACAGTCACACAGATGCACACCCATCTCCACCCACCTCCACCAATCTCCACACACAGAGGCATCTCCATTTTGTTCAATGCCTCCATGCATGGGGGATCGGTGGAAATGGGTGGAGTGCGGGAGCACGCACCAACGGTCAAACGGATGCCCACCCAGTCGCACACGTGGGCAATGTACATGTCTTTTATAAAATGGGCCTTAGATACTACCTCACAGAGTTGTTGCAAAGGTGAACTAGATTTAGATTGTACAGTATTTTGAACACTGGGTGTTTTCAGATGTGACGGTGGCATAGTTTAATCTGTTTTTACACAGATTAAACCGGGTGCCACCAACACTCCTAAACGCACCTGCCGGATGTTAGCCTGGGCTGCTACCTGGTTGGTGGTGGCGTTAGCTTGAGCAGTCAGTTGGAACCATCCAAGCTAAGTGCCACCACCAACCAGGTAAGTACTGCCTGACTGGGGGTAAAGCAGGCTGTCATGAATGATGGTCTGATGTACTTATTCCGGTCCAGGGTGGCGGCACTTCCAGGCAGTCATGATGGCAATCATAGGCCAACATGACTGTCAGGGGAGGGAGGTGGACTGCTCCACATAGTGTGTGGGGAGGGACATACCTACATCCATCTGTGCATCTCCCGACCTTTCCAGCCTCCATAATATTTTTTTGGAGCAGTCCATGGCCATTGCAGGATCCATCACATCTGAAAACACCCACTGAACGCCTGCCGGTCAGGAAAGCCACCAGAGAGGGAGGTTGGGGGCAGGGGGGGAGTCCGCAGCCATTTGGGTTGTGCTAGGCCAGGGAAATTATGGCCCTTCTGGGAGGCTCGTTAGATCTGTGATGCAAGACAGGTGCTCGGTGCCTGTCCCTCTCACTGGCCCCTGGGCCAGTGGCAATGTGGTAAATGATCTGAGGGCCCCTGGCCTGGGTCTGATGCTGCTTAATGTGAGGTTCATAAGTCAACAATGGTCTGGGAGTTAATCCTGTGTATGTTTGTTTATTTATTTAAAAAAATTATACCTACCCCTCCTGCCAGGCAGCCCAGGGTGGATAACAAAACCAGCTTAACTATGTTAAGCCGATATAGGTTAAGCTGACCTCGTGTGTATTATGGAGACCTGCCTGGACAGAGTCAGGGCCTATTTTGGCTGACCTTATTCCAGCTGGGTACTCCATACAGCATCAGCCTCACCCAGAGGGATTGGGGGTGAGGGCAATGCAGACATTATTTTTAAGGAGATATGGACTGTGAGGAGGTATCCTATGCAAACTATGGCAGGTATAGAGGGCCTCCATCTTGTGGTTGATTTGGCTGGTAACAGATTGATTTGGCTGCTGACATGAGTCGAGCTCGTGTCAGAGGTGGTCTTGTGGTCCTTGAAGGCAGTGGTTCTGAGGGACTTCAATATCCACACTGACACCAGCCCTTGGGTGGCTGAGTGTGATATCTTGGCCAGCATGGTAACCATGGGACTATCTCAGGTACTGGTTGGCCTGACACATGATGGGGGCACATCTGTGAGCTGATATTTTGCACAGGCCTTGAGGCAGGAGGTTCGTTGGTGGAGGAGGTGTCTTGTTTGTTTATGTACGGCAGGCTCTCACCATTGCCACAAAACTTTTATAAAAGTATAATAATAATACAGTAACATACAATACATATAACCAATTCAAAATATGATCGAATTTGGTCCAAAACACCTCCTGTGTCCGCGCTATACATGCATACGTATATCTGCTTTTACTTAAGAACCTCCCATTATTGGAAGCAGAGTGCCTTGTTCCTCCACAGGTAGCTTGGCCCCCGCTAGGTTAAATAATCAATAGTTATTATTTATGACTAGTTTTTACCCTAGCCACAGACCATTTTCCAAAATACCCAACATTACAAGCAACACAGTAAAGTACCTCTGGGTAGTTCACTATATTTGCCTTGCTCTTCTGCCAGGGTTGCTGTGGCAGAGCTTGGCCCCTGCAGTGGAACTAATCACTGAATTACTACTTAGACCCTGGAGTCACAGCATTGAGATTTACTATGCAACCCCACTATATTTGCCTTGCTCTTCCATGGCGGTTGCTGTGGCGGAGGAGGTGTCAGCAGTGCCTTTGTCATGGATGGATCATTACCTACCTTCTTCAGGCTGGTCTCCTGGCATAAGTCTGCCCCAGAAGTGTGCAGAACAAGTTTGGTTGGTTCACCCCTAGAGACTTATGGAACTAGAAAGGTTCTGGAATGCTCTCTGGGACCTACCTTCTGATCTTGATGACCACTCGCTCGATGACTGTGGTGCTCTGGAACAGCTTGCTGACTGAGGCCATCAACCAAACAGCTCCTAGGCGTCTGCTCCCTGAATACCGACAACACAGGTCCCCCTGGTTTACAGAGAACCTGCAGTGGATGAAGTGGGAAGGGTGGTGGTTGGAGTAATGGTGGTGCCGTTCATGCTGAAACCAACCAATTGCAGCACAGAGTTAGCTTACAAACCTATGCTGTGGCTGTCCAGGCAGAAAAGAAGAGGTTATTTGCTGCTCTCACAGCATCTTCAAAGTCATGTGCAGCTGAGCTTTTCTGGGTGGTGTGGGGGGCTGTTCAGTCCGGCCTTCCTTCACCCAGAATTGAAATTTTCCAGTGCTCATGGTGACACTTTTTTGTCAATTTTTTTTTGTGGACAAAATTGCTCAGATTCACTGCTACTTCGACGCCACGCTTGCTTCAGTGGGACAACCAGAGGTGACGGAAGCTCTGTCTTGTCCTGTTTAATGGGATCAGTTTCAGTGGGTGTCACCCGCTGATGCAGAGGATTTCCTTGAGACTGTTAAGGTCACCCGTTGTGAACTTGATCCATGCTTGTCCTGGCTGGTTAAGGTTAGATGAGAGATGCTAGGACCATTGCTGGCTGGGGTAGTCAATGCCTCCCTTAGGGAGGGCAGAGTACCGGGATGCCTCAAAGAAGTATCTATGCAACCTCTGCTCAAGAAAACATCTTTGGATGTTGACCCCCTGACCAGCAATCGGACTCTATCTAACCTTCCATTTTCAGGCAAGGTTATTGAACGGGTGGTGGCTCAGCAGCTTCAGGGGTATCTGGACTGCATCAGTTTTCTAGATCCCTTACAGTCCAGCTTTCAAATGGCTTTGGCACTGAGACTGCACTTGTGGCCTTGGTCGACGTCCTCTGCCATGAGTTGGCCGAGGGTCGGTCAACCCTGTTGATCCTGTTAGATCTCTCAGTTGCATTTATACTGTTGATCGTGAGATGTTGGTAGCTCGGTCCCACAAGAGAGCTGGGGTGGGCGAGACTGTTCTTTTATTTCTCCATTCTTTCCTGACCAAGAGAACTCAACGTGTGGTACTTGGTGACTGTTCATCATCTTCCTGGGACCTCATGTGTGGAGTCCTGCAAGGTCTATTGTGTCCCCTCTCCTGTTCAATATGTACATTCAGCCTTTGGCAAGGTCGTCAGAGGGTTTGGTGTGTGTTGTCATCAGAACGCTGTTGACACCCATCTTTACCTCTTTTTCACAGACTCAGGCCTGACAGTCTCGGTGCTTACCCAGTGTTTGATGGCTGTGGGGATTGGATGAGGGTGAACCATCAGAAGCTGAATCCTGCAAGATGGAGGTGATACTGGTGGGAGGGGTATGAAGGAGTGGTGACACCTGTCATTGTCAGGGTCTGCCCTCCGGTGGTCCCGCAGGTTTGGAGCCTGGGATTGCTCCCCGACTCACAGCTCTCCTGTGGCGAGTGGAGCATTTCACCAATGCATCTGGTATGAAAGCTTCAGCAGTACGTCTCTGGCTCTCACATAGCCACCATCATCCATGCTTTTATCACCTCAAGACTTCAGTGCACTTTACGTGGGGCTACCCTTAGTGATGGTCCGGAGACTGCAACTGGTGCAGTGTGGAGGCCCACCTCCTCACAGGGACGGGTCCCTGTGAGCACATTATGCTAGTGCTGTGAACGCTGCACTGACTGCCTATAGTTTTCCGGGCCAAATTCAAGGTGTTGGTTTTGACCTATAAGGCCCTATATGGCCTGGGCCCCACCTGCCTCTGGGATCGGTTCATCCTCCGGGACCTGACTCGGCCCCTGCGGTTGACTGAAAGAACCCTCCTCAGCATTCCCAGAGTATCTCGGGTGACGACTAGGAGGAAGGTGTTCAGTGGCTGCACCGAGGCTGTGGAAGTTCCTCCCAATGAAGGTACACTTGGCCCTGAACTGTCCCTCTTTCCATAGACAGCGTTCTGCCAGGCTTTTGGCAAGGGAGATGGGTGATGGGTGGGAGACTGGGAAGGGGGGAGGAAGGGTTTTAGCTCTATGGGAGGGGTATTTTACTTTCTTTCAATGTGTTATATGTAGTTTTGTATTTTTTAATGTTGTTGTTTATATTTTTATGTGTTAATATGTGGTGAGCCCCCCCGAGCTGCAGTAGCAGGGGTTGGAGGGTGTGTGTGTATACATTCAAATAAATGTTAAACATTTGCCTCCTTTTCTGGAGTTTGGAATGCTTATCTTGCTTGTGATAACATGTTTAATGTCAACCTAAGCATTTTCAGCAGGTTTGGCTGTTCCTCAGATCCCTTCTTTGAATTTATCCAACCCATATCCCAGATTCCTCTCCCCAAATACACTTATACTACCACCATTATTGTCTCCCTTCACTGCTTAATTTATATTTTTTTCAATGTATTGCTGAAGCTCAAGCCTGTCCCAGAAGTCATGGCCACTTGCCTCAAAAGCCGTGTCCCCTGCTCCAGAGATTGTCAGAGCAGGAAAATGAACCCTTTTTTCAGCTAGCAACCACTGGACTAACCTTCCTCCCTACAACTCAATGGTTGGTACAGGGGCCAGGTCCAAAAAGTCATTAATGAAAGCCAACTAAACCATCCAGTGTCCACCCCCCAGGTTACATTTTTAATCCTGAAATGGCCAATATTAGCATTTCCCTGCTCTGTCATATTTGGGGATCCACACTCCTACTGGGAACATTTCCTGGGGCTCAGTTCCTCCTGAATTTAATTAAATTCCCTGGTAATTATGAGGGCTGGGCCCTGGCAAGTCCACCCACAAATTATCCCCTCTTTATATTGAGAGTCAGTTAATTTGCGCATCCACAGTGTTCTAACACCTGCTATAATGGGGTCACTCAACAGAAGAGCTAAACCATCTGTAGTTTGGCAGTAAAGCATCCATTACTGGCAATAGACAACCACTGTAAGTGAAACTGAACTAGCACTGAGTACCTTTTAATTGTGAGAGAAGTCAAGGACAAAGTATGGGTCTTTTTAACACAACCCTCTATACTAAGAGTGACCCTCTGCTGATCTGCATGCCCAGTTTTTCTCATTGGTAGAATGTGATGTCCACAATCTACAACCCTTTCCCACCTTCAAGACTCCATTTCCTCTTTTTCTTTCATTTTATCCTGCCCTTCCTATTAAGGCTCAGGGAAAGTTACAATACATAAAAACAGTCAAAAATATTCAAAATAAAACCAAATATTAAAGTACTGCAATAAAACCAAATAACACCCCTTAACCCAGCACTCCCATAATCCTACCAGGCAAACACCTGGCCAAACAAAAAGGCCTTACATTGCCTCTTGGAGATGAGCAGGCTTGGACTTACATAAACCTCCAAGGGAAAGTAGTTCCATCATAGAAAGGCAGCCTGGAAGGCAGACCTCTAAAAGGGTGCTCCCAGATCACCTCAGGAACCTGTGATGAGACATTGGGAGTGGGGGCAGACTTTCAGCTATTTGCAGTCTGGGCTGCTCAGGGATTTATAGGTCAAAAGTTGAATTTAGTCCAGAAAACTGTTAGTAACTAGTGCAGACTCGAGCACCAGTGTATTGTGGTCCTGGTAACCCACCCCAACAGAAGGCAGGCAGCCACGTTCTGCCCCAGCTGCAGCTTATGGTATGTAAACTTTATCACTCAGACCCTGAATGAAGTGACTGGCAGACAGTTTTTCAGCTTCAGTGAAGCTAGGGTAGTTTCCACCCTTAGACAGCAACTACCGTGTGGGGAGCCCCAAACCAACATTGGTTGTTTTTGCAATGTGCTCCTATTACAGTTGGGTTATATATATCTTTAGCATTTTTCTCATTTAATCTGCTGTATTTTGTTTTCCTAATTAAAACTGAAGTGTGTTTTTACTGATACATGAACTAAACAATTTCAAAGACTTTTACAAGCTAGCTGAAAAAATATTTTTGACTACAGGGAGTACTAAGAGAACTAATTAATTAAGGAGATGGGGGAAATCCTTAATGCTCCCTTCCTGAAGCTATGAACCAGGTTCTGGACAGTATGCACATCGTAGGTCAGTAGTAGTGTTGGGCCACCATGCTCAATGCATATGCAGTTGTTTGAACTCATCATAGCGTCGGGGACACAGGGCGTACTCTGCAAGCCACTGCTGGCAGCACAGGATGAGTTGTCCTAACCAAGAGAAGTCCCTCACTTCAAAATGCCCAGAGTAACCTGAAATCTGGAGGAGGGAAGTTCTTGGAGAAGATGTGCTGTTGGGTCAACTCAGCTGTGTGCTGATTGGTGTTTCCCCTCATTCTATCTCCCACAGGTACAAGAAGACTCTAGAAACTGCAGGGGGCTGGGGGAGCGGAATTACTAGGGAAGTGGTGCTGTTTGGCCTGCCCAGCTGTGTGCTGATTGGCGTTTTCTCCATTCCACCTCCCCCAGGCACATGAAAGCTCTAGGAGATGCTGGCAGCTGCCTAATGGCACTGGACCATTGGTGGCTGTTTGACGACATTTAAGACATGGGTCAGATATCGTGGGCAATGGAGACTATTGATGCTGCTCATGTTTTTAAGGAGTGGGAGACTGGAGTGTATGTGGACCCTCTGCATGTGTGGGGGTGGGGGGAAGGGTAATTGAGTTTTGGTGAAAAGAGGGGAGCTTTATGTGCTGATCCTCTGTGAGGGGAGCTTGGTTGCATGGGGGTTAATGGTTTTGCATTGACCCATCTTTTGAGAGGAGGACGTTGGCAAGGGTGGGCGGGGGGAGTCCTCTTCAACCCTCTCCTAGAAAAGACTGTAATTTTAGTTTGGTTTTTTAACTTTGTGTAATGTTCAATTGTTTTGTTTTGTATTTCTTTGTGATGCTTTCTTTCTGTCGTAGCTGCCCTGAGTCCTTTAGCAGAAAACAGGATATAAATCTAAAATAATAATAATGACCCTTTTCAAATGGATGCCCCCACCCCCACCCCCATTGTGCACAAATTGGGGGGGGGCAACTGTTTGAAGGCCATGGAGGTGTGGGGGGAATGGGAGGGCATCCATGGGAACACCACTTGGGTGGGGGTACGTGCACAATCCCACGTTAGGTTTGGATCAAATTTACCTAGGCAAATAGAAGAGGGATCTGTCACATCATGTCTTGTTTTATTAAGTTAAACAATGAGGGAAGTCACAGCAGCACTAGTGCTGCTGTTTTGGGGATTGTTTACACTGTCACATAATGAATTCAGAGTGTCACTCACAGAGTCTAGTTTGCAATGCAAATACATAAAGGAGGATTAATTCAGTCTAACACGTCTCTCTGGCCATTAAGATCATGTTAACCATGCTGTCCCCTTAGTCAAATATGGTGCAATGAATGTATTTATTCCATTAGTTAAAAACACCTCTGCTTTTCAGTAATAGTTAAGGCTCTTGCAAATTCAAGCATTTTAAAAAGCACGTAAATTGAAAATTAAGGCTCCTGCCTTAACCTGCGTGCCATGTAAGTAGTAACGATGTTGTACAGTCTCACGTATTGATTCCAACTTAGGCTCCATTCCCCCACACTTTGCATTAGTCTTTCAGTTCCAATCCTCTTCCTCTTCAGGTTGGGGGGCAACACTGAAGCTGGGAAATGGAGGGGTTAGGGGGCAGTGACAGTGCTGGGGGGAGCCCAGAACTGGGAGAATAGGGGCTGCAGGTGGGGATGAAGGGGCAGTGGAAGAGTTGAGGAGAAACTCAGGACTGGAAGAGTTGGGCAGCAGTAGAACTGGGGGGAGCTCAGGGGTGGGGGAGCAAGGGCTGCAGGTGTGGATGTAGGGGCAGTGGCAGAGATGGGGGAAGCTCAGGGGTGGGGGAGCAGAGGTTCAAGTGGAGACTAAAGAGCAGCAGCAGAGCTGTGGGGAGGTCACGACTGAGAGAGCAGGGTCTGCAGATGGGAATAGAGGGACAGTAGCAGAGCTGGAGAGGAAATCATGGCTGTGGGTGCACTGGATACACATTGGGATTGATGGTCAGTGGCAGAGCTGGAAGAGCAGGGGCTGCGGGTTGGGATTGGGAGGGGCAGAGGTAGAGCTGGGGGTAGCTTAGGGCTGAGGGAGCAGGGGATGAATGGGGAGACTGATCCACAGCCCCTGCTCCCATCCCTGGGCTCCCCTCAGCTCTGCTGCTAACCCTTCACCCCCTCCATTCTCAAAGCTTCAGCGTCACCCTCAACCTGCAGAGGAAGAGGATTGTGATGGAAAGACCAATGCAAAGCATGGGGGCATGGAGCCCAAGTTGGAATAAAACACAATATATGAGACTACAAGGTCTTTACTTCTTACATGGTGCGCAAGTTAAGACAGGAGCATCAACTTGCAATGTCCATGCTTTTTAATGCACAATTGAATTTGCAAGAGCCTTAACTATTACTGTAAACCTGAGGATTTTTATAATGGAATTTCCTGGGGTTTTTGTTATTTTTTTTAAAAAGGATATTAAATAAAAAATGTATAATTGCATCTAATTATATACTTATTTCATTGTAGACCTCCTCCCACCCCACCCTCCCAAGCTCCCTCAATCCTGATCCCATCCCTTCCCAGACAGCCCCTCCCACACATTCTTCCTTAGCTCCCCCAATCCTACCCCCATCTCTCAGCCAGACCTTCCCAGAAACTCCCCCACCCCTTAGCTCCCCAATCCCACCCCTGTCTCCTCCCATCCAGCTCCTCTGACAGTTCCCCTTGCCACAATCCTTCCCCATCCCCTCTCAGTCAGCCCTCAGACACTCCCTGTCCCCTAGTTCCCCCAATACTGTCCCGCATCCCCTCCCAGCTAGGGCTGAAACGGGGAGGAGGGGGGATTCTCATGAGAAATTTGTAAGAATCCAGATGGGGGCAAGAACAGGGTGTTCTCACCCCACGACTCAAGTTCTCACAAATTACTGAAGGGGGGTTGCATGCAACCTACCCCCTTTCATCATTAATCATTCAATATGGCAGTATACAGGGCAGAAACGGGAGTTTGCCCATGGACTATTTGCATGATAGCAATCAGCTGCAGCGTAAGGCAATGAGGATAATTAGTATTTGACCATAGAGCAGGACAGTGATAAGGAATTATTGGCTTAAATAGGTGCAGTGGGGCATTTTGAGCCCAGTATGGATATATAGCAGGGAACATATAGGTAACCAGGTCCATCTCTGGCTACCAGCATTCATGTTTCACACATTGAGTTGGGAGAAGCTGTGAGGCAGATGGTGAGTAACAACATTGTTGGGGAGAAGTTACAAGGTGCCTCCCACAGGTGGGTGGCCGTGAGATAAGCCGAGCTGCATGTGGCTGTTTGTTTGACTCTTCTCCCTTCTTTTTGCGGCTGGGGAGGCAGATATCAGGGTTTATCCAGATAATTTTGATTGCCCAAAGAGGTGGCCTAAATGAATTTTCTTTCTCCCTGTTAGCCATGCATATAACGAATGCGAGACAGGGGAAAGAATTGGGGGATTCAGCATTGTGCCCCCCAGCAGGATTGCAGCACAAACAAGATCTGCAATGAGGTGAGCAGGAAGCAATAGGGTTTCTCCTGGTGCCAAGATTTTTTACAGGCACTTGATTGGGTTCTTGGCATTTTCGCAAGGTATAACAATAGCCTCTAGCTCACCTATTTTGTTGTTTGCAGGGGAAAATTACACTAGCTCTGTATTGGGCTTGAGACAGCAATTGCATGAAAGAAGGTTGTGCATGTTGCGGCCCCACACATGCCTGGTAGTTGTGCTAGTTATTTGTTGATTGTCCACTGAAGAAGGGGAAGAGTCTCCAAAATGCATTTGGACTTATTGCTCTCATGGATTGATCCAATTTCAATTTATCAACAGTGAGTGTCTTTGGGACCTGTGGACTTATCCAATTGTATTCATCAACAGGGAGTGTCTTTGAAAGGACACAATTGTATATGAGTGGTATCTACATGATAAACATGTTTATATGTTGACTTTGCCAACAGTGTATTCATTTCAAGGGACACATGTATATATGATTTATATTCCCATGACAATTGTGGTGGTGTTTTCATGACATGCATTTTATGGCTATTTGTGTACAATAGAAGGAACATTGTGTCAAGTTCCACATTACTGTGTCTTAGTGTGTTGTGACATACCAAATAGTTGTTGTTTTAAGTGTTTTGTAATATTAAAATTTTATTTTGTATAGAAATTTCATTTTGGGATATTAGTATATTCATATATCAGTTTGGGAACAGTTCTGTACTCTTTCTTCCCTCCACTATTCGGCAGAGAGAGAGCGAGAGAGAGAGAGAGAGAGAGAGAGAGTGAGTGAGTTTACCCGTTGTTTTTGGCAAAGACAAGCCCCCTGAGTACTTCCAACCCCTGCCTGGCCTCCATGTCTGGGGGAGGGGAAGGAAAAGTTCAGGCAGGGACAGGAGTGTACTTACCATCTGGGAGGGCAACCCCCCCCCTGCGGTGTTGGGCCCCTTCCAGGGTCTTCAGTTTAAAAGGGAAAAAAAAATCCACAGCTGGAGCATGGTCAGAGCACTGCTCGCCTCTGCATGCCCTTTTCAAAGATGGCACCCACAGGGCCGAGCAGTTCTTCTGAGCATGTGTGGCCCTGAAGCTGTCATCTTTGAAAAGGGCATAAAAACCAAGCAGCACTCTGAGCATGCTCCATCTGTGGGGGGGGGGGCTCTTTTAAACAAAAGACCCGGGAAGGGGCCCAGCACAGTGTGGAGCACTGTGGTGTGTGTGTGTGTGTCACGACACCCCCCTGTATGGTAAGTACACCCCTGTCCTACCCCTGTCCCCCCCCAAACATTCTCTCCCCCACCCCAAACCAGACAGGTATGCCAGGCTGGGACCAGAGATACTCAGAGGCCTTGTTTTTGCCCCCTGCTCACCTCCAACCCCCATGTCGCCCCCCCCGCAACCCTTGCCCCCCTCGAATTTCTGATGGCTCTCAACAAGAAGAGAGGGGTTCCTTGTCTCATTTTGAGGTGAGACAGGAACACACACACACCCATTCTTGTTGAGAACTGGCAAGACAATCAAGCTACGTTTCAGCCCTACTCCCAGCTATCCCCTCCCATATAATACTCCACCCCTAGTTCCCCAAAACCTGTCCTATCACCTCTTCACCAGCCCCTCTGAAAGTCCCACTGTCTCTGTCTTGAACCCTATATCCTCCCAGCCAGCCCCTCACACACTATCCCTGCCCCCTAGCTCCTCCAATCCTCCACCCCTCTCACACACATGGGGGGACACAGAGGTGTCATGTATCCCATATAAAAAGCATATATTTTATTGGAAATCTGTGTTCCAACATTTAGGATGAGTTTGTTATAATGTCCTTTTAGCTGTAATCTTGAAGAGAGATATGATCAGTCTGTGTCTTAAGGATAACATAGCAATGGCCTGCACAAACATTTCCTGTTGACCACTTTCAAGGGATGTGACTCCCTATACAAGGGCAAAAAAAGGTCTTGTTTATCTAAATAAACCTGACATCTTGGTCATTGTTAAATCTTATCTCAGATGATAGCTGCCTATTTACTATGTATCAGCAGATTGTTTACATCTTATTTTGAGAAACCCCATTGTAAGCTTGACCTGAGGTCATTTAAACTGACTTCTAAACAAAAATAAACTATAAAGAGGCAGAGGAAAAATTAATTCTTCAGAAAGTTCTGCATTCCCTGGAGTTTTCTTACCTTCATTATGGCAGTATGGGACAGAGGACTGGATGAATATGAATGAATATTCTTTTCAAACAGTTGAGTCAATAATTAAAGCATATGTTATTTCTTATAGATGTTAATATCTTTTGACTTATAATAGAACTGTTTCTTTGAACAGAAATGTCTTTTTAAATCATGTATTTATAACTGACATTGTTTCTCTTCTGTACTATGTTTATATTTTTATTTGAATTTAAGTAAACTTATGTTTTATATTTATAAATTCTTTGTCTCATGAACTTACTTACAAATTATTGTCATTGCTATATCAAACTGGGCTGGTCTAGCTCTTAAGCATGGTGCAATATCAAAGTTTTCACATATTGGAAAATAGTCGCCCTATATCCAGACCAGGCCTGGACCACTATGCGCATGTTTCTTTTGAGGAAACTGGTGCACAGTGTGACAGAGGGAGGGAGACACATGCTCACAAACATACAGGGAAGGAAACACCGATGAGGGACATGAACACACAACAAACACAGAGAAACACATATAGAGGGGGACACACACGGAGGCACACATGGACACATAAACCCACTGGGATACAGGAGGACACACACATTGGAGGGACACAGACATACACAAACACATGGGGGCCATACAGATGGGGGCCACACAGAGGAGGGGCCACACACTTTGTCATGGGGGAACTCAGACATGTGGACACACATGGTGGGACAAAATACACATGAGGGGACACATGAACATATGGGGACACATGGGGTATACACACACATGGGGGACACCACAGATGTGCACATACATACACTCATTGGGACACAGACATGCACACAAAGAGGGGGACACACATACACGGACACACACACATGGAAGGATACTCATGGACACACACACACACAGGGGTTAGACAAACACACAAGGGGCACACACCCACACACAGGGGGGACACACATGGGGGACACACACAGAGGGAGACACAGACACACAGCGGGTGGAATGCACACCCAGAGGGAGGGGACACATGTGGACACAGACACACACATAGGTTGAATGCACACACGGTGGGATACGGACACACAGGGGGGCACACAAACATGGGACACACAAGCACAAAGCGGTACATAGACATGCACACAGGGACACACACACACACACACACACACAGGGGGTCTCTCTCTTTCACACACACACACACACACACACACGAGAGGAGGCACATGCACACGGGGAGATGCGCACAAACACAGACAGGGACACACACAGGGACATGGGGGACACACATACAAACACACATACACATGGGGGACACAGAGAGAGAGATGCACATAGACACACACACATACCTGGACATGAGGGACACACATGGGGACACAAACAGAGGGACATGGGGCTACAAGGACACACACACACGCATGGGAGGACAGACAGGGAAACACACACACATGGGGGACAAGGACTCGCACTGTATGCCCCCTATGTACCCATACAGGGGGCACACACACTAGGATGGGGGGGTCACATGGGGGACAAGGACACACAGACAGGGCAGATGAGGGATACACGTAGACACACATACAAAGAAGGGGACACACACACAGGTGGACACACAGGCATACACACATGGAGGACAGACATAGAGGGGGACACACAAACACACACACACACAGGGAAACACAGAGACACACACACAGAAGAGGAAACATGTGGACACGGACACACACAAACACAGAGGGGGGACACACATTCACACACAGAGGAGGGACACACATTGGGGAACACACAAATGCACACGGACAACACACAAACACACACACATGGGGACACACATGGGGGGACATACACGAGAGGGGACACACAGAGGATGGACACACAGGGGACATGGACAAACACACACACAGAATGAGAAAGAGAGAGAGGGGACAGGGGGACCCACACAGAGAGAGGGGGCATACACACATGGACACAGATATACACACAGGGTGCGCACGCACACACACATGGTAGGACACGTGCACAGACACACACAGGGACACACACACAGGGACACACTTACACACACAGATGGACATACATACAGAGAAAACACAGGGGGACACAGATGTGCGGGGAAACACACAGAGTGAGGGGACAAGGACTCACACTCACATGGGGTACACACATATACATGTATGGGGGACACACACACACTTGCACATGCAGAGGGGGATGGACACACATGGAGACAGACACAGAGAGGGATAGACCCATACACATGAGAGGGACACACCCATACACACCTATACACATGAGGGGATGCACAAAAAGCACACATGGGGAAATACAAACATAGGAGATATACAAACACGCCGAGGTAGATACACTGGGACATGGGGACACACAAACACACACACATGGGGACACACATGGGGGAACACACACACAGGGCGTGCACACACACAAGGAGAGACACGCACTCTCTCGCGCACACACAGGGGGAACACACCAACACACACACACCACACAGAGGGGGAAAAACACACAAGAGGGACATACATGGGGGGACAGACACACACATACAGAAGGCAGGACACACATACAGGGGGGACACAGAGGAGGACACAAACACACAGAGGGAGACATGGACACAGACAAACGGGGACACACAGGGGGACACACAAGAGGGGAAACACACACAGAAGGGGACAAACACATGGGGAACACACACACACAGAAGAAGATGCACACATTCTCACACACAGAGGGGGGACACACACATGGGGGACACACACACAGAGAAGGATACAGATACACACACACACAGACACACAGAGAAGGACAAAGAGAGAGAAGGAGGGCACACAAAGAGAAGGGTTAGAAACTCAGAGAATGAGAGAGAGATGTGGAGAGCAATGTACACAGAGAAGAGGACACACAAGAGAGGGGATACACAAACATACAGAGAAAAGGACACACAAAGAAAGAACAGAGAGGGAGAGAAAGAGACACACAAACACACATGGATACACTTACCTCCCTGCCCACTCGCCTGTTGCCATCAACGCTGCTATTTAAAGGCCCGGGGTTGCTGCACTTGTGTATATGTTGAGGGCTGCCATGTTTCCTAGTGTGGCATGCTGGGTAATGTAGTGCTACCAAGCCACGCTAGGAAACGTAAGTGCAGCTTTGTGTTCTTCCATAGACTACAATGGGAATTTAAACATGTTAATAATTTTTAAAGTAATGGGGTGTTGTTGTTTTTTTTGTGTTTTTTTAAAAGTAAAAAAGCCAAGGCTTGAATCTGTAAAATTTATTTCTTTGGTTCATTCAGTTCGTGTTCGGATTCGGGTTCGGGTTCAGTCATCCGAACAGGCCAATTTCGGGCCAAACTCCAAATTTCCGAACCGTGTTCGCTCATCCCTACAGAGGGGGACTTTCTGAGGAGGGAGGATAGGGGATTGGCTATTAGCGTTGTGTCTGGCATGGGGAGGGTGGAAAGCTACATCGTGGGGCTTTCAGGATAGACACATGTAGTTGTATCCCATGTCTCTACCTTGGGATGAGGCTGCTGTCCTGATATGCCAGGAGTTGGGAACCTCCGGCCTGCGGGCCACTTTCAGCCCACAGGGCAATTTAATTCGGCCTGCCACCCTATCACCCTGCTTCATTGTTGTGTGACTTGTGCCCGCCTCCCTGTGGCCCAGGCTGACATTTGTGGGCCGTACAAACGTACTCAAGCTTATCTCTCCCCCCCCACCCTCAGCAACCTCATGGGGGCAGAGAGAGAGGAACTACCACTAGCCCCTCCACGCATTCACACCTTCCTTAATGCTCCACTCACTCTGCCTTGCAGCGCTTATCGCCTGCCCTACAGCCTGTGATGCTGCTGCCGCCGCTGTCTGTTGTTACTTTGCAAATGTTCCTCCACGCCGGATCCAGATATTTCCTGAATCTGGCATGCTGGGAAATGTAGTTCCAGCATGGCAGATTCAGGAAATGGCTGAGGGACATTTGCAAACAGCAACACCGGTGGCAGCAGCAACAGTGTGTATATGTTTGTTTGAGTGTGTGAATATTCTGTGTGTGTCTACAAGGGATGGTCGAACACAGTTCGGAAGTTCAGAGTTCGGATTGAACTCGGTCTGTTCAGTTGAACGAACCAAACTTCCAAACCGAACTCATATTTCAAACCAAACCGAACCGAATTTCTGAACTCCGTTCTGTTCGCCCATCCCTAGTGGCAACACACACCAAAAAACCTGGTTTTGAATGGCCGAACTTGGTTTGGAAGTTCAGAATTTCACCGAACTTGGTCTGTTCTGTCGACAGAACCAAACTTCCGAACCGAACTCGAATTTCAAACTGAACCGAACCGAATTTCCAAACTCGAATTTCACACCGAACTGAACTGAACCGACAGTGTGTACTGTCTCTGTGTGTACTCATTGTTTTAACTGATTTTAAATTGATTTTGGCGTGCAGCCCCCAGCATGTTTGGAGATCGACAATGCAGACCCAAGCCTCAAAAAGTTTCCCCACCCCTTTGATATGCATTACAGAGACCTGGCTGGAAGAGGCATCTGGGCCAGTATTGTCCTAGATAGTGCCATCAGTGCAGCATCAGCCGAGGCTCAGTGGACAGGGAAGTGGAGTGGCCATGTTTTGTAAAGACACCTTGACCTTTCAGGGGTATCTGGTGCCTAGAACATCCAATATTGAGTGTGTCCACTGTCCACCTTGTGCTGGATTTGGCCGGGGATAGATTGGGGATCTTGGTATACTGACCACCCACTGCACATTTGAGTTCCTGAATCAGCTGGTCTTCAAGGTGGTGTTGAGATCACCTAGACTTGTAACCTTGGGTGATTTTCAACATAAATGCCAAGGCCGGTCTTTTAGGGATGGAGCAAGAGTTCTTGGACACCATCACAACCATAGATCTATCCCAAATAATATCAGACCCGATGCATGAGGCGTCCATACATTGGATTTCATGTTTTGCGCAGACTTGAAAACAGGGGTTCCAATTATCAGCGGTGTCATTGCAACACCATTGTTGTGGTCAGATCATTACCTCCTAAAGGCCCAGATCCAGGCCCTCCTCAGGGTGGTGGACCGGTTAGGTTGGTCCATCCCTGGAGATTGATGGATCAAATTGGTTTTCAGAATTCTTGCGGGGTATACACACTGACCTTGCTGGCTGCTCTGTCCATGCACCCATTCTGAACATGTGCGGTGGCCATTTGAGCATGTGTAGACCAGCTGCCCATTTCCAAAATGGCTGCCGAAACTATTCTGGAAAAGACTTCACATGTACAGAATGGCCCTGGTGGCTATTTTACACTTGTGCAGTTGTTTTTTTTCTTTTTAAACAAGATTCTTGACACAATCTCAAACTGTGAGAGAGATCTTCTCAAGATCTCACTAAAGGCTTTCAATTTGCAGGAAAAAAATTATTCTTGTTTCAGCCCTAGTGCATGGGGTGCAATACAGTCTTCATTTAAGACAGTGGCTAAACTATCGTTGACTTTAATGAAAGAAGTTTGCACCTGTGAAGTCCTATTTTAGGTAATCTGTAAGCAAAGCATGTCCCTTTTAGAAAGGATTTTGTTTCTATGTAATTTAATGCATCTGAAACTAATAGTTTCCAAAGTTCACCATCACAGAATGGTAATGGTGATAGCAATTTAAAACATCCTTCACTATTGTGGGGTATAAAGTTCCTAAGAGCATTCATGTTGTACCTAATGTTGTCTTCTGCAGATGGTTGAGTGGGTGCTGTAAATATAGGTCACAGTACTATTTGAATTTAGGGACTAGGCTAGACCTGAAAAAGATCATCAATTTCCTAACCACTGTTAGTAACCGAAATTCTAGATAGCCAGTAGGTACATACTGCTACAGTTAACCAATTACCAACATACTAGTTTCTACGGATGTGCGAACAGATTGTGGTTCGGTCATTCGGTTCGGTCCGGTAGTTCAGTTCGGGCACTCAGTTCGGTTGCCGAGTTTAGGTTTGGTAGCTCAGGTCGGTAGAGTTTGGTTCAGTTCAAATGTTCAGAAATAGGTATCGCATGATCCTGTGATCGTGTCAGAAACCGGAAACCAGAAATTTGAGTACGTGTGGAGCTGTGTGGTGAGAGTGGGTGTCTCTGTGGCTGGCTGGCTGTTCAGTTCATGTGTTTTGGCTGTTTTGTGTGTTTGGTTTGGCTGTGTTGTTTTGGCTGGTTGGTGAGTGTTGGTGGGTGACTGTTGGAGTATCTGTTGTTTATAAAAAAATGAAGAAGACTCTTGTCCTAATTAAATGCTGGGGGACCAATGTGGTGATCCCGGAGCCAGTGATGGAGGAGGAAGAGGTCACTGCCCCAGCCCCTGGATGTTCAGTGGTGGTGGCCAGTCCTCTGATGAGGAGCAAGTGGCGGGCACAGGAGGTGCTGCCAGGTTTGTATATTTTTTTTTACTTTCAGGACCAGAAAGGCTCTATCCGTTAGAGCGAGCTCACTGGCATGTGGGTGGGTGCGTGGGTGGTGGGCATCAGTCAAGCACAAACAGTGGGCATCAGCAGGTAGCAGTGGATGTCTGCCACAGAGAGAGAGGGTACTGTAGTGTTGGGGGCTCTTCCAGCAGTCAGGCACGAGCACGAGCAGCACCCCCACCCAAACATGTGCCTGCCAGCCATCCCTAGCAAGGGTCTCCACTCTCTAGTTGCCATCCCTACCTTGTACCCCAGGGAGAGCAGGATTTGCATGTGCCAGCCAGGGTCTCTCTAGTTGACATCCCTAGCATCTCCTAGCACCCCAGGAGGGCAGGATTTGCACATGCCAGCGAGGGTCTTTCTAGTTGCCATCCCTAGCACCCAAAGGAGAGCAGGATTTGCATGTCCCAGACAGGGTCTTTCTAGTTGCCATCCCTAGCGCCCCAAAGAGGGCAGGATTTTCACGTGCTAGCCAGGATCTCTCCATTGCCATCCCTAGTACCCAAAGAAGGTCAGGATTTGCACGTGCCAGCCAGGGTCTCTCCATTTGCCATCCCTGGCATCCCCTAGCACCCCAAGGAGGGCAGGATTTGCACGTGTCAGCATGGGTGCCATCCCTAGCACCCCAAGGAGGGCAGGATTTGCACGTACCAGCCAGGGTCACTATCTCCCATTACCATCCCTAGCACCCCAAGGAGGGAGGACTAGAGACAGGGCCCCAAGTCTTCTGCGCTCCCGTGATTTGTGGGATTTGCACAGAATCCTGCCCTAGGCAGGTTTAGCGTAGAAACTGGGGAAATCCCCATAGGATTTCCCTTCCCTGGCGGTGAGCCAATCTGGGACCTGTTTTATTCAGGCTTTAATCAGGGACTTGCGCGGCCTTTATAAAACAGATCGCTGCCACTTATGAAGCCACTTCATTGAGACTGCCACTCCAGGATAGCAGTCGCCGCCAAGGGACCTGACCTCCAGCCGCCACTGCTCCAACCACTCCAGGATCGCTGCCGCCACCAAGGAACCCGACCTCCACCCGCTGAGGGACCTGATCACTGCTCCAGGATTGCCGCCGAGGGACTACAGCCGCCTAGGGATCTGACCGCCACTGCTAAGGGACTCCAGCCACCGAGGGACCTGATCACCACTGCTCCAAGATCACCACCTCCTCTGCAGATGGGTAAGGGTGGAGCTCTCTCTAAGGTCATCGGGGTACAAAGGGGTGTTAGACAGGGCTGTCTCCTTGCGCCGGCCCTCTTTAACCTTTAATTAAACAATTTAATACCGCAAATGCGAGAGGTGGACTCTCATGCACCAAAAATGGGTACAAGAAAATTGACGCTACTATTATAAGCGGATGATACTGTGCTGCTCTCTATGAACCAAGTAGGGATGAGACGGGCTATGCAGCACTTTGCCCTATATTGTGAGCAGGAAAAGTTAGCTATAAATTATGAAAAGACAAAAGTCCTGGTGGCGGGTAGAACAAAGCGCCAATATAGGTGGCTTATAAACGAGGTCACAATAGCGCAAGTGCGGGTCTTTAGATATCTTGGGGTCATCTTTGCCTCTTCAGGAAGTTGGACCCCCCACTTTAAGGCCGCCATGCTTCAGGCCCGGACCTCCACAAAGGCTCTGTTAAAATTCTATTTTTCGCAGGGTGGGAAACTAGTGGGTCCCGCCCTCTGCCTTTTTAAGGCAAAAGTAATACCTCAGCTTTTATATGCTATCCCAGTCTGGGGTGGAGATTTGTTAGCTAGTCTTGAATCATCCCAGAACACCTTCTTGCGAGTGATACTGGGGTTACCAAGGTGTGCCCCGCAAGTGATATTAAGGGCAGAGTCAGCCACATGCTCTATATGAGTTCAGGCCACACTGGCCCTACTTAACTTTTGGTATAAGGTAGTAGCACCCCCGTTTGCCTCGCGATCCCTCCTTGCCATTATCGCTGAAGACAGGTACATGGCTCAATGGGCACAAAGTCCCAAGCAGATTTACACCAACTTGGG
The DNA here is from genome assembly GCA_003113815.1 of Sphenodon punctatus. Taxonomy (NCBI): domain Eukaryota; kingdom Metazoa; phylum Chordata; class Lepidosauria; order Sphenodontia; family Sphenodontidae; genus Sphenodon; species Sphenodon punctatus. The sequence goes on along the minus strand of QEPC01004656.1, from coordinate 2,139,183 downwards.
ACTGGCCAAAGATGACCTAAGCTTTCCGGGTCATCTGCAGGTGATTGCAAAAATTAAACAGAGACTCCATGAACAGGAGTTGCAAATAGAGTCAGCAGCGCTATCTGCACAGGGGATAACCCCTGACTATCACTTGTTCCATCCAAAAGGTTTTCTCCCTGAGTACCTCCTCTGGGCTAATGATAAGCAGCAAAGAGTGTTAACGCTGCTGAGATGTAACCTTTTCCCCTCAGCCTTAGTGGAAGGGAGATATTGTAAAATACCAAAAAATCTAAGGGTATGCAGGAAATGTGATTGGGCGGTGCCTGATTCAATGGCACACATTCTTTTATACTGTCCAGCCCTTAAGGGATTGAGAGAAGATCTCCTGAAGGATATTGGGGAATTGGGGCACAGGCGTTGGTCGGAGAAAGGGTGGATGCAACATCTCCTGAATGGGGATGATCCCAGTGGGGCAAGAGCAGTGGCAAACTTTGGAGGTAGGGTATTGGCTGAGACCAACTTAAAATCCAAGGCGTGTATGGAGTAGAGGGCCCTGGTACCTGGGACATCTTCATGAGAAGGGAGTGTCCCTGGTTTAAGCATGTTAACCCGATTATCCATCTTTATCCCTGATAAGTGATACTTAATGAGTGCCTGCCTCCCTGCCCACGTATGTCTATCGGTGGGGACTCAGGGTGTTGATTAATTAATTGTATAATGCCTTAACCATAAGGCGGAATGCCTAAAATCTATGTGTTATGTTATTTTATATGGTTGTAAGGAGTTGTTATCCATATTCTTTTATGTAAGTTTGTATGTTATTTTGGCTATGGCGAAAGCCAGCCGAAAGAAATAAAAATATCTATCTATCTATCACCTCCTCTGCCAAGGGACTCCAGCCACCGAGGGACCTGATCGCCATCACTGAGGGACTCCGGCAGCCGAGGAACCTGATTGCTGCTCCAGGATCGCCACCTCCACCGCCGAGGGACTCCAGACACCAAGGAATCTGATCGCTGCCACTCCAGGGTTCGTCGCCTCCGCCTACTCCAGCCGCTCCAGGGATTGACGCTGCTCCAGCTGTAAGGTATGTAGGTGGTTGGGGGGGGTCCCCCTGGGGGCCTGCTGCAAGCTCTGCTTTGCCATGTCTGTGGGGGGGGTGTTCCGTTGTGAACTCTGCTTTGCCATGTCTGTGGGGGGAGGTCCTGCTGCGAGCTCTACTTTGCCATATGTTTGTGTGGGAGTGGGTTTCCTGCTGCGCCCTCTGACTTGTCATGAATTTAGGGGGTGGGTTGCCTGCTTTGCCTTCTGCTTTGCCATGTGTTTTTTTGGGGAGGGGGGTTGCCTGCTGTTTGAAACACCTATACACAGAAACAATTATAAGCAGATTTTTTATTCATTGGTACAAGGAAATGGATCGTCATCTGACAAAAAAACCAGCACACAAAGCTTTGAAAACCACTGCCCAGGAGTGTACTGCAGAGTTCCCCAAGGATATGCATGCTGATGGTGGAAAGCTTTTTTGCTCATCCTGCAACATGGTCCTGGACTATACCAGAAAATCTACTGTGGTTGATCACCTTAAAGCAAAGTCTCATTTGAAGAGGAAGGCGGCATTTGAAGAGGGAAATGAACTGAAGAAGCAAAGGACCTTGACAACATCAATTCAACACCTAACCGATGGCCGGGAATCAAGAGTTGAAATTGCCAAGGAATTTACAAAGATGTGACTGGAGGCTAATATTACAATTGAGAAAGCAGATCAGCCCTCCGTACGTGCCTTTCTACAATGCTTCATTAAAAATGGTGGCGCAATTCCTGGAGCTGACCGGATCTGAGAAGTGTACTTGCCTGACATTTATGAAATTGAAAATCAGGAAATGATTGCCCAGGAAGTAACGAAGACAATAACGGAGTATGCTGTCAACTTTGAAAATGTCTGATTTTTCATATCAGACAACGCAGCATACATGAAGAAAGCATTTAACGCTGTGCTGCAGAGACTGCTTACAAACTGCATAAGATCACTCGCATCCGTCATGATTTTGATACCACAGTTATTGCAGAGGATCATCTTGGGGCTATG
>QEPC01004656.1:2095308-2135053 GCA_003113815.1 Sphenodon punctatus | reverse complement strand
CCCCCCCCAATTCAACAAAACAAATTTGCATAGTGATAGTTTGTTTATTTATAATTGTACTCCACCATTCCCCTATGGCTCAGGGCAGCTTAAAAAATAAGAACTGTATACAAAATACATAAAAATACATAAAAGTCCCATAAAAAGCCCATCCCAACCCCATTCCTATTCCCTCCTGTTTAATGCTTGCCCAGAAAGGGAGGTTGGACTATGGGTATTAACTTAGCTACAGCTGCATGCTTGGGGATGGGATGGCTGCCCCTGCCACCCCCGGCTGGGTCAGGTTGGGGGACAGAACCAAACATTCCCCTGGTCTCACCTAACCAGGGAGGAGGGAAGGGTACAACACACGTCTGGCTGGTTCTTCCCCCACACTGTGGTTGATGCCTTGCCCCCAACCATGACAGGCAGCCATAGCTGTTAATAACAGACTGCCGTCACAGACCACCATGCTAGGTCAGGTAGGTGGAAAAACAAATGCAACCACCTCATATGCCCCACTCTGGCTTGACTGGACAGCTCACAGGGCCAGACTGTTGGCCCAGTTTGTTCTGGGCCCACATTTACAGCCTGGCCGCCACACCAACCCTGCCAGGGTTTGAACTGGGCCTACATCTGAAAGGCCCAGAACAGACACTCTGGGTTCGGCACTGGCCTATGTGGACTAGAGCAGGCAACACCAAATTTACCTGCAAACCAGGCCAGCAGCGCATATGTTAACACCCATCGGGTGTAAACAGATGGATGCAGAGGCTGTTTACCCCTGGAGCTGCTCCAGGGGTGCATCCCCACAGCTGCTCTCCTGGGCCCATTTTAGACAGACCAGGAGGTTTCCCCAGTCCATTGTCTGCCTGCAAGATGACACACACCCCTGCACCATAGAGCTGCGGTGGATCACCCAACAGTCTAGGCTGGTGCTTGCAACTCTATAATGTTGCCCAGGCAATTGGCGGCTGAAAGAAGAGCTGCAGCTTGGCAACTAGGGATGGATGAACGCGGTTCGGAAGTTCGGAGTTCGGACTGAACTCGGTCTGTTCAGTCAACCGAATTGAACTTCCAAACCGAACTTGAATTTCAAACCAAACCGAATTTCCGAACTCAGTTCTGTTCGCCCATCCCTAGTGGCAACACACACCAAAAAACCTGGTTTTGAATGACCGAACGTGGTGCGGAAATTTGGAATTCGACCAAACTTGGTCTGTTCAGTTGACTGAACCGAACTTCCGAACTGAACTCGAATTTCAAACCGAACCGAACCGAATTTCCGAACTCAAATTTCAAACCAAACCGAACCGAATTTCTGAACTCCGTTCTGTTTGCCCATCCCTATTGGCAATACTTCTGTTTTAGGGCAGTGCCCACAGGTGGTGCTCCAGGATGTTCCCGAGTGCTGCAAGTAGGATTGTACCGGAGCACTTTCAGCCTGCTCCACTTCTGTATCTGGTGGGGTGCTTTTAAAAGGACCAGCCATCCTGATTTTGAAGCACGCTGGTGAGGGCAGAACTGGAGCTGTGGTCCATCTAAAACACCTATTGCCTCCAGAAAATGCACAGGCTTGGGCCCTGGCAAGCCTGCAGGGGAAAGGACTGTAGCGTCCATGCGGATATTATGTTGACAGCTGTCTCGTACTGTTTTCCTTCCCTGCACATTGCTACCTAGTGGTGGATTATTAGAATGACAGTTTGTCCCTGTGAATAGAGCGCAGGAGCTCAATAAAGCTATTCTTTTCCAGTGTTCAACAGGAAAGAAGTGTGTCTACGTGTCTGAATCTTTTGGTACACAATTGATCCAGGGGAGACAACATAGGGAGTTCCACAAAACTAGGGTAGCAACTGAGAAGAATACTTCCCTGTGCACCTTCGCCAAATGTACCTGGCTGGCAGATGGAGCACTTCTGGACAGCTGCAGGGATCATGATGGGGCATAGTGGGAGAGGCAATCTTTCAGATATTTGGGACCAAGGCCATTTAGGGCTTTTTATGACCAAACCAGCACCTTGAGTTGTGTCCAAAGCTATTAGGAGCCAGTACAGACTCTGAAGCAGGGGTGCAATGTGCTGATGACCCAACTCCAAAAGGGACCGACGGCTGTGTTCTGCAGCAGCTGTAGCTTTTTAACCGTCACCAAGGGCAGCACTGTATAGTCTAGTCTTAGGGATGAAACTTGGTAATGGCTTTACTCAGTTTTAGCCAAGGATTGCAGTATTCAGCTTGGTTTCATTGAGTACCAAGTACCCAAGAATGGAACTCAATAACATCTTGATCAAGCAATGCTTACCTGATCCTGTGTTGGGTCACTCCCGCATGCACTACCTTCCTGTAAGCATGTAATTCTGCAAAATTCAAATCATTGTTTCTTATGTGGTCAGCAGGAGGACAAACAAGGGGACCAAAGGGACACTTGATTGGATGTCAAGGACCCAAGTTTTATTGGAGAGGGACAAGTACAGGTCAGTGTTTGACTGGTTGTCAGGGACAAATAAAATTCATGGGCTGCATATCTGCCCTTTTTTTGGATGACCTTGCAGTGGGTGCTGCTTACTGTAAGTCTGTCTGCATGTCATGTGCAAGACTTAAAAGTGGGTGTGCATGGGTTCTGCAAAATGGATTGGAATTGCTCTCTCTTTCCTGGGTTATATGACCCCACCCCTAAATCTTTGCAGTTTTTGTCTCTTTGGCTTGCTTGTTCGTTGTTTGGCTCTGGTTGGAGATGCAGCCATGTACCTGTTGGGGCGCAGGGTTTGGCATGGGTGCTGCAAAATGGATTGATCTTGTACCTGGACTGTGTGACCTCCACTGGGGGGGGAGTGGTAGAGGAAGGGGTGGATTTGCTATCTCGCACTGTGATTGCCTCAGATGTAGTAAACAACCAATGGACATCACCTTGGTAGCACCAGCATACTGAGTACCCAGAAGCTGTCAGAAACTCGAACCCAATCCTTGACTACTTCCAAACACACAAGAATAATTATTGTTCTACTCATTTCTGCCCTAGTCTCAACCAGTCAAGGGCAGCATTATGTTGCCAATACAACACTTTTGCAATAAATTATAAAAGCGTGGATGACAGTGGCCAAGCCAAATCAGAAAAAAGGGCTGCAGCCTCCTCTCTAGATGGTGCTGTTGAAAGACACTCATCGCAACCATTGCAAACTGAAATTTCAGGCTCAGCAAGAGATCCAGGAGCACTCCCTGACTGTAAATCTGAATAACCAGAGAAGGCTGGACCCCATCAATGGACCCCCATTATCCTGCCCCCAGCCACCAAGTCATAGGGATGGCCAGTCATCGAGACTTGGGTCTTGTTTTGATTCCGCTTCAACTGGCTCATCCACATCCAAACCCCAGCAGAAGTCAGGCTCTGGGTAAGCACTGAGACTGCAGGGCCTGGGTAAGATACAAAAGAGAGACAGAACTGGGCATCATCAGTATATTGATGGCACTTCACTCCAAACATCTAGACAATCACAGCCTCGGATACACATTGAAGAAGAGGGGTGACAAAATGGAACCTTATGGGACTCTACAGAGGAGGCCACAAGAGGATGACGAACAGTTGCTCACACCTACCTCCTGGGACATCCCAACAAGAAAAGAAAGCCATTTCTTCCCCAATTAAAAAGAGATAAGGTACAAGTTTTCTCTCTCACCAGAAATTTAAAATGTGAGAGAACCTACTCATGTGAATGCACCTTTAGATTTGGACGTAGTGTCGGTCTTAGTCTATCTGGTGGCTTGTGTTTGCAGAGGATAATACTCTCTGGGCCAGGTATGATAACCTGCATGATGAGGTCTTTGTAATAAGGCATTTTCTTTTACACCTTACAATCTCTATGGCACAAACTTCAGCTTTTACAACTTTGGTCACCTAAAAGTATATAAAATCACTGTACTGGGTCTAATAATCAACTAGCCATTAACTTTATAAGAATACCTTGGATTTTTTTCTTGCTGAAGGTGGGAGTAGGTGCTATGGACCTGAGTGGAAGGGATCTGTTTAAGCTGTGCTTGACAGTGATGATCCTGGTTGATTTGACCCCCTTCCCCTCCCAGACCCACTCTCCTCATATCTTGTGTAGAGCTGAAATGAGTACCCACAAAAATGGGTATACTTAATGAATTTTCAGTACCTGAATCAACTAGACATCGGGTATAAGTTGGTACCAGATTGCAACTCAGTTTTGGGTGCCCAGTGTCCTGGAAAGTTTGTTTCCCTCCCACAATGTCGACTTTCTGTCCTGCAATGTTGAATTCTGGTCCTGGAATGCTGAATTCTGTGTCTATTTTTAAATTATTTTTTAATTCTCCATCCTGGAAAGTTTATTTCTGGTCCTGGAAAGTCAACTTCCAGTCCTGGTTGTTGTTGTGTTTTTATTATTATTATTATTATTATTATTCCAGTTTTTTCAGGTTTTTGAGCTGGCTGATATACTGGTTAGCAATCAGAAAATTTAAAATTGGCACCAGAAGTTACCAGCTTCGAAGATTTCCAAGTACCCAGTTGGTACCCAGGTAACCTGTCAAGCACCCAATGTGGTATCTAAAAATGTGGGTATTACCCATGGCTACTACATCTAGTACCCGTTTCGGCTCTAGTTTCTCATGTGGATCCCTCTGTAGGGATGGGTGAACAGAATGCGGTTCAGATGTTCAGATGTTCGGTCGTTCGGTTCAAAACCTGAGTTCAGGTTCGATGGTTTGGTTCAGCCGAGTTCGGGTTGGCCGAACAGTCAAAAATAACGCTATCGAAAACTAAAATGAAACAAAACCGAAACCTAATTTTTGGCCCTGAACAGACGTTTTTCCTGCCCCCGAACTCATCCAAACATGACCGAATTGTTCGGTCACTCAAGAGTTCAGTTCGATCGTTTGGTTTGGTCGTCCGAACAGACCGAGTTCAGTCCAAACTCCGAACATCCGACCCACGTTCACCCATTCCTATCCCTCTGCAGAGACTTCCTTTACAATGTACAGTCCCTTTCACTACTCTACTTGCATGTTGAGGGGCATTTCACTTTTACAAGAGGCATGGAAGAGACATGTCATCATACTGCTGATATATGTTCATATGGGTGGAACACACCTTCCAGTCTGTAATCTGTATGCCAGTAGTGAGGTGGCAAAGAACAAGATAGCTCCAGTCTCCCCAAACCAGAGTCCCAGACTTCACTGAGACATCTGATTATTGCCTCCACAGATGCACTGTTACACTGCCTACAATGCAGTATGGGGCCCATGCTGTGTGTGTGCACCTACCTAGCTGAAATCTCATTATAAATTATGGCATCAAATTATTATTTGTGTATGGATATGAAAGCATTAGTAGTTTAATAAGTCATGTATGTTGAATATTCTGGTTTTTGCGGAAGAGTTGATATATGCTTAGCCTGGGTAAGCGTAGGTTGATATGTAATGTGGCTGGAAAAAATATCGATAAGCACTGAGCCCCACATCCAATAAACTGACACTGGTCCATTTTCCTCACCAAAAAGACAATTCTTTCATTCAAGGTGATATTACTTTTTTTTTGAAGTATGAATCTTTCAGTCAAATGCAAAACACGTTAGCACTTAGTTGTTGGGGGGAGAACCTCTGAAATGGGCAGTCACATCTTTAAAGCATTCTGCCACTGCAAGCTGCATGAGAGCAATCGGAACTTATGTCAGTGGAGTGCGTGGCGGATTAGCCCAAAGACAACAAGAAATTGCTCTTAGTTCTTTCGATGAGACAATTTGTACCTTTCTTTCTTTCTTTAAGACTAAAGAAACTGCAGAAGTTTTCAAATCTCAGTTGGACTTTTCTGTTTGTTTGATTGGGCATATTCTAAGCAGATGTCTTGTTTGGTTTGAATTTTGTTATGGTTTCATTGCATTCTAATGTTGTTTTTTTAACATAAAAGACACTATAAAAATGCAAGGTGATTTATTAGTTCCATATTAAAAATATTTTCAACACTATGCTTTATTTTATGTGCTAATTAAGGGCAATTGACGTTGGTCCTTTTTACATTGACCGCTGCTGGGGGGGCAGTCAGTATGCATGTTGCTGTGGGGGAAGCACAGGGGTGGTGGTGTAGATGGGTGCATACTCATCTGCATGCATGGAGCGACCTGTGTTTTCACCGGTTGCTCTGTGACGGGGGGGGCGGAATGTGTGGATTGCACCTCCACACTTACACAAGATACTCCGCCATGTGGACGATAGGTGTCCATGCATGGGGAGCATCTTGTGTAAAAAAGGCCATTATCACTGCAGTTAGCTGAACTATAGTAGAAAATAAGCCCTGACTGCTGTTGCTGTTTTTAAATATTTCTTCTGAATACTGGAAGATGACTCTTCATTTCCTTAATGAAGAAAATTTGTCACTCAAAGACTATAAGTGGAATGAGAATCCAAGTGAGCAGGAAGATTTAGTACACCAGTATAAATAAGATAACAAGAAGAATAGGGATGTGCAAACGTGGTTTGGAAGTTCGGAGTTCGGACTAAACTCAACTTGTTCGGTCAACCGCACCGAACTTCCAAACTGAATTCGAATTTGACCGAACTGTTTGGTCGAATCCGAACCAGTTCGGAAGGCCAAAAACAGCTTAAAATACTGGTTTTAAACGTACAACCTTGGTTCGGAAGTTCGGAATTTGACCAAACTCGACTAGTTCAGTCCACCAAACTGAACTCGATTTTTGAACTGAACCAAACTGAGAACAAAAATGCAACATTCTTGCAAGATGTAAAAGTACTCTTTGTATTTAGGCCCCACCCAGCCCTGGAACATCTGTCAGGCAGCAGGAGGAGCTCTCTTACTCTCTTGACATGGGTCGCTGCAAGCTTCACATAGTCACCTGATTGAGGCTGGTAAAGAAATCTTCTCTCCCCACCCCCTCCATAATTGCCTCAAACTACTAGTGTGACTCTCCTTGCACTGGGTGTATTTATTAAACCTTGGGTTGGTGTTTTAAACAATTTAGGTCATTTATGTTGTAGAGACCCTGGCAATAGGTCCAGTGCTTGTGTGATGGTAAGTAGTTGAATAAAGTCGAGCAGGAAAGTAGTTGAAGGTAACTTCTTCCTCTGGCCCATGATGGCAAGTTAAAGGCCCTGTTGACATAAGGTATGTCCAAGGGTGGCACTAATGGCTTCCTCCTGTTATGAGGAATGTTGCTGTTGAGCATTGTGGGAGTTTCTGAGCGAGTCCCAGGTGATGGGCTTGGTTGCTGAAAGAAATAGTAGACAAATTTGTTAACTAAAGATACCTAAATGGGTAAAACTCCAAATCAAAAGGGTTTAATGACTATGTAAATCCAAACTTTGTGTGTCTTGCCTTTTTCTTCCAGCAGTGAGGCAACAAAATCAGATAGAGTGTTCAGAGTTGGACATTTTTGTTCTCTGCTTGAAGCACTTTTTGTAATCACCACAGCAATTCTAAAAAAAATGTATCATTATAAGTTAACTTACTTAATAAATCCTTTTTTTTTTCATTACCAGCAGAATTACTTGGAATATTATGCTTTACATTGGGTGCAGACCCAGTTAGGCCCAGTTCGGCCCAGCTGGACCAGCATCATGTTAGGCCATCTGTTTGCAGCCCACTGGATGTGGACCTGGTTCCTACTCAGGCCAGATAGGAGCTGGGCAGGAAATGTGGGCCTGGTACAAGCCAGGCCTATAGTCTGTGCCCAGCCAGGGCAGAGCTGGTGAGCTGGGCAGCAGCGTGTGTCCCTGGATCAGCTTTTACCAGTGTCAGGAAGGTTGCAATGGCTGTCTGTCATGGCTAGGGGTGAGGCAACATTGGGAATGTGGCCAAATGGCTCTGCGTCACTCCCCACCCTGCCCCTCTTCCCCATTCGGAGGAGGCCTCAGGAACATTTCTTCCCGTGACTGGAGCTTACCCAGCTGGGGGAAGCCTAGCCTTCCCCTCACCAGGGTGGTACAGACATCACTATGTGACATCTGTTACCACCCACTGTTTTTGATTGTCCACTGAAGTTCGTGTAAGATTGGTTGGCTTTGTCATTTGCCTTTGTTTCAAGTCTGAGACTGCATGTGTAGCTTTAGAAACAGGAGATATGGTGGGCACATGAACATTTCTGTCACAATTTTTTTTTTAGTATTTCAGAAACTCAGTTTCCATTAATATTCCTGTGCATAAAGCCAATTGTATCTAGTATTTGTTGGAAACAAATTAAAAGATCAAGAATAACACTAAAGTGAATTCATTATTTTTATTTAAAATTATATTTTTCAATTTGTTTTCTATAGTATTCAACATACTAGCATAGTATTCTCCCCGACCTATAATAATTGCATGTGTTGGTGTTTCATATTCAAATATTTCATGAAAATTACACATACAACTCCTCCAGTGAGTTAAAGCTGTGTGGTAAATTCATATGTGGTAAGTTCAACATCTGTGAGGTAAGTTCATTACCCAATTTCCTTTTTCTCAGAGAGAAAGGATGGTAGAGGAAGCTTCAATTTTCATTTAAATCAAATGTGAGAGATAAAAGTATGGAACAAGCTGTGTGCCTTAGAGGATCTAGAAAACTGATTGTATTGCCCTCTGGGCAGCCTAGGGACAACAAAGTAAGACAAAACAAAAAGTTCAAGGAAAGGTACAGCTTCTCGAAGGTCAAAATGCATTTTACAAATAGTTCCAATATAAAAATGCACTACTACTATACATGGAGGACTTGACCTCCTGGGCAGCTTCTGTTGTTTAAAGCAGGAATGAAGAGGGTTCAGTGAAAAGGGTGGTCTTGGAAATACTCTGTAAGTAATTGCACACCTTTTGATTAATCCTGGAGTTCAACAAAGAGTGGAAACTCTGAAGAAAAGAAATCTCATACTTCAAGTCCTGCATCAAATGTACTAATTTACTAGCCATATGTGACAGTGAGATGGTTTGCAAACTGTGGTTTAAACTGGAATAAAATGTATGGGTTTCCTAGCATCCCAGTTTAGAGATATTTAAGATCTTAAATTTGATCACCATTTGACGTCTCTTGCTTCATAACAGCTGTACCGGTCCTAGGAGTTCCATGGGAACATAATATTTACTTTGAGAAAAGGAAGTTTACACTAATCTAAGCTTAATTGATTATTTATTGTCACAACCCAGTTCAACCTCTATAATGCATTTTAAAATGGAGGTGTGCACCAAGGACCCATGTTGTTATCTTTTGTTTTTCATTTTTGTTATTTAAACCTTTTGTTTTCATAAATATTGAAATTTCGATTTTGCTGTCGATTTCAATTTCCATTGGTTTCAATGAAAAACATACGTTTAGCTGTAACCTTTTTCTTCATTATAGTTTGATGAAACATGGAGGGATTGTATCTCAAATGGAAAGCATTATGTGTACCAAATTTCAGAAAGTTTAGATGAAGGAATACAATTTTATTAGCAGTTGAATTACGTTATTTTGCCAACACCTGCATATACATTCCTGGCTGCAACTTCTTTATCTCCCATATATTGTGGATGAAACTTGGCAGGTTTATACCCCTCCCCAAGCTTACTGTCTGCCAACTTTCATAAGGACTGGATAAAGGGTTCTGGTGGTATTAGCAATTAACTTATAAATGTATGTCTGCCTGTAAGATCTTTGTAGTCCAACTAGTGTACATGAAATTTGAAAGGGCTGTATCTCATATCTTCAGGATCATATCTGCCATATATTGGAAAGATGTGATAAAAGGTGCCAATTTTATAAGCCTGCACAGACTACACGGAGAATGAGCCCATGCCAGGTATTCTCTTACATGTCACTGTTGTCAAAGATCTGTTTGTGATGACAATTGGCCAGCAGGAATGTCAACCAAATATTTTCATTCTGTGCTGTGAACACCCCAAATTCTCTCCCCCACTTGTTACTGGAAAGTTGGAAGATCTGTTTAGGAAAGAGCCAATAGAGATTCTCTGATATCCTCCGTCACAGTGCTGCAGGATATAATTGTGATGTTAATTGGCCAGTCTGGATGTGTAAACCATGTCTCCTGACTGCTGTGATGCTATCACCAAAGTGCCAGTTATGTCTCTTCTATGCCCGCCTCAGGGCCGCCCCCTATGCCCGCCTCAAAGCCACAACCAATTGGTCCTCTAAAGCTGGAAGCATGCAGTGAATGTGTCTGTCAGTCTTTTGAGTTGCTCCACATTCTCCCTCCTACAGCCTCCCTCCCCATGCCATGCCAGGTGCCTGCCTCTTAGGGATGGGCGAACGGGGTTCGGAAGTTCAGAGTTCGGACCGAACCTGACCAGTTCGGTGAACCGAACCGAACTCAATTTTTGAACCGAACCGAATTTCCGAACTCAGTTTTGTTCGCCCATCCCTAAAAGATAATATTCCATTTAGTTCAATGGGGTTTGAATTTCTGAACTCTGTTCTGAAGTTCAGAGTTCGGATTGAACTCGAATAGTTCAGTCGACCAAACCGAACTTCCGAACCGAACTCGATTTTTTAACCAAACCGAATTTCTGAACTCGTTTCTGTTTGCCCATCCCTACTGCCTCTCACCGGTACTGCATGTGCTGCTATTTATCTGAATAATGGTTTTGTTGAAGTTATCTTCAATTGCTTATAAAATTGGTGCCCTTCATCAAATTGTAGTTTGGCAAAGATGACAGGAACGGTGTGGGAAACATTCCTGCCAAATGTCTTGTAAACAGGGTAGTATATAAAAATGTTAGCACCAGAAATGTATTTTCAAGTTAATAGCTTATAACATCAAGACGCTTTATACAATCTTTTTGAAATTTGGCAGGATTGGTAATCTCAGGGAGGGACATAATATTTCCAGGTTTCAGGGATATTAGATGGAAGATAAAGATGTTGTAACCAGGAATGCACATGCTGCTTTTCTTAAAACCACAACATTCAATTGCTTTTAAAATGGCTTTACTTTATCCAATCTTTCCTATAATTAGTACACCTAGTGCCCTACATTGGGGGTACAATCTACTTAGGTTTCATCAGAATTGAATAAAAATCAAAAACACTTCAACATCTGGTGGGCTGCCTTGAGATGGATCAGGTAGCACAGGGGTTACGCGTACTGGTGCAGCCACGCCTGGAGCTGCCATCCATCTTTTTACAACCAATGAAACAGCAGTGGCTCTCTGAAAGACTGAATGCAGTCTGTGCAGCTGTATCTGGGGCAGTTTTTGGTGGCGTCAAGTCCTGGACTATGTCAGAAGAGCTGTGTAGGTTTATATGATGAAAGGCTGTTGGATTTTTGTCTTATCAGCAGCCTCCTTTGCTATAATTTCTCCAGCTATGGAGCCAGAATTTCCCTTGTGTGTAAATTCTGATGTTGGCCTTCTTCTCCTGACGTTGAAAGGGTGCTATTTGGCAGTGATTAACAATACAAAAATAGGACATAAAATTGTCAGATTTTACTCAAGATTTAAAAATTCAAATAGGAATTCAAACAAGAATTCAAACAGTAGGATTTTAAAACACATGATAAGGAAATTAGTCTTTTTATGGAATAAATCCACTGTAAATAGTACTATCAAATTTTAAAGACTGATTGGTAATTAAATAAATAAAATAGGTAAATAAGGAGCCAGTGTGGTGGTGTGGCTAAGTGTTCAGTACTTGGACCAGGAGGTAGGGAGAGGCCCTAGTTCAAGTCTCACCTTAGCTGTTGGGTTAGAGCTTAGCTTTGAGTTGAAACTCATTGGGTGACTTTGGATAGGTCACAATATTCTCTCAGCCTGACTTACTTCACAGGGTTATTGTGAGGATTAAAAGTTGTGTTATATTCTATGTAAAGTGCTCCAAATGCCATGGGGGGGGGGGTTACATAAAAATAAAAACTATTATTAATTCAATATCTTTTCAAACACACATCAGTGGGTTCACTGAGTGTAAACAAAATGAAATGCTAAACTTGCATCATTTTTTTTTAATAGACCAACATTTTGCTACATCTTGTAAAGATGAGAGAGTAACATTTTTTTTGTCTCAGCCTTGAAATTGCGCTATAAGTTAGAGAAGAGAGAAAAACATTCAGAATGGTAATCCTGGGTTTGATATGCATTAACTAAACTAAGCCAAATATGAAGAATGTATTTCTTGAAGATAAATTCAGTTCACTACATGAGTCAAAGGGTGAAAACAGACATCACGCTAACCACCCTTTAACTACCCTTGGTGGTTATTTATGCATGTTGCAGGGCTGTATTGGTGCCCTATGCAGCCCTGAAACATGGGGTATTTTCAGACGTTACGAGATCACAGTGAACCACGGTGAATACCCACCTGTGGTCACTGTGGCTCGAACGTCTGTTTGGCGGCCGCCAGATGTTCGCCACGGTCAATACCCGCATGGGGTCAATTTGAACCACGCTTCCCGGGCTAGCNAAAAAAAAGTAACATCTGGCCGGTTGCCACGGCCCTGGATCCCCGGCGGGATCCCGGGCCATGGCACATCCGGCCCAACGCGGCAGCTGCAGTGGCCCTGCCGCCCACCCGTCTCCCTGGAGGGTGGGTGGCGGGGTGCGTGGAGGGGGCGGGGCCGTGCGGCCACACGTTGCGCTGCACGGCCCCCCCTCCCAGATTCCCCACCAGGATCCCCCCGGCACGTCTGATATGGTGTGACGGGGTGACCCCAGCGGGGAATGAAAGGGTTGTTTTCGGTACGGGGCCAAGCGGCCCCGTAACGTCTGAAAACACCCATGCATAAATGACCACTAAGGGTGGTTAAAGGGTGGTTAGCATCATGTCTGTTTTCACCCAAAGTGTTGGCCTCATTGTATTTGTCAATAGCTTTTAGACCCTCCTGAGAAACCTGTGCATTTGCCTGCAGCACCAGTACCTCTTTTCCAGTCAAAACAGGTCATGACCCTAATGTCTACTATTTGCACTGAAAATTCCCCCAGCTTTCTGGAATTATAGAGTGGTTCCCAAGGAATTTGGCTAAATGAGACTGGTTTCTGTATACTTTTCATTAAAGAGGTCAGATTTTTTTTCACTTCAAAGAGAGAAATCCAGGTTCGCCTTAACACTGTGGAAAGAGTAGGTAAAGAGAAGACATTTTTTTAGGAAGCAAGCAAAAAAACCCACAACCCATTCAAAATCAAGACTGAGGCAGTTTTCACATGGATTTGGGGTGGGTGGGTGGATGGGTGTGCTCGCATGGTGGGTGGAGGTGGGTGGGTGTCCCTTTACACAGACACACACCCACCTCCAGGCATCTCCACCCACAGGGCCTCCTCCAGTTTTCCTGATGGCCCTGTGGGTGTAGATGCATGAGTGATAGGTGTAGATGGGTGTGTGCCGGGAGCGCACATGCACAAACACCTACCGCCCATGGTATTTATATGGGTACACCCAGCACACCCCCAATAAAATTGTAAAAAAAAGATTAATTATTATTTATTTAAAATTTATATCCCGCCCCTCCTGCCCTCAGGGCAGCCTGGGGCAGTGAACAACATTCAAGAAAAATATAAAAAAAATTAAAAACAATTTAAAATTACAATATGTGGGGAAAAACCACACACCCCCAACCCACCCCTACCCCTCACCAAAAGCCTGACAGAACAGCCAGGTCTTACATACACACCAAAACAGCAGGAGAGTGGGAGCCAACTGAGCCTCCTCCAGGAGCGAATTTCACAGCACAGGGGCAGCCACCGAAAAAGATCTAACATTGGTGGCCACCCGCCTCGCCAGGGGAACCTCCAAAAAGGCTCCCACGGACGATCTCAAGGGTCGCACGAGCACATGGGGAGTGAGGCGGTCCTGCAGATAAGCAGGGCCCAGGCCGTGAGGGCTTTAAAGGTTAAAACCAGCACCTTGAACCTGGCCCGGTACTTTATAGGCAGCCAGTGCAGAGCTCAGAGCACTGGTGTCATGTGCTCCCTGCAACCTGCCCCCGTAAGGAGATGGGCCGCAGCATTCTGCACCAGCTGCAGCTTCCGGGCCAGCTTCTCAGGCAGTCCCATGTAGAGCACGTTGCAGTAATCCAGCCTCCTGGATTAATAAAATAAAAATTTATTTTATTTAAATAAAATAAATGAATTCACCCACCCACCGCTGGCCCATTTACACTGATGCCACCCCACCGCACACCCGCCGGAACACCCAGCAGTGTGTGGGGGCCATCAGTATGAAAACTGTCTGAGAGTTGTCACAAAAGCATGGCTTATGTCATGTGGACAGTCCACAATTATGCCTTTGAAATGTCTTAGAGAGAGCATGGTTTCTGTGTTGGTACAAAAAATAAAACTACTTTTTAAAGAGTTCATCCACATTTAGGAGTATATTTTCATCCAGATTTGGGTAAATGTACTCTTTGGAGACAAACTGGTTCAGATGGTATCTTCTATTGGACCAACTTTTGTTGGTGAGGGTACGCAAGCTTTCAGGAGTAACTGAAAAAGCCATCACAATCTTTGCACAACCATTTTCAACAGTGGTACTCTAATTACAAGTGAGGCACGAAAATTTGGTGGAGGAAAAAATGAAGATATTTCAGAAGAATATAACAAAGCTGTTTCATGAGAGACCCCAGAGGTCTGAACTTGATTCATGTTGTACTGCTAGAAATGCTCAGGTAATACACAATTTTCCTGACAGGAATGTTGCTGCATATGAATAACAGCTTCCCCAAGCAAGAATTTTGGATAAACACTGATGAGTTGGAAACCAATAAAGAGAGAGGAGGAACAGTGGATCCTGAAGTAACACCAGGAGAAAGTCCATCTTAATACTAATTTTGGAGGTATTATTACCAAATATTATTTAAATAATACAACTCTATCAACAATAGTGCAAGTAATAAAAATGCATTTACCTGCTAGGCTGTGAAAAATCACCTCCTTGAGAATGTATGCAGCAGTCAGTGAATATTGAATAATTTTACATACCATATGTGATACAATGTATAAACAGCTCAATTGACACACCTGACTTGGCAAAAAAATTCTGAGTTAGTTGAAGCATTTATTTTTTTCCAGTATGTGTAATATAATGTACAGTATACAACTAATTATTTAATATGGTGGTTACAAGATGTTGCAAAAATGAGAATTCACGTCAATCCCAGTGCCCAAAACTGTTTCAGTCAAATCAAGAATTTCTCGGTATTCGCCATTTACCACTTTGTCGTTTACCATTTTGTCAAAAATATCAAATCCCAAGAGGTAATACTCTTGCAATACCACATTTCTTCTGTCTCCTCTGCACTCCGTTTTCCCTTGTACATCCTTGTTATTCATTGGCCCTGATCTCAGTGTCTGCAGATTCCATGAGGAGCAGATCACATTGCCAGCACATTGTGCCATGTGCTTGCCACATGCATGCGTGCGTGCGTGCAGGGTTTGCATGTGGGGATCCATTGGCCATAGGATTGTGGCCATTGGTTGGTATGTAGATTCTTTTTCAAATCTGTAATCCAGGTAAAAGTAAAGGGAACAACATACCACAATAATTCTGATTGGAGGCCTTTGGTTGTGTGTTTTCTTTAACTTTGGGCAGGAGAGGGGTGGATTAAGGGATGGGCTATTTGCACAGTGATTGGCTGAGAAATGCAGAAACAATCAACAGGTAGAAAACTGGAAGTAAAATGGTACCTTCGGCAATGCTGTAAGTGGTGAATGAATGGTACATAGTAAATAGTAAATGGAAAGTCTTTAAATCGAAATGGTATTGCAAGAATCGAGACATGACATATATCAGGAAATGGTCGCAACATTTTAAGACAGCAAAATCACTTGCTAGCAAAAATGTTGACGTTTGTTTCAGCCCTATGTCTGGGCTCCTATGGAAAGGAGGCTTACGCAATCATCCTAAGTATGTTTTGTGTGTGTGTGTGTGTCCATGTCCTTAATAATTCTTGATTCCATAGGCCAGGTTTAGCCAAATTTGGTAGAGAATGCCCAAAGGTAAGTAAGGTCCCAAAACCTTGTGTCAGTAGATTTTTATTTATTTATTTTTATTTATCCAAAGTTTATATCCCGCCCATTCTTGCCTAATGGTGGCTCGGCATGGCTTACAATTCCATAAAAAAGGATAAAATATAATAAAACATACCCTAAGTAATATTATTATTAAAAGCAGCAACCTTAAAACAATAAATAGGTATCCCATAACAATAAATAATAAATCGCACCCACCAACTCCCTCTTCCCACCAAAAGGTGCATCTAGCAGCTAGAGATGGCTGTTTTACAGTCAAAAGTTGGATGCATGGTCTATTTGTTTGTTATCCATATTGTAGTAGTGCTGGAGACCGTAATATAATGGCTGATTTAGCCCCAGCAAAAACCTTCAGGTGCATGTAACTATGAGGAATCATGCCATGCACAGGCACTAAGTGCACCAGGCACCATATACAACTGAGGACGATGTGGACAGCCAATTGGGCAGAAACAGACCCAGGGAGTGGTTTAGCTTCCCTCCCAGTTGGAGGGAAATGGCTATAAGTGAAGAAATCAGAGGAGGGCTCCATGTGAAGAAACCAAACTGCGGGCATGACTCAGATAAAGTTCAGGCAGTCATGCCTCATGTGGGGACTAATCTAAGTGCAGACTCCTAGAAATATTAATCAAACAGCGTGGGAAGCCAAAGCTGTGTTTTTCCTTATATTGATGTCCAAGGAGGGACTTTGCATAAGACTGAGTGGCTTAAAGCTTTAGCTCCAGCTGAGGTTGCCAACCCAAAGACCTTTGGTGGTGTAGGCTGGCTGTGAGGGGAGGCCGGAGACCAGAACTACTCTAGGTCATCCAAACTAACCTGGTATAGGCTTGGAAAAACTGACTAGGAGACTGTGTTGGCTGTTCTGAGCCACTGAATGCTTGCACCAGGATCAGACCCAGCTGTGAAGTGGGGCAAGCTAACAAGACTTTGGGGAGGGTCTCAGAGAGAAGGATATGGGATGATGCATGTGCTCAGGCAGTTAAGCTAATTCCCTGTGCCTCACCAGCAGCCTCTATAGCTGCCCTGGTGATACCCAGCCACACTTAAGGTCAGGGCCAACCTGATCACAAGGCAATCTGGGGCAACTGCCCTCAGCATCCTATTGTTATTTATATTCATATTTAGGGGTGTGCCTGAAAATAGAAATGAAAATGGCTTTTTGTTTTTGAAATAAAGGGGGGGAAACTAAAAAATATATTTCTGGCTATAACTTTTTTTTCCTTATTAATTTCTGATGAAACTTGGGGGGATTGTACCCTGCAATGGAGGGCAAGAAGTGTACCAAGGTTTGAAAAGCTTAGATAAAAGGAACCGATTATAGAAGCAATTGAATGTTGTGATTTTAAGAAAAGCTCCATACACATTCATGGCTACAACATCTTTATTTCACATCCAATTTGCATGAAACCTGAGAATATTGTGTCCCTAGACATGCTTAACACACCTGCTGATTTTCAGAAATATTGGATAAAGGATCCTGATGGTATAAGACATTAACTTGAAAATACATTTCCAGCTGTACCATTTTTATATTGTATCCTATTTACAAGATATTTGGAAGGCATATATAACATACTTTCCCTGTGATCTCTGCCAAACTGCAGGACACTTTGACAAAGGGCCCCAATTTTGTAAGCAATTAAAATTGGTCCCTTGATGATCATTATTTAGATAAATAGCAGCACATGTAGTGCCTGTCAGAGGCAGGCACCTTGCATGGCGGTGGGAGGGAGGATGTTGAGCAACCCAAAAGACTGACAGACACTTTCACTGGCCAATTACTGCATGCTTCTAGCTTTACAGGACCAAGCTGTGGTGGCTTCAAAGCGGGCATAAGAGGCGGCCCTTAGGCGGGCATAGAAGGGACATAACCGGCACTTTGGTGATAGCATCCCATAAATCAGGAGACATGGTTTACACATCCAGACAGGCCAGTTATCATCGCAATAACATCCTGCAGCACTGTGACAGAGGTCATCGGAGACTCTTTTTTGGCTCTTTCCTAAACAGATGCTTCAGACTTCCCAGTAACAAGTGGGGGAGAGATGTTGGAATGGTCACAGAACAGAATGGGGGTATTTGGTTGACATTTATGCTGGCTAATTGGCATCACAAACCGATCTTATACCACAGTGAAACGTAAGAGACTCCCTGGCATAGGCTCTTTCTCTGCATATGATGTGCAGGCATATAAAATTGGGAATCTTTATCACATATTTCTGATATTTAGCATAGATGATTCTTAAAATGTGATATACAGTCCTGAAAACTTTCATGTACACTGATTGGACTGCAAAGATGTTACAGTCAGACATACATTTATAAGTTAATTGCTTATACCACCGGGAGCCTTTATCCAATCCTTCTGAAAGTTGGCAGAGACAGTAAATATGGGAAGGGGTATAAACTTGCCAAGTTTCATCTCCATTAAATATGAGGCAAAGATGTTACAGTTATGAATGTATATGAATATTTTTGCAAAATAATATAATTCAACTTATAAAATTGGTTTCCTGTATTCAATCTTTTTGGAATTTCCATTGGACGTACAATCCCTCCACATTTCAGCAAAATATATTGAAGACCAAAAAGTTACAGCCAAAAATGTGTTTTCCATTGAAACTAATAGAAAACAAAAGCAGAAACGAAAATGAAAATTTGATATTTATGAAAATGACAGGTTTAAATAAAGAAAATGAAAACAAAATTACATGGGTGCACACCTCTAATTTTTATGTTGCCTCATCATGCACAGCGTCTTAGAGCAGCTAACAACATTTTAAAACAAATGATATTATAAAATTTAACATTTAAAATAATCCAACATTAAACCAATCATTTATATTATTTATTTATTTATTTATTTATTTCATTATATTTCTACTCTGCACCCTCCTGCTCACAGAGCCAACCTAGCCAAACCAACCCATCACATCTCCCTCAGCAAAAGCCTGCAGGAACAGCCAGGTCTTACGCTGTCTATGGAAAGAGGGGAGGTCTACAGCCAGGCGGACCTCCAATGGGAGGGAGCTCCAGAGCCATGGAGCGGCCACCAAGGACACCGTCCTCATGGTCGACACCCGGAAAACCCAGGGAACTTCAAGGAGGGCAACCCCCACCAAACTGCAGAGGCCGATCCAGAATCCAGAGGGTGAGGCGGTCCTACAGATAGGTTGGGCCCAGGCCTCTTAGGGCTTTAAAGGTCAAAATCAACACCTTGAATTGGGCCCAGAAGACTAATGGGAGCCAGTGCAGAAAACAGAGCACCTGAGCAATATGCTCGCGATAACTCATCCCCCTAAGGAGACGGGCTGCTGCATTTTGAAGCAGCTGCAGTCTCTGGACCATCACCAAGGGTAACCCCACATAGAGCTCATTACAGTAGTCCAGTCTTGAGGTAAAAAAAGCATGGATGATTGTGGCAAGGTCCAAGTCTGAGACTTACAGTCTAAGCCATTGTGCCAGGTGTAATTTGCAAAATGCACCCTTCGCCACAGCCACCACCTGAGCATCCAAGCAGACCTGTGAGTATAGGAGCACCCCAAGACTATGAACCTGAGATACTAGGGGAGGATGGACCCCATAAATGATGAGGGCCATCACTCCTCTGGCTTTTCCCACAACCATCACCTCCATCTTGTCAGGATTCAACTTCAAGTGGCTCGCCCTCATCCAATCCCCCACCGCTGTCAAACATCGGGTAAGCACTGATACTGCCGGGCCTGGGTCTAATGTGAAAAAGAGAGAGATAGTTGGGTGTCATAAGCATATTGATGATTCCTTACACTAAACCCTCTGATGACCTCCCCCAAAGGCTGCATATACACGTTGAACAGGAGAGGGGATAAGATGGAACCGTGCAGGACTCCACATGTGATGACCCGAAGAGAGGATGAACAATCACCCAATACCATATGCTGAGTTCTCCCGTCCAGAAAAGAGCAGCACCATTCAAGAGAAGTCCTGCCCACTCCGGCCTGGTTCTGCAACTGAGTCACCAGCAACTCATGGTCAACTGTATCAAATGCAGCTGAGAGATCTAATAGAATCAACAGGGTCAAATGATCCTGGTCCAATTCTCAGTAGAGGTCACATCAACCAAGGCCACAAGTTCAGTCTTCCATAGCCCGAACAAAATCCAGACCATGAGGGATCCAGGAAATTGATTTGGTCCAGATGCTCCTGAAGCTGACGAGCCACTACCCATTCAATAACCTTCCCTAAAAATGGAGGTTAGAGATTGGCCAGGTTACAAACATCCAATTATGTTTTTTTGAGCAGGGGTTGCACCACCGCCTCCTTGAGGTAGTCCAGCACCCCGCCCTCCCTAAGGGAGGCATTGATTATCCCATCTAGCAATGGCCCCAATGACTCCCTGCTGGCTTTAACCAGCCAGGATGGGCATGTATCTAATTCACAATAAGTGGCTCGAAAAGTCCCAAGAACATCCCTTGCATCAGAGGGTGACACGTATTGAAATTCATCCCATAAAACAGGACAAGATGGGGCTCGAACTGCCTCTGCTTTACCCACTGTTAAAAGTACAACGTAGAAACTGTGGTGGATTTGAGCAATTTTATCAGCAAAAAACTCCACAAATAAGTCACAGTAAGCATGAGATTACTCTGAATTCAGGCCAAGGAACGCCCAACTGACTAGCCCCATCACCACCTAAAAAAGCTTAGCGGATGCAATGAGGACAGCAGAGAAAGCCTTCTTTGCTGCCTGCACCCCCAAACTTTATATTGCAATCAATCAACATCAGCAGGAGAATGAAGCCACCATCACTCTAACTGCTGCCCTTCCCACTTCATCTGCCACAGCTCCTCCTTATACCGGGGACCTGTGTTGTTGGTGATTCGGGAGTGGATGCCTGGGAGTCATACAGTTGATGATCTCTGTCAACACCAAGTTCCAAAGGGTCATGAGGTCATCACATGAACGGCCATCAAAATCAGAAGGACTATCCCCAAGAGCATTCCAGAACCTCTCTGGATCCATAAGCCTCCAGGGGTGAACCAACTGAACTGGCTCTGCTCCATCCTGGGGGCTGCCGTGTGCCAGGATATGAGCCTGGAGGAGATAATGATCTGTCAATGACAAGGACACTGCTGACACCTCCCCCACTAATTGATCCCCTGTCTCAAGGCTGGTGCAAAATATCATGTTTAGGGTATGTCCTCAAAAATGTGTAGGGCCAACAACTATCTAAGACAGGGCCATGGTTACCATAGCAGCCATGATCTCAAGCTCTGCCCCTCCAAGACTGGTGTCAGCATGGATATTGAAATCCCCCAGGATTAACGTCCTGGGGGACCGCAAGACCACCTCCAACACCAGTTCAGTCAGAGCGGGCTGGGGAGCTGCTGTACAGGTAGATGCATGGTATCTCAGCAGCACACCTACTCTGTCTCCAGACAAATCCATCACCAAGTGGAGGCCCTCAATTCCCATGATAGGTTGCACAGGAAATCTCCTCACAGGCCATGTCTCCTTAAAAATAATGGCTATACTGCCCCATTCCCCTCCCCCCCCCCCGTCCCTCCAACTATGGCTGATGCTGGGTGGAGTATGCAGCCGGAACAAGGGCAGCCAATATAGGCCCCGACTCAGTGTCCAGCCACTTCTGCATAATACATGTGAAGTCGGTTGCCTGATCCAGGGTCAACTCCTGGACCATACTTGATATATTAGCAACCAACCTCACATTCATCAGCAACAAGCCAAGGCCAGGGACCCTCTGATTAATGATCACCAGACCACCTAACTTGGGGCCATTGAGAGAGACAGGCATTAAACATCAGTCCTATCTCACAGGTCAAAAACACCTCCGGAAAGAACCATAATTACACTGGTAGGGATGTGTAAACAGAACGGGGTTCAGATGTTTGGCCGTTCGGTTTGAAAACATAGATCGGGTTCATCGGTTCGGTCCCGCGGAGTTTGGACTCCCCCAAAAGTTTAGAAAGTTCGGTCCCACCTGGAGACTTGGGTGCTCTAGGGGTGCCCGTTGGGGCATGGCAGGCCATCAGAGACACAGAAGAAGCAGCAGCAGAGACCGGGAAGGCTTGGGACTTGGTGGCTGGCCTGGCATCCCTACTTGATCAGGCATTTCAGGCTGCCAGGCATTGGTGGAGCATCAGCAGACATTGGATTTCCCAGAAGCAGAATACATGGCACAGCAGAGGCAGCAGCGGCAGCAGCAGCAGACAGGCAGTATGGCATGAGCAGCAGAAGGCAGGCTGAGGCAGGGTTCTAGGTTGGCAACCAGGGTGGGCAGACAGGCATAGTGGCATGAGAGGCAGTAGGGAAGGCAGGTTGGGACCTTGGCAGGGCACTCAGATAGGCTGGAGAAGACTGTGCAGTGCGAGAGAGAGCCAGTCAGATAGATGGGCCGAGATTATCTAGCTAGAGGCCGGTTGACAGACTTACAGCTTCCCAATCCCACCCGGTGTCATTAGGTCAGTCAGATAGGCCGGCCGAGGCCATCTAGTGAGAGAGAGAGGCAGGTTGGACACCGGGCATTGGGAGGAAGGGACAGCACCTCAGCAGCAGAAGCCCAGATTGAGGAGGAGCCCCCATCCCAAGACTTCCCCTGGCATGGGATGGCGTGTGCCACTGCACCATCAATCCATGTCCAGGGACAGCTCGGGGAATCCAAGCAGTGGAAGGTTGACCTTGATGAAAAGCAACTGCTCCACCAACTTGGCCCCCAGTCTCAGGCGGTGCGGAGAACAAATGTCCCCCACCATAGAGAACACCTGTTCACTGGGGACACTCATAGGTGGGCAGGACAACATACCCTTGGCCACTTTCGACAGAGCCGGCCACACGTCCCTCTGAAAGCTGTGTCGCAACGATGTTCTGCCCCTCCCATCAGCACTGTCAGTGGTGCAGCAATAGCAGTAGCAGCAGCCAGTTCAGGCCCAGAAGCATCAGTACACCATGGAGGATCTGGGTGGGGGCAGCTACCAAGTCCATCAGCAGCTGCAGGACTGAAAGCCACGAGCATGTTGGGGGGATTGATAGCGCTAGATGGGCAGCCCTTCTTGGTGGTTGAGGACATGGGGTTTAGGTGCTTGATTGGGTTCCTGGTCCCCCAGTTTAAACTGCCCTCATGCACCACCCTGAGTCAGCAGGTGGTGCCAGCCTTGTACCAGGCTTTAAAGGAGCTGGTGAGGGAGCGGCTGGAAGGGGCTGGGGGTGCCACCATCCACTTCACCACCGACCTGTGGTCTAGCAGGAACGTGCAGCATACCTACCTGGCAGTGACGGCGCACTGGTGGCAAAACCAGAACAGAACTACCTGATCTAAAGGGAAGACAAAAAGCTTGGTAACTTTAGAGCAGACAAAAAGAGTACAGAAACATCACTATCATGGATGCTGGAACAGATAGTAATATCACTGGCTGCCTATTGTCTTCCAGGCCCTATTTAAGGTTTGGTGTCAACCTATAAAGCCCTAAATGGCCTGCTACTTGCTTACCTGCAGGACCGCCTCACGCCCGGGCCATGGTGCGGCCTGTGCAATCAGCCACGAACGCCTGACTCAAGGTCCCCAGGGTCTCCCGGGTGGCGATGATGGGGAGGGCATTCTCAGTGGTTGCTCCTAGGCTGCGGAATTCCCTGCCAGCGAAGACCCGCCTAGCCCCAGACCTCCCCTCTTTCCAGACACAGTGCAAGACCTGGCTGTTCCGGCAAGCCATTGGGGAGGGAGACGGGGAGGGTTGCGGGAATTGGTTCCACTCCTGGTTGTTTTATAAATTTTATGTATGTGTTTTAACTTTTTAAACTGTTTTTATATTGTATTACCTTGATTGTGAGCAGCCCCGAGCTGCCTCTTGGACAGAAGGGAGTGGGGTTTCTTGGGTTTTTCAAAGTTTCTAATAAGAGAGTGGGGTTTCTTGAAATTTCTCAAAATAAATAACACAGGGATATTGTTTATTACCTCATTATCACTATCAATATCTGGCATTTGGTAATATTTTCATGGCATGTTCCCCCAATAATATTAGTGAGACTTAATTAGTGAGACATGGCACCAGGTATCCATGTCATTATTTGTTTTTGTTTTTAGTTTTCATTATTTAAATCTTTAATTTCTGTTAATATCAAAATTTCATTTTCATCTTTGCTTTTGTTTTTGATTTCCATTGGTTTTAATGGAAAAAATATTTTTGGCAGTAACCTTTTTATTTTTCATTACATTTAGATGACACTTTGGGGGAGTATACCTCCAATAGAAAGCATTATGTGTACCAAAGTTCATAAAGATTGAATAAAGGAATCCGATTTTATAAGCAGTTGAATTTTATTATTTTGCAAAAACCTACATATACATTCCCGGTGGTAGCATCTTTATCTCCCATTTAATGTAGATGAAACTTGGCAGGTTTATACCCCTCCAAAATTTTACTATCTATGCCAACTTTCAGAAGGATTGGATAAACGGTCCTGGTGGTATAAGCAATTAATTTATAAACGTATGACTGACTGTAACATCTTTTTATTCCAACCAGTGTACATAAAACTTGTCAGAACTCTATCTTGTACCCTTATAATAATCTCTGTCAAATATTGGAAAGATTTAATAAAGGGTCCCAAGTTTATGAGCCTGCACAGTATATTAATAGAATGAGCCACTGCCAGGTATTCTCTTACATGTCATTGGGTGTTTTTACACACACATTTCTCCTGCATGTTTACTGTTACATCCTGAAATTTCTGTGTGTCTAAATCACTCACCTAGATCTTAAACATTCGGATCTTTGAACTTCTGCGTAGAACTTCTCCCAGGACCTTTGTGTGTAAAAAGTTCTCCTCGTAAACTGCTTTGCTCCAGGCAGCTGTGGTCACTTGGTTTCCATGGCAGCCCCTCACATCCACATCTGAGGCTACTTTAGGCTGCCTCAGGGCAGTGTTCGTGTGAAGAATGCATCCAGGAACTGCCTCAGGGCAGTGTGTGTGTGAAAAATGCATCCAGAACTTACTTGTGGACCAGTAAACCCAGAATATTGAAAAATCCATAACTTTAAGGTGTGTGTAAAAATGCCCACTGTGGTATAAGATAGGTTTGTGATGCCAAGTGGCCAGCAGAAATATCAACTAAATATCTTCATTCTGTGCTGAGACCATCCCAACATCTCTCCCCCACTTGTTACTGGGACGTCAGAAGCATCTGTTTGGGAAAGAGCCAATAGAGATTCTCTTATGTCCTCTGTGTCAGTGCTGTAGGATGTGATTGTGATGATAACTGATGAGCCTGAATGTGTAAACCATGGGTATTTTTAGATGTGTTAGGCCTCCCTTTTACCATGGTCTAGGATCTGTTTCGGATCCCAGTCCAGAATCAGGTCGATCGTCCTTTAGACGTGCCGGCCTGATTCTGCTCGGGGATCGGGGAGGGGGTGGGGCTGTGCGGTGTGATGTGCGGATTCCCAGCCCCTCTCCCCCATGCTCCACGGCTGCCCACCCTCCAGGAGATCGGCGGGTGCAACGGCCAATCCATACGCTGCTCACGATGCCAGATCATGGCCGGGACTGTGATCCAGGATCGACAGAAGGTAACAGACATTACTTTCCGCCAATCCCCGATCATGGTTACGCTAACCACAATTCCGGAGGTGAGGCTGGCTTTACCTCCGGAATCGTGGTTAATCTTATTCCTGCCAGATGTTTACTGGGGTGAACATCTAGTGGGAATCCTTTTGATGTTACGGGCCTCTCCTCCACCACAGGGAATTGACTGTGGTAAGAAGGAGACCCGTGACACCTGAAATACCCCATGTCTCCTGATTGCTGGGATGCTATCCCCCAAAATCCAGATATGTCCCTTCTATGCCCGCCTCAGAGCTGCCCCCTATGCCCGCCTCCAAGTCACCACCGATTGGTTCTTTACTGGAAGCATGCAGTAATTAGCCAGTGAATGTGTCTTTCAGTCTTTTGGGTTTCTCCCAATACTTACCTCCTACAGCCTCCCTTCCATGATAGGTGCCTGCCTCTGACTGGCACTGCATGTGCTACTATTTTTCTGAATAATGGTCTTCAAGGGGACAACTTTAGTTGCTTATAAAATTGGTTCCATTTATTACATTGTCCTGTAGCTTGGCAGAGATGATAGGGAAAGGTATGGGATACATTCCTGCTAAATGTCTTGTAAACAGGATGGAATATAAAAATGTTACAGCCAGAAATGCATTTTCAGGTTAATGGCTTATAACATAAGAACCCTTTATCCAATCTATTTAAAATTTGGCAGGATTGGTAATCTTGGTGAGGGACATAATATTGCAAGGTTTCATGTAAATTGGATTGAAGATAAAGAAGCTGTAACCAGGAATGTTTATGCAGCTTTTCTTAAAACCACAACATTCAATTGCTTTTAAGATTGGTTCCCTTTATTCAATCATTCCTATATTTGGTACGCATAGTGCCCTTTATTGGAGGTACAATCCCCCCATGTTTCATCAGAATATAATAAAAAACACAAAGGTATAGCTAGAAATACGTTTTTTAATTTCCCCCCCATTATTTCAAAAACAAAAATTTGATTTTGTTTTCATAATTATTTGTCATTTTTATTATTAAAATAACAAAAAAGAAAATAATTGTTTTTGTTTTCATTATAATAATAACAAGAAACTAATTGCACCCCCTATTAACTAAACCTAAACCAAACCTATTAATTAGGAGAGATTTTAAAATATTTCCTGTTGCTCTATAAACCACTGCAACCTGATTATCATTTACACAGAGAAGACAATCCTTCACCATGATAGTCAGTAGTAGTTTTGCCACTGACTTCAGTGGATGGAGTATTGTGCCCTCAGTTTCCCCATACACCACTGTGAAAGAGCAAAGGGATTTTAAAATCAATACTATTTCATTCTGCACCCAATACTGTTGTCTGGTGTAAAGAAGCCTCAATGTGTGTAAGCATCAACACCATAGTGACTTTAGCTTCCTATTAAAATAGGAATCATGTAGGAATAAGTCATATTTGTTTTTATTTAAAGGACCTTGACAATGTTTTTCACCAAGAGAAACAAGTTTAACTATATGTTTCCATTTCTTTTCCTTTATTTGTATCTTTCTCACTTATAAGACTCAGAAAGACAAAAAACCCTTTCCAGACTTGTTTGTATAACAACAAAGTACACATACACTGACATTTTCTACATTTATTTATTTATTGGCTTACACTCTCTTCCTCTACCTCTATTATTACATCAGCAATCACAGTTTTTCAGGTCTTCCTATTTTTCAAGTCTGCTTGACAGCAGTAACTAGTGCAGCTCTTGTCATGCTAACTTAAGATGTAAGATCTATTGTGAAATGCAATGTGTGTAATACAATAGGGAAGAAAGCAAAGATGCATTTTAATGGTTTGAAGCAAAACACTGTTTGAGCTTCCTGCTCACAGTAACGGGAAATAAATTATCAAACATAGAACCAAATCCTGGCCTTTAATTCAAATTATTTATTTGACACTGGTTTTCACCATGGTCAGACACATACACAAAAACACACAACCGTATCTTGACAACCATAAAATAACATAGAGGATAAAACTCCAGCATAAACACAAAATACAACATACCGTACCTCAGGTCAAGTGTCGTAAACAAATTTCAAAAGTCATAAGAGGAAATAAACATCCATGTATTAAATACATCTGGTGGATACATCGTTTACATTAGGATTACTTGGGGAGCATCCTATGGAAGCAAAGACCGTTCATCTTCCTAGTACCCGTCTCTCCTAAATTGCTGCCCACACCATTCACACCAGTCTAGTGACTACTAAACTTACCTAATTTTGACAGATGGTTACAGATTTTTGCCCAGCAAAAGGAACGTTGCGAGAGCACAGAGATCTTCAGACTGTGTCAAATTGGTCAAATATGTAAGGGAGTCCGAGAAGTTAAGCTTCCTGCCCCCTAACACTGGAACCAACCAGGTCTCCCTCAAGTGCATGTAATAGGGACACCTAAGGAGGATATGCTCCCCTGTTTCAATTTCTGCCAGGGAACAGTGACATTTGCGCTCTTCATACGGAACCTTGGAAAACCTGCCCTCCACAACTGCAGATTGAATCATCTCAAATCGTAGTAAGGTATAGTAGTGCCTCAGTTGTTTATTGCTTGTAAAATCCAAATAGGGTTCTCTTCTAAACCAGACCTTACTGACAGCCAAAAGAGGAGCTACCTTCCATGTCCCAAGAGCCGCCAAATCTTCCTGCATTGCCACATCCTTTGACCGCTGTTCTAAAGCTCCTTTCATAAAGGGGATCGAATAACCCTGAAAACACTGAAGTGAAAAGCCCAAATAGCATAGCAGTCCCGCCAAATGCCCTAACCATGGATACACCCGATCTCCCTCATACTTCAGCTTTTCCCCCAGGCACAGAGCCTGTAGGGAATCAGGGGAAGACTCCAGGGTCCTAAGTCAGTACCTAAGGAACACCATCCTACAGTGGTGCTTGATTGACTGCACTCCCAGCTCTGCCCAGACAACTGCACCAGGCAAACTGGTCCCCACTCTGAGGATCTCTCTAAGAATTTTTTTTTTGATCCTCTCCAGAGGCACGCATTCCGAATTCGCAGCTATTTCTGCACCAAAAGATAACATAGGATGCATTTTAGTCTGGTACGTCTTTAGCATTGCTGACATGGCTAATCCATATGAAACGTTAATAGCTTTCAGCAGCGCTTTTGCTGCCGCCTTGGCTGCCCGCACTCTAAAGTTAATATGTTGCAGCCATGTGCCCTTTGGGGTTAAATGAATCCCCAAATATGAGAACGTCTTCACCAGCTCAAAGGAATAGTCCTGCACTACCAGTTCAGGGGGGCGAAATCTTCTCCCCGTTATCATGATCTTTGACTTGCTTGTGTTTATTTCGAGGCCATTTACATTAGAATACTCTATTAGCCCAGTAATGGCTGCTCTGCTTTTTCAGTTTGAGCAAAAAGAACAAGATCATCTGCATACTGTAATGCATACAGATAGTACTCCTGAATCTTGGGCGGGTGTAAGTTACTACTTTTGAGTGCAGCCACCAAATCTGCTACATAAAGGTTGAAAAGGAGGGGCGCCAGGGGGCAACCCTGGCGAACACCTCTCTTTATTGAACCCAGGAGGGACCAACATTCTGTGGCCTCTTGATTATTCCATTCAACAGTTTCCAGAATGTTTTACTATCTCCAATACATGCTGCTGTAGTTAATTCTGCCCATTTTTTTTGCGTAGAAAAGGGATTTCTTGTCTCTAAGGAGCTTTTTGTAGTTCTGTTTTAAACATTGAAACCAGAGCCAAACCAAATCCAATTGCGTCTTAACCCATTCTTTCTTTACTGCCAGCAATTGTTTTTTCTTTAGTTTACACTCCCTATTGAACCACCCAGATTTTAGCTGAGAGAGAGGCCTATAGGGAATCATAAGTAAATTTTCAAATAGGTACTCCATTAGCGCTTCAAATTTATACCCTATACCCTCCGAATCTCCTTCCTGGAGCAGAGATTCACCTAACTCACAAAGAGTACCTGCATAGCAAAGGGTTTGCATCATTTGAGAGAGTGTCACTTGGTTCCATCTTTTGACGACCAGGACCTTCCCTGTATTGTCCAATGCATTATCTAAATGGAAGGAAGCACTATTTGTCCGAATTCACACTTCCAAGGCCCTATGGTCGCTTTCCGCTATTACCACTACAGAAAAGCTCATTATATTCCCCCAAGCAATTGGGTCTACAAGAATATAGTCCACAGTACTTTGGCCCTGTGAGTTCTCAAACATGAAATCCACTTCAGCATCCCCAAAAGAGCTACCATTCAGTACGGCCAGATCTAAAGCTTGAGTTAGGGCCAAGAGCTTTCGTCCAAATTCATTGCTGGTTTTATCATGGGATTTTCGACTAAGGGCTTGGGTAAGGGCGAAAGGTAATTCTCCTAGCTCCCCTCCTATCTCCTCAATACTGTTACCAGTCCTCGCATTCCAATCACCCATCAGCACCAAGCCAGCCTTTGGGAATGTCTCCTCTAAACTACTAATCTGCTCTTCCAACATAACCCACACATCCTCCTTGTAGTAATTTGAGGAGGCAGGTGAAATATAGATGTTAACTATAATGTAGTGGGCCTTATTTTATAGAAGTAAAAGTCCCACTTGGGGCTCTGATCTAGATGAGGGCAACTCCCGAAAGGACCAAGTTGGGGAGTCAGCCACCAAAAAAGCCAGACCTCCCGACACACGGCCCTTTTTCCTCATTTTCTGACCCCCATGTAACATCACTCGAAATTTCCCCACTCTCTCACCAGGTATTGCATTCGAGACTGACAACAGCCAAGTTTCCTGTAGACAAATGAGGTCAAACTGGTTTATGTAGGCAAGTCAGTCTGCATCCGCCCGACTTCGCCCTCAGCCCTGCAATATTCCAGGAGACGAGCTTAATACTCCCCTCCAACCAGGCGCTACCTTTCACCTTTAGAAATCTCCCCTCATGCACCAAGAGGGGCTCACCCCCTAGCTGTGAGGAGACCCCTACCCCCTCATGTCAATCCTGGCTTGGTTCAGCTTGAATCTGCAGCTGGCCCAAGTCATGCATAGCCACATTACTTGCAGGGTTGAAAGCTCTATTACTACCTATGACAGGTGTTTCCCCAGTGCCATCCTTTTCTGGTCTTTTGTCACTTTCAGGGGATGACAAATCTACCAATTCCCCCATCTCTGATGGAGCCAGATGTCTAACTGCAGTTAAATCAACTTGCTCCCCATTCTGCTGCAGCCTATCCTCAGATCTAGCCAAGGCGTTGTACTCTATTGTTCCCATAATAAGATCGCTACGGAAAGCATCCAATTTTTGGATTACTCTATCCTGCTCAATAACGGGAAGATCATAAAAAGCCGAATGAACAGACCCCAACAGCCCCAAACCTGTCAAATAGGAAGTCTCCCAGTTCACAGAGCAGTAATTTTTGGCCTCCATGCATCTTAGAATAGGCCTCAGTCTCCCCTAATATTCCTTGGCTGGCCCTCTGATTGTCTTCTGCCAAGCTTGCACCTCCACACCCCCCTCTGTTTCTGTGTTCCCCAACTGCCCCTCCTCTGCCGCCCTCTGGTGGGCGTCAACTTGTCTGCATACCTGGGGCAGGCGTGCTACTAGGGGCCCTACATGAGGTTCTTCCTTCACTTGTTGACTTATTTCCAATGGGGTAGGAGCCACCTGCGTATCCATATCCTCAGGCTCGATAGAAGTAACCTGGTTGGCAGCCGGCCCAGGAATAATCCCAAACCCCTCCCCCTGAGAACAAACACCCAAAATCACCCTGTTTGGGGAGGTCAGGTGTATACGAGATCCTGAGTCAGTAGTAGAGTCAGTCCCTCTGACTGTCGTATAAGCTCTATCAATAGAGACACCCTTGCCCAGCAGACTTTTCCTCGCTTTAAACATTTTTTTCGGGAGCACTGTAGATTTAAAAAATAGTCTATAACATAGGGATTTACTGGAGCTTCTCAACCGAGTCACACCAGCTACCTCCCCCGGGTTAACTTTAATACCCAACAGAAGGAAGAGGTTTCGGACGGTGTCAGCCACCTCGTATTAACCCATTACCCAGAGGCCGAGCCTTAATCCATATAGCATTAGGCAGTAATTGGTACCGATCAAGTAAAGCCCTGTGTCTATGGCTTGCTGTTAACATAGCTGTCCGTTCGCTCCCAGTTGGCTGGTAATTCAAACCACCTGGGGGAACTTTCCTCAGAACTCCTTCCTCAGACTGTATACTGGACTGACCGGAATCCAATTTAAGTAAAACTTCGGTCAGTTGCTCTCTAATCCAAAGGAGAGCTTGATTAACATCAGATACACTTGTAAATAGAAGACTGACCGTTTTACTTATCAAATGGCACTGAGACTTGATTGCCTCTGCCTCTGATAGGTCCGGGGGAAAACCGATGAAACTAGTATCCACCTGGGCCTTTTTACAGGGGGGTAATTTCCCGCCTTCTTTAGGCTGTTGACAAATAGCCTCATATTCCACATGTTCCTCTGGTTGTTACAGGCAATAAAATCTATTAGATAACAACAGTGGGGGGGATCCCACTCCTTGAGGGAGATCATTTTTTGGGCATTTAGATCTTGGCGAATCCATAGGGCCACCAACCGATGATCCCTCACCCCTAGTTCTTTTCTCTCCCATCTCCGCTCAACTCCCCACCACTGATACACTGTTGCCTAATCCCAGACAGCATCAGTTTATACCTCCCTTCCCCCAGAGCTGTTTCTATACCCCTCGATCCTTAGTTCACTTTGTATCCCAAAATAATAAGGGAATGGCTGCGATATAAAGGGACGGGCCACACTCCAGCTTCGTATTGGCGCAGTGGCCTTGCTTCTAGTTCAAAGCCCACCACATAGGGCACGCAGCCAGCGCCTACCAGTCAAGTGCCCTTACAAGGATCCATTAATCCACCACAAACTTATAACATTTATATAGATAAAAAAAATTACAATTTTATAAAAATATAACCAAAGAAGCTCCTGACTCCGATCTGCTCCAAGGGCTGCTCACAAGGGCAATACCCGTGTGCTCTTGCCCTTTGGCTCGTGCCTGAGGCTCGCGCCCACGAAGAGCCGGTACTTTTTATCTCCGCAGATCCCTGGCTCCGCCCTCACTCTGCAGCGTCCTGGCTCGTCGCTCTGGCAGGTAGGTAGAAATTGACTAGGTTCCAGGCAGCGGCTCGGGCGTCCCGCCTTGCTCTCCCAGCTCCACCTCCTGGTCTTTAAGGAGGATTTCATGCCGCAAGTAGCTCCATTCACTAGTGACTAATAGCCATTCCCAGTTAATTCATAGGCATGGACCTGCTTCTAACAGGCTTCATTTGATTGTGTTCCTTAAATATGTCTCCTCATATAGGGTGTGATTATGATTTTAAAATTTGCACTGATGAAGGGCTTGTGACTTATAGTCTTTCTGTGTCTTGAGTAGGCCAGAGGAAACAATAAACAAGTGTCACAATTTCTCCCCTTCTGACTCCATTCCTCAGAAAGAAGTAAATTGCTTCATACCATTTGAAAGGGCATTTCACTCCCTCCAGCATGCCACACCAATTATTTGGATCAGGCAAGTAGAAGAATTGGAGCTAGGACTTCTGCTGTTGGGTATTCCTTGTCCAGTTGCTCACAGTGGCAAGTATCAAGTGATTAGCCGTCCACACATGGCCATTGTCACAATTTGAGCAGGGGAACCTTACTTAGCTATGATACCATACTAGCTCATCTTCTGGGAAGTCATCCTTTGCACAGCAAAAATACAAGGCAGCCACCTCCACCACAAGGACCTAGAATATTCCACCTCTTTACAGACAAGTCTCATACTCTGTAAACTTTCAGATTGATGGACATTAGTATATTGTCTTGTAAGTTCTGCATTCAAATTGTCACCAGACTTGCATTATTTCCCACCTCAATTCAAACCTCTTGGTTACAATCTTTATTTATTTTATTTTATTTTATTTTATTTTATTTTGTTGTTATTTATTATTATTTATTATTTTATTTATTTCTATAGTACCAGCGATGTATCTGGTGCTCTACAATCAATAGAGACAGATCCCTACCCCCAGGGGCTTACAATCTAAGAGACAAGTGAGGCAGAGACAAGGGAGAGGTAAATATCAGGAGAGACAAGAGTACATTCATGAGGTTAAGCAGTTGCAGGTGCATGTGCTTCACTTAGTTACCAGGAAAAAGATTCTGAGTGAGGGGGAAGAGGATGCAATTTCACTCATGATGAACTAGGGAAGGCCTGATGGAAGAGGTAGATTTTCAGTAGGGATTTGAAAGTTGAGAGAGAGGGAGAAGAGTGAATGTATCCATGGAGGGAGTTCCAGGCATGAGTGGTGGCAAGAGACAAGGGGTAAAGATGTTTAGAGGAGCAAGGGGATTGTGAGCAGATGATGGTGGGGGCAGAGGAGGAGTGAAGCTCCCAGCCAGGAGTGTGGTGGGATACAAGAGCGGATAGATATGGGGGAGTAAGGTCATGAAGAGCCTTGAAGGTGAAAAATAAACTAGGTCCTTGTGCTGAATGCGTTCACAGTGTCACCTTAACTTTAATGAGTATTTGTTTATGTGGCATCTTAAATATTTCTCTACTCGCAAATGTGGTACCCCTGCAAAAGCAACTAAACATCTTTTTGAGAAATCTCCCTTTTCAGTTGTTAGAGGATGGATGAAGATGTTTGGATGATCTTACAAATGCTGCCCAGCCTATTACAGTTACAGATTGTATTATTAGTTTCCTGAGCCATTTGCAAAAAGAGGAATGAAGAAGACCTAGTCTTCATGACCTCAAATGGAATTGCTTCATGATGGGGCTGATGATATGTTGCATGTATTTCTTGGTACACTAAGTCATGGCCTATGTTGAGGACCAAGTGTAGATGTTGATAGGAAAGGAGATGAGGGGAAAAAATCCAATTCTTGACTTAGATGCATCATGGCAAGGACAGAGCTATAATTGGGACAGCTACTGATGTTACACCGGTGTCCATGGGTCTGGAAGGGATGAGGAACCATGGGCCATGGGTGCAGCAGAGACTCCTGCCACTGGGAAGAGGGGTCATGGAGTATTCCAGAGCCCATTGTAACCTAACCATGCCCAAACATCAAGATACCCATAGGCACTTTTTACTAGAGATGAGTGAACAGAACCGAGTTTGGAAATTTGGTTCGGTTCGAAAACTGAGTTCGGTTCGGACGTTCGGTTCGGTCAACCAAACTATTTGGGTTCAGTCCGAACTCCGAACTTCTGAACAGAGTTCGGAAATTCAAACCCCATTGAACTAAATGGAATATTATCTTATAGGGATGGGCGAACAGAACCGAGTTCGGAAATTTGGTTCAATTCGAAAATCGAGTTCGGTTCGGAAGTTCGGTTCGGTTGACCAAAATGGTCGAGTTCGGTCCGAACTCTGAACTTCTGAACCGCGTTCACCCATCCCTACTTTTTACACAAGATGCACCCGCTCATGCTCACTCATGCCCATGCAGTGGTTGCTCCATGCAGGATCATGCATGGGGATGCGGGCGGGATGAGTGTGCACCTGGGTGCACCCGCCACCACTGCACCGCCCCTACAGCAGCATATGCATGCACACACACAGCCATGGCCAATTTAAAAAGGGCTAAAGATGTGTTTTTATTTAGCCATGCATTCCTTACCTATTATGTGTTGCTGTCACATTTTATCCACATTCATCAAGAGTAGTGGTGTACATTTGAAAGAGAGAGAGAGAGAGAAAGAGCAAGCTGAGATTCTCTATTTTATCATGGGTCTTGCTATTTTAGGCTTCAAGAAAATAAAAATATAAGTGCCATACTGGGTCAGACCAATGGTCCATCGAGCCCAGTATCCTGTCTTCAACAGTGGCCAATCTCTGTTTCTCAGAAGAATTACCCAATAGGTCATAATGGGGCAATCCATTCCCTGTTCTTCACTTCCAGATCCCGACAGTCCCCCAAACTACATAGCTAATAGTTGTAGATAATGGGCTTATCCTCTAATAAGTTATCCAATGCTTTTTAAAAGCCAGCTATATTATTGGTCTTTTCCTAAGGAATTAATGGGTTTTCCTAAGGAAAATTTAGAATTGTGTAGTGGTATGCAATCCTCATTCAGCACAACAACACACCTGTACATTTTCCTTGCGTGTGTGTGCATGTCTGGTTGTTTAGAGTTACATTCCATGACATTTGGAAGCCTACACTGAGGGGGAGAAAAAATTCTCAGAATTGGAAATTTGACAGCAGTAATACAGAAGAGATTAGAAGAAACTAAGTACTTTAAGCATCTGTAGAGTTTTGCAGGAAGAACTTGTCTCTTCCTGCTTCTGGTAGGCCTATTATTGTTATAAACATTTATATAGCGCCAGCCATGTACCTGACACTGTACAGAACATAGAAATAGAAGCAGTCCCTGCCTGTGGCTTACAATCTAAAAGACAAAGAGGGGGAGACTGGGAGACGGGACAGTGGGAGAAACAGGGGAGAAGACAAACAAACATTCAGGTGGATACGAAGTCTCAGGTGCATGTGCGTGGCTTGGTTACAAACAGGTTGGTTGCAGCAGTCTGCAGAGGAGGGCAGACAGTAAGTATATGGGGAACGATAGCAGGCATTGGGAAAGGTGGCGAGGGAAAAGTGGGTCTTGAGGAGAGATTTGAAAGAGCGGAGAGAAGGGGCAAGGTGGATGTGGGTAGGGAGGGAGTTCCAGGCATTGGGGGCAGTGAGGGAGAAGGGTCGAAGGCGGTTAGGTGAGCAGGAGAAATGAGGGACAGTGAGGGAGGGGACAGAGGAAGAGCGGACAGCACATGCAGGAGTGCGTACAGAGATTAGGTCTGAGTGGTAAGGGGGAGCTTGGTTGTGGAGTGTTTTTAACGTGAATACCAGGAGTTTAAACAGGATACATTCAGGAAGGGGGAGCCAGTGAAGAGAGAAGAGGAGAGGCTGCACATGGTCAAAGCAACGGGCAGAGTGAATGACCATGGCAGAAGAGTTTTGGATTGTGCTAAGGGGGAACAGGTGAGAGCGAGGGAGACCAGCACCGAGGAGGTTGCAGTAATCGAGGCAAGAGATAACCATGGCATGAACAAGGGTTTTGGCCGAGGAGGTAGAGAGAAAGGGGCGGAACCAAACAATGCTATCGAGGGTGAATCGGCAGGATTTGGCAACAGAGTCGATGTAAGGTTTAAAAGATTCCCAAGGATAGCAGGCACTGCCCCAAAATATTTCCCACTACCACATTTGCTCCCCCAGCTTTCAGTTACAGAAGGTCCTATAGAGCATGGATTCAATTTTTAGAAAGCCACTGGTGGTTAAAGAAGCCTCTTTCACTTGCTCCCATGGCAAGCAGAAGCCACTGCTGCTCCAGCCTCCAAGTCAGGCCAGGCCAGACCAGTCTCCCCCGTTGCCCACAGCTGCCTGGCCAGGAGCAGGGCTGGGAGAGTCCATCCATCCATGTGCAGGGGGGTGCATTGCAGACGTGATTTCACCCTGCAGGTTTGAGCCTCCACTTGAACTCCTTTGTCACATGGTGTTGGATCGGAAGAGGAAACTAGCCTGGGAGGCCCAGTCTGGAAGGGTAGGCCTAATCCAAGAACAGAAAGGTTAAAATAAATAAATATTTATTTTTTTAAAAAGTCAAGAAAATGATCACCGACATTTCGGAGCTTTTAGGAAACAAAATGCCTCAAAGGCAAGCAAATACTCAGAAATTCAACAAGTGTTGCCCTCCAATTCACCAAAACCAGTCCTTATCCATTATCATTATCAAGCTCTTTGCCTCCTTGAAGCTGGATGCTGAACTCAAATCCGTGCATATAACCATTTGCTCCGATTTAGACCTAGAAAAGATGAGTCTTGAATATGGTGAACTCATAGACATGGAGAATGTGAAGGAAGCCCGCAGCATGCCTCTCAGAGATCTGGTACATATGTTTGCTCAATCTGAACACTACACAACTATGGACGCTCTTTTAGCTTGCATTCTTGCTGCCAAGCCACACAGTGCAGATGTGGAGCACCTGATCAGCACCAATACCATTCTTAGGTCTTTAGGCAGGTCAAGCATGCAATTAGATACCAAGAATCGCTACCACAACATGTCACCCCTGTATATGTGGGATCCTAGGTCAGCAGTACTGTACTGGATCAATAAACAACCTCATTGAGTAACTGACAGGTCAAAAGGCAAGTAACAACCATATTTCCATGGTGACTTTTCTGAGGTTAATTCTAAAAGGCAGTTTTTAGAAGCTGAACTCAGCACTTCCAAGGATGAGGCCAGCAGGAACCCTAAGCCCAAGAGGAAAGGGAAAACATTTTGAGGGTTACAGTAGCACAAGAACAAAAAACAAATGCTGTGTGTTGCAACATGTTTGTAGAATAAAGAAATTTGTTTTCTCTTTATTTATTTTTTTCATTTGACTACTGATTCTGAACTGAACAAAATTCCCATTATAACTGCACAAATCTTGCTTAGGCTGTACATTTTCTGTAGAACTGCACATTAGGAAAAGCCCACTACATTCTCTCGCAACAAATTCCATAAGTTATTTGTGTGTTGAGTGGAAAAAATACTTTCTTTTATTTGTTTTAAATCTGATGCCAATTAGTTGCATCAAGTATCTACTAGTGTTGGTACCTGCTATTTGAGAGGGTAAATAAATAACTACTCCCTATTTACTCGTAGCACACCACTTATGATTTTGTAAACTTTTATCTCCCAGTCTTCTCGACTTCAAGCTGAAGAGCTCCAACCTATCAAGCCTCTCTGCATAGGGAAGCTCTTTCATACCCTTTATCATCATTGTTGTCCTTACCTTTTCTGTACACTTTCCAGTTCTACTATATCTTTTTTGAGGTGGGGCAACCGAACTCCACACAATACTCCAGGTGGGATTGCACTATAGATTTGTATAGAGGCATTATATAGAGAAAACTTCCTGTTTTATTCTCTATTCCTTTCTAAAAAATTCCTAATGTTCTATTTGCTTTTTTGTCCGCTTCCATACCTTGATCTTAGGATTTCAGTATATCGTCCACAGTGACTCCGAGATATTTTTCCTGAGTGGTAACTCCTAATTTGCAACCCAGCATTATGTACATATAGGCATTTTTACATACAACTTAAAGTGCTGGTCTTCCAGTCTTCTGGGTTTACAAGTCCACAAGTAAGTTCCAGATGATTCTTCACACACACACTGCCCTGAGGCAGCCTAAAGTAGCCGCAGCTGTAGACATCAGGGGCTGTCATGGGAACCAAGTGACCACAGCTGCCTGGATCAAAGCAGTTTTCCAGGAGAACGTTTTAGACACAAAAGTTCTGGGAGAAGTTCTATGCAGAAGGTCAATGAGCCAGATGTTTAAGATCTGGGTGAGTGATTTGGACACACAGAAAGTTCAGAATGTAACCTCAAACATGCAGGAGAAATGTGTGTGTAAAAACAGCCAATGTTTGGATTATTTTTCCCTATGTGCATCACACTGCATGTGTCAACATTAGGGTCCTGTGCAGGGTGCCTCCAAGGCCACCATGGACCCCACTTTTTGTCTTTGTCCTGGACCCCACACATTCTAAGAATTGATTCAAAAATAAAACACAGGGTGTGTGTGTTTGTGTGTGTATGTGTGTGTGTTTGCACGTGCATGTGCACATCACCATGGCAAATTGATGTCAGTCAGGAGATCATATTGCTATCTGAAATTATTAGGACACATTCAGTTTGTTTAATATGGTCTTAAAATTAAATGAATAATCCCTTTGGTGGCAATGGGTGTTTTCAGACAAGCGCTTCTCCACCCATTACCCACTGGTTACCCACAGCAACCAGTGATTTACCTGTGGGTAATGGGTGGTTAACCCGCTTGTTTGAAAACACCCAATGAGTCTATTCAAGTGTTCAAATTTAAGCACATACTTAAATGTTTGTGTTTTGTTAAATTAATGACATAACTAGACATTGCCTGATCAGTATTAGGTCAGTCATACAACCGTTAGGGATGTGCAAACAGAATGTGGTTCGGACGTTCGGTTGTTCAGTTCAAAACCCGAGTTCAGGTTTGGTTGTTCGGTTCGGCCAAACTTGGACTAACATTCTAAAATAGCGCTATCAATACTGATATCCAAGATTTTTTTCAGTATTGGTATAATTTGGCCCTGAAACAACCCCTGGTCTCCAACCCTGGTGCTCCTCAGTTGCGTCCCCCTTCCAGCCACATTTTCCCTCCCAAAGCCACATGGTGGCCTCTCCCCCCCCCCCCCCCCC
>QEPC01004656.1:2067107-2094098 GCA_003113815.1 Sphenodon punctatus | reverse complement strand
CCTCTGTTCCCCTTCCTAAGTCTCTCCCCCAGCTCCTGTCTCTCAGATTGTAAGCCCTAGGGGCAGGGACCGTGTCTATTTTATTACTTTGTAAAGTGCCAGGTACACTGCTGGCGCTATATAAATGTTTGTTAATAATAATAATAATAATAATAATATATTGCTATAGATTTCTGAGAGATGTCCCAAGATCTTCTGTTTGATTGGGACACCAATCCTTCCCAAACATAACTCAGTATATTATTTAATCATTTCTTAAATATGTTGAACTACTTAATTATTAGTTATAAATAGTGAAGAAATATAAAAAGGGGTCATAAATGGTAAATACAATATGAAATTAACTTTTTCATCCCTTCTTTTTTCCCATATGGTCAATTTCATTTTAAAATCAATGTCGATAGAAAATACCTTCTACTGACAGTTCAACAATTTTTAGGAATAGATACTGTGTTGGAAAAAATGGATTGGAAAATACAGTACTTCTTGGAATATTTTGATTTGCTGAATAACATGGAACATAGGTTTTAAGCAATTAAGATCCCTCTTCTACAGACATCTGGTTCATAGGCCCTTCTTAAATGGACTGCGGAGGCACCACGGTCCATGGGGGATGGGTGAAGGCAATGACAGGTGTGTGGCGCATCGCAGAGATTCACACCCATCTCCACGCACGGAGGCACCTCTGTTGCCCCTAATGCCACCATGCATGGGCGATGGGTGGAGGTGGGGGAAGCACGCATACACCCCACCCATCCTCAATGGCAGTCACACGGATGCCCCCCTTTGCCCACCCAGTCACCTACAGGGATGAGGGTGGAGGAGTCTCATATGAAAAGGACCATAATTACAACAAGGAATTACCCTTGCAGTGTAAATCACCTGGCTCCTTTTTGTATTAATTTTTCTGGACATTGAGCTGGACTTTGTTGAAAATGACTACCAGGGTATCCAGACTGAAGTTTCAAAACTGTAGCCCTAAGGAAAACGTATTCCTTGTTTTGATATATGATATCCTCTATTGATATATTTTGGGTGTTGTATGCATTTGAGGCCCGGAACCCATAGAGTTTGTGTTTGAAGATATGATTAATTATTACTATTTATTATTTAATATATATTTTATTGTTTAGCCTCAGCTATCACAATACACGATACACAATCATAAAGGAAAATACAGGGGGCAAGTGCCACTAATACAGGCCTCATGAAGGGGATGGAGACTGAATATATGCCCTCTTACTGGATTTAAGGAAGAGCATGTTGCGCTAAGATTATTCTCCTTTATCCCTAACCCCTGTGCAGGGGTCAAGTGTTGCTGCCACAAGCCCCGGGAAGGGCAAGGCGAACCTCGACTATGCCTTTATTTTGATGACTTGTTCATGATGCCATGGTAGGGTAGCTGAGTAATAGGGGACAGCCTTACATCACCCTTAGGATACGCTTGGAATATCTATAAGTAAGTAGGGCAGGGCCAACTGGTAGGTTGATTGCTCCCTCACTTAGGCCTAGAATTAACTATGTGAATAGTTTTTGAGAGTGGAAAGCATGGAGGAGCAACGCAAGGGGTAGTAACAAGGAATTCTTGTTTGCATAATGGTTAGGGAAGCACTGGAGGTACGGTTAGGTGGATGCACGAGGTTGACAATTTTATTTATTTATTGTATACTTGGTTATATTTTTTAATGAGTATTGACAGATTTTATTAGTCCAACCCTAGAGACTGGAAGTATTTGTTTCCCTGACTGTGAAGGACAGTTATTTATTTATTATTTCTCTTCTGAATGTGTATATATATATATATATTTGTGTATTGTGCTTTGTATTTCCCTTGTGTATTGTCTTGAATATCCTGGCAATGACCAAAGGTTACGCCTTTAATAAACAACAACAACAACAAAGGAAAATAACAAAACAACAATCAGAATCAAAACACATCAACATACAAAAATTCCTCCCAAATGGACTTCTAATACAAAACAGTAAGCTCCAAATATTCACATTTAAACAGTTTATAATAGGTAAGCCATGGAGCGCCATAAGGACCTCTTTGTACGCTGAAGAAACTTCACAGGCTATCAACTGACAAGCAACGCCCTCCAGGGGCATAGCAGTTCCCCACCCAGACCCTTAAAGTGGATTCGGTCTAAAAGCCCCTCTCTTCAAAAGGACAGATTCTTGC
Organism: Sphenodon punctatus; assembly: GCA_003113815.1. Classification (NCBI taxonomy): domain Eukaryota; kingdom Metazoa; phylum Chordata; class Lepidosauria; order Sphenodontia; family Sphenodontidae; genus Sphenodon; species Sphenodon punctatus. Next base: position 2,091,916 of record QEPC01004656.1, on the reverse strand, counting down.
AATATCATTACTTGATGAGTGTAGGCTGCTACTGCCCTGGTCGTGGGAGAATCAAAAGGGCCAAGCAATTGCCTGAGTAGCCTTAGTCTGGAACTCCACTGTGAATTGGAAATAACAGAACTCAAATGTTAAACTCTTAGGCCACTTTTAGACGTGCGCTTGGATCAGGCGCGGGAGCGGTGAAACAGCCACGGCGCTGTTTTAGATGAACCGAAAGCGGAAGTTGTGTGCGTGATCCGGGGCCACGCATTCTTTTCCAGCCGCGTATGTCACCCCAGAGAAATCAGGCCGGTTAGATTGCGGTCGGCAAAGAATGCGCGGTCCCGGATCACTTGCACAACTTCCGCTTCTGGTTCGTCTAGAACAGCGCTGCGGCTGTTTCTCCGCTCCCGCGCCTGATCCCCGCTGCACGTCTGAAAGCGGCCAAAGTCCCGACAATGCAGAGCACTCAAGCAAAATATGGCATACTGTATCTTCCTTACCACTTTTGCACAACAGACACTTCCGATGCTCATGGGAAATGCCCTGGTACCTTCCCTCTACAGAAGCAGAAGGGAAGGTGTGCATGTGCAGTCTAGTAAATGCAATTCTTTTTGCTGAATCTGCCCACCTAAAGAGGTAAAAATAATCCAGACAGGATGCATCATAAGGGACAATTCCCGGGGTGACTTTCTGCAAGTCTAACAGGGCCCCTTCAGATTGAAAGATTTGGTCCTTAATCCTCTGCCGCACTAATTTCTTAAAGGCATTGGACCCAACTCTCCCCCATACCTCAGGGAAAATCCCAGTAGATAGATCAAGCGAGTGACCTGGGTGAGCCAGGGATTAAGCAGCCCTGCATTGCGAGCCATGGCCAGCAAGAACTTTTCAGTCCTGGGAAGTCCAACCACCTTCATCCAGTAATTAATAACTAGCTGGAGTGCTTGTGCCCTCACAGGCGGAGAGACCCGACATTCCCCATCAAACCAAGAGGGAAAGATCTTATTCTTCCTCTGGATAAAATCCACAGGGTGCCTTCGAGTAATCCTCTCTTCTAGCAGGTCCATAAGCTTGTTATACCAAGACAGATCCCCCCTCTCATGAAGAGACATCGGGTATTTTCAGACGTTACGAGATCACAGTGAACCACAGTGAATACCCACCTGTGGTCACTGTGGCTCGAACGTCTGTTTGGCGGCCACCAGATGTTTGCCACGGTCAATACCCGCATGGGGTCAATTTGAACCACGCTTCCCGGGCTAGCCGGGGGAATGTCCCGGGAAGCGTGGTCAAAAAGATCCCCAGCGGGGACCAAAAAAAAGTAACGTCTGGCCGGTTGCCACGGCCCGGGATCCCCGGCGGGATCCCGGGCCACGGCACATCCGGCCCGACGCGGTGGCCACAGTGGCCCCGCCACCCACCCATCTCCCTGGAGGGCGGGCGGTGGGGTGCGTGAAGGGGCGGGGCCGTGCGGCTGCATGTTGCACCACACGGCCCCGCCCCCTCCCAGATTCCCCGCCTGGATCCCCCCGGCATGTCTGATATGGCGTGACGGGGTGACCCTGGTGGGGAATGAAAGGGTTGTTTTCGGTACGGGGCCAAGCGGCCCCATAACATCTGAAAACACCCAACGTTGAGTAGATCTCGTTGACCTCCGGGCAGGTAGTAATATCATCACATGCCTGGGAAGCTCCGCTGAATGTTTAGTACGGGTTATAGCCCTCTCCCCCTGAGCCTCCTCAGCATCAAATAATGCATACCCATCTCTCTGTCTCTTAATTTCTAACACCAATGGGAAATGGCAAGTTTCTGGCCTGGGGACAACCTCCAACTTGATAACAGAATCGAGGCTACTATAAGTAGTCAAAAAATAATCAAATAAACTAGAGCTGCCCCCCGCAATGGAAGGTAAAGTCTCCTTCCTCATCTCCCAATGTACGCCCGTTAAGTACAACAAGTTCTAGGCTTTGAAGGAGATATTCCATATCTTCCTTCCAGCCACCCTTCTGCACATCTTTAGAGTGACAAGGAGGAAGGAGATAATGACAGCCACACTCTTCCATACTGAGCTCATCCTGGAGTTGGGCTGGGCTCCCTAACCTGGTATTGAAGTCACCACCAATATACAGGGCAGCCCCAGAGTATTTACTCTGGGTAGTAGTTATTAAATCAATCATTACTGACCATACCTCATCAAAGTAATAGTTAGAATATGCAGGTGGTACATAATCATTCCCAAACTTTCCCAATAAGGAGTTCTAGCCCATCCGATAACCTGTAATAGTAGTACTTCAGACGGGGATAAAGTTCCCAAGTCCTTACCAGTAACCGTCCCCTCTCCCTCCAACCGGGGGGCCAGGCTGACCTGGCCTGAGGGAATGGGCTGGAGAGGCATTCTAGCTGGGGCCCCCAGACTTAACCTACTATTAGCTGTAATTTCTAATCGGAATTCTGAATGTTTTATATTAGAGGCATTTACAGATCTCGCATCATCTGGTGTAGCTCTACCAGCAGGGACAGTTTCCGCAGTTGTCGACCTAAAACCCTGCTTCTTCCTATGGGAGCTCACCAGAGATTCAACAGCATTCCTCCCTGCTCCTGCTTCCAATACGTAATCCCTAAGTTTTAATGAAAGCAACTGTTTTTGGACAATTTCAAGCCGTTCCACTAATGTGGCTGGCATAACAGCTGGAGATAAATCTCCTGGAATTTTTATTGATCTCTTAGTCTTCAAGTCAAGGGTGGTTTTCCTTTCATTAACAACCTCCACTTCCATACTATATCCCTCTAAGCGACCACTGTTACCTCTGGCAGAGACCTCTCCTGCCAGGACAACTTGCACACTATCGTTTGTTACCCAACTTTGTGACAGGGACTGCAAAAGAGGCTAAGTGCTGGGGAGATCCCTCAAGACCCCACTAATACGTTGGTTTAAATTAGTTACTCCATCACTTATGGCAGGCTGGAAAACACGTGAAATAAATACTCCATTCCTCTCTAAAAAGGTTTTTGTTTTAAAAAGTATGGTAGAAATTAAAACTGGGAAGACAAAAGCTACTATTAGTGCCTGCCTGTCCTTCACAGAAGGCAAGTGATCAGCAGAGATGATATCGTGCCTGGTCATTCTTAAACGGAGAAAAATCCGGAGGTGCTTTGCCACATCCAGAATTGTGGCCCAGGTTGGTCTAGGCCAGCCAGACAGTGGGAATATAGTAAAAATGAGTACATTTGGTAGGACCTTAAAAGCGCTATTGGCTTCATTAACAATAAAGGATGGAACAGAAGGATTTTGAAAAATTTGCACCTCAGATTATAACCCAGGGGCAGTCAAAAGGCCAGGATGGCTCATAGAGGAAGCCTTCTGCTGGTCATGGAGAACTGGTGTGTAACCAGCTAAGTTAGCTCCTGCTAATTTGTCGTTAATTGAATCTGTTACTAGCTGGAGATAGGTAATATGATCAAGCACAAATGTAAGTGTGTCAGCCGACAATAAATGATGGTTTGCGAGAAAAGTTGCCATCTTCTCACCAACCAGAGGGTCCTGGCCATCAGGTAGCTGGCCCGAAGAAGATAGCAAACCAGGGCCCAGCGCAGACGTTGGAGGTTGATGTACAGAATGCTGTAAAGACTCATACCTGTTCACATTACGTGGCTGGCTCAGCATTTGCAGTTGGTCCGTAGTCAGGGTATGTGCATGGGAGCTAGGCACCCCAAGATTGCTTTCCTGAGATTTTTTTAAGTAGCCATCAATTTTCTGTTGCTTAGGCATTTTAGAACTTGAAGGGGAGGGATCTTCTAACTCCCCCCAACCTCGCTTAGAGCCATAAGGGAAAACAATAATAGATGAAAGTCAGCTGCAAACCAGAGCTAAAAAGTAAGGGGTAAAAACATCCGGCCACCTGGCCCCTCAACTGATGGCTTAATGCGATCAATTCCACCCCCTCCAAATGGACTCACGGCCAAATCAATCAGTCCTACCCCCCACAGCACTGTCCCTAGCGCAATTAGACTGTATCTTTCCCCCACACAACCAGAATAGAACTACTAGGGGGCGACTGCAGAACTGGGGGCCAGAAAAAAGAAGAATGGCCCCCTGCACCCAGTCGCGCCGCAGGACAAGCAAAAGGGCACGCACCCTTTTGTGTGCGACTCTTCAGCTCACGCCTCTGGCACTGCCAGAGGCTAACAATCCCCTTTTCTGTCTGCTCGCAGGACTGGTAGCTCCGCCCTCACCTGGAAACTCTTTGCAGCTGTCAGGTAGGTTACACAGCTGACTCTACGGCTCCGCTGTTCCCTGGTCTCAGCTCCCCCTAATTATTACTATAGGAACTACTGGATGCTGGGTAATACGGAAGTTGACTTAACTTCCAGAAAATCTATAGCTTTGGTTTTAAACTCAACTGTTAGTGTGTTGTGTGTTGTTGTTTTTTTTACATTACTGAGTATGGTATGCGTTAGGATATTTTGCATATTCATGACCAATTTCCTGTTATATGGATATAATTTATTTTTTCTAAAAAATAAACAGACCAAAAACCACACATTTTTAAAACCATGACAGTTCCAGCCTGAGAGACTAAACATGAGTTTCTTCCTTAAACAATTTGCAATTTGACTACCATGACAAATTATGCTTAAACTGAACCCATCAAATAGAGTTTTTTGTCCATTCTATATTTAAATATTTGCTTAATTGATTTAACTTTTTTTTTCCTGGGATGACAAATTATATGACACATTTTAGTTTGGTGTAGATTAATAAAAATGAAGCATACATTCTTGAGAAATGAGCTTTATAATGTAAATGGGGACTATCCTATAATACAGCAGCTACACAGGCTGATTCCAATATATCACATAGGAAAATCAGTAACACTGAACAATTAATGTCCACAGAAACTATACATTCTACTCATATCCTTTGAATTTTGCAATTTGAACATAAATGTTATAGAAACATGGTAACTTCCTAAAGTTATTCTATAGATTATAGTTTCATTTAAAAGATTTTTTAAAAGGAACATTAACTTAAACAGTATAGTTATACTGTTATACATCTATACAGTAAAGCTATTACATATATATTATACAATTTACACATACCTTAATATTGACACAATTTTCAAGATGGATGTTCTATGTAAAGTACTCTAATGCACTCCATATAAATGAATATTCTCTTGTTTTTAGTTTCTTTATCATTTGATAAGACAAGCATATGCTTAATGGGGATTGTGTTGTGAAAACTGGTCTTTCATTTGTCCTGCTCAATCTGAATTATTTCTAATCATTATAACCATTTCCACAGCAACAAATTGTGATAGCACAAACAGAGGATTATAACAAAGAATCCTCTTAGTCAAAACCAGCAGGAAGGGAAAATGGCTGGTGGGGAGAATATTTAATGAACATCTATCTTCAGTAATTAGTCACTCTGGGAGAAAAATAGCCATGGATACAGAATTGGAAAATTGGCATGTGTTTTGATAACATTCCTCAACCTTAAAAGAGCTCAAAGCTTTAGTTTTAAAGAATTATTCATTTTTCTTTCATTTCTGAAGCATAAACCAGTGAATGAATGCACATTCAGATTAATCTTGAGAGTTGGAGGCATAGTTTGTGTAAGACCTGGCTGTTCCACCAGACTTTTGGCGAGGGGGTGGGGGGTAAGGCAGGGGGTAGGGTTTGGGAAGGAGGGTGAGTTTTATTATCTGTTTTAAAATTTGTTGATTTGTTTTTAAAGGTTTTATTGTTAAATCTTTTGTGTTGTTCGCCACCCTGAGCTGCCTTTGGGCAGGAGGGGTGGGATACATGTTTTAAATAAATACAAATAAAAATAAATAATAAATAGTTCAAGAATTTGTTTTTAAATGTAGCTATTTAATTAAGGTTTAAATTTTTTTTGGATAACAGTTGGGTTTTTTTTAATGCAGCAAATATAATCAAACACTGGTTTGTATCTACCAAGTAAGGCAAGGATATTTATACTGGGGCCAATGCAGGATAACACATTGGAGAACTGAAGAAAGTATGACCCTAATTAATTCTCTATCAGATGGTTTTCTTTTTATCCATATGTGAAAGAAATGCTTCCACAGATCTTGAAATAAATTAGTAGAGGAGAAATCACAACATAATTGTATAGAATTCAATGTGGAAAGCACTACACTAAGAGAACTAGTACATTCTTATTAAAAATTATTAATATTTTGAGTTCTAGTCTGCTTGGATTGAAGTCATTTGAAAGACACTGGATGAACTGTTTCTACAGTGCTAGCTCTACAGCAGGTTTCAGATGATACCACAGAGTGACATTCTGGTTTCATTGGGTGATTTCAGACGTTACGGGCGCCCGGTTCACCACAGTGAATCCCCGGTGGGGGTGAATGAAACAACCACCCCCCATGGCCAAAAGAAGCCCCAAACAGACATGCCGGATCCTGGTGGAGAATTGGGGAGGGGGAGGGGCTGCGCAGCGCAACATGCAGCCGCATGGCCCCACCCCCCCATGCTCCCCCACCTCCCGCCCTCTGGGGAGATGGGCGGGCACCGCAGCCAATGAGGCCGCAGTGCCTGCCCGAAATGACCACGGGACAGAATCCCGGTGGGGATTTTGGGCCGTGATCCCCGTCCAGATGTGACGGGTCCCTTCATCCCTGCTGGGAATCACTTTCACCATGCGATCGGTGCCGGCCCCACGGATTCAGCCAATCGCGTGGTGAAGGTGATTCCCGGCGGGGATTGAGCGTGGTAAACATCTGGGGGGAACTTCCAGTTCCCCAACCAACGTTACGGGACCATTTCCCACCAAAGGGTATTGACTGTGGCTGAGCATGATCTCGTAACATCTGAAAATACCCACAGACGTTCAGGGCGCTTTGGCCCCGCCATGGGATTGACCATGGTTCACTGTGGTTGACTATGATCTCGTAACATCTGAAAATACCCATTGACACCATACTTTTTTTTTTTTTCATTTTTCTATTGATTTAAAAGGTGCTAAGATTCATTCATTGTAGCCACCTGTTTAAAGGCCAACAATCTATTTCTTAACCTTCCCAGCAAGAGCATATTTTTGAATTTACATTACTACTACTACTACTACTACTACTACTACTACTACTAATAATAATAATAATAATAATAAATTAATATAAATAAGTACATAAGACTGGAGGAAGCTATATAAGCAGAAATATAACTCTTTCAAGCAAAGTACCTTATTTACATATGGCTTAGTCATACAATTTGTTTCTCAAATGTGTAGCAGACTATGTATAAACTATAGTAGATTATATCTCAAAAAGTAAACGTATCTTCATAACCTCAATATTCTGAGACTTAGTGACCATCTCATCTTTTTTCCAATAATTTCTTTAGATTTTTCCAATTGCTTTTCCAAACGCCTGCATGATACGTTTATTTATTTGTGATGTTTACTGTGAGAGGGGATACTTCTCAGTGAATAGTGGATATCTGAGTGAATGAATTATTCTTAATACCAACAAAATGCAACACAGTAAGCATTCATTTTATGTGACAAGGATATGTTTAATTAATAAAAGAGAAGCAAAACTGGAATCACAGTCACAAGTGATTGCACTTATTCCAGGGCTGTGTTTGATAGCTTTCCTGACACGTTGTCATGAGACAATGAATGCCCGTCTATCAGCTTAGCTGATAGAATTTGATTGCTGCAGTGGAGTGTTATGCTGCCAAAATCCACTGTCCTTTTAGCTGTGGAAGTGGATTCTCTATTCCAGAAATATGTTGGAAAATCAAAAAGTCAACTGAGCTCAAGGAAATTCTGTTAAAAGGCCAGTCATAAGTATATTAAAATGTTCGAATAATTTACCATTATTAATTGTCATGATGTGATGTACCATTTGTGATTATGACCAGCTTTTCCCCCATAAGCATTTCAGTTAATTTCAGCAAATAAATTCATGTTTAAAGCTCACTGTACTGTGTAAGATTGAGCCTTGCATCAGTGAGAAATATTTGATGAGAGAAAAAGAGTTTCTGCTTTTAGTTGACATTTTATGGCTTAGGGTGATAACAGTTAAACAAATGGGAGTTGTGCATGTTTGAAATTCTAGCTCTCCTTCAATTTATATGCTAAAGTGGTCCCAGTTTCTCAGATGTGGACGGTATTAAAAAAAATATGGATCCAAGTAGCTGCTCCTCATTACCCCTTCCCACAGGATTGATTACATATAAGGTTTACTAAAGCAAAACAAACAATTATAAGCAAAAGCTTTATGGAATGCCTGTAGTTCTTAATTGCTGTTGGCCTTACACTTGCTTATTTTCCTCTGCTATTAAATCAATGGAATTAATGGTCTCACAAAAGAGAAATTAAGTATTTTAATCAAAGAATGAACAACACTGCACATTTTTGCATCAAATGAAATTGGGTGATAATAGTGTAAAATATACTATAAAGCCAAGAGCTACTTTAGAGTGCCAAGCCAGTGACCAATACCACAATGCACCTCAGCTCATATTAATGGAGATTTTTCTCTATGTGTAGGACAAACTGTGGTCCAGTCCATATAATAAGTTCCATCATTCCCTGGGACAAGCTGAGGAGCTGTCCACATGTGTGGGTGCCCAGCCCAGCCCCGCCCCACCCACCATCCCCCTTGGTGTGAAGCTTTCTAAGCCTCGGGTCTGCCTCAAGATGATTTTTATTTTTTTTAAGAACCTCAGCTGAAAATATTTCCTACAAAGCAAGTAGTAAAAAAACACACTGTGTGGCTCAATTTGAAAAAGCAAGTTTTTCTCATTTGATTGAGAAGTAATAAAGCCTCCGTACTTTAGAGCAGAGTTGAAATTCAGCACCTTTGTGTCAGAGATTTGCCTTTCGCCATAGTTGTATCAGAGGTGCCTTTTGATGGTAGAGAGTTCGTCTTCCTCCTTATATAATCGTGTGTTTTTTTTCTCTCATGCACACATATACACTATTTTAAGAAACAACTTGTCTATTTAGTTTACACAATGAGAAAATAGGTAGCAAATTATTTATTTATTATTTTATTTATTTTATTTTGAAATATTTTATCCCACACCCTACTGCAGAATAGCAGCTCGGGGTGGCACACAACAATCACCACAATAAAATCAAACAATAAAAAAAACAGATAACATTTTTAAACACATAAAATACAAAAAAGCGGAAATCAAATCAAAAGCCTCCCCCACACACCCACCTACCAGCCTGTCTCCCTCCCCAAATGCCTGGTGGAACAGCCAGGTATTACACTGTCTCTGAAAGGAGGGGAGGTTGAGGACCAAGTGGGTCTCTGTTGGGAGGGAATTCCACAGCCGAGGTGTGGCCACAGAGAACGCCCTCCCCATTGTTGCCACCCGGGAAACCCAGGGGACCTCGAGTTGGGCTTCCTCGGCTGACCGCAAGGGTCGTACCACAGCCCGGGGTATGAGGCAATCCTGCAGGTAGGCGGGGCCCAGACCATTTAACGCTTTAAAGGTCATTACCAACACCTTGAATCAAGCCTGGAAGACAATAGGCAGTCGGTGCAGAGAACGGAGCACTGGTTAAATGTGCTTAAATGTGCTTGCGACGACCCAGCCTCGTTAGGAGACAGTCCACCGCATTCTGCACCAGCTGCAGTCTCCAAACTGTCACCAGGGGTAGCCCCACATAGAGTGTGTTACAGTAGTCGAATCTTGAGGTGATGAAAGCATGGACAATGGTGGCCAGGTTGGAGTCTGAAACATACAGCCATAGCCAATGTACCAGATGTAATTGGCGAAAGGCGCTCGCTGCCATAGCCACCACCTGGGAGTCCAGGCAGAGCTGTGAGTCAAGAATCACCCCCAGACTATGAATCTGCATGGCTAAACGGGGGCAGACACCATCAATGACAGGAGCCACCACCCTCACAGCCTTCCCCACCAGCATCACCTCCATCTTGTGGGGATTCAATTTCAGATGGCTCACCTTCATCCAATCCCCCACAGTTGTCAACCATTGGGTAAGCACCGAGACTGCTGGATCTGGCTCTGCAGAAAAAGAGAAGTAAAGCTGTATATCATCAGCGTACTGATGACAGCGTACGCCAAACCTTCTCACGCCCTTGCCTAACGGCTGAATGTACATGTTGAACAGGAGAGGGGACAGAATAGAACCCTGTGGGACTCCACATGTAAGGTCCCGGGGAGATGATGAACACTCCCCTAGGACCACCCACTGAGTTCTCCCAGCCAGGAATGAGTGGAACCATTCAAGAACAGCTCCTCCCACCGCAGCCTAGTCCCGCAGATGAGCCACCAACATCTCGGTCAATGGTATCAAATGCTGCCGACAGATCTAGTAAAATCAGAAGAGATGATCTGCCCTGATCTAATTCATGGTGCAGGTCATCGACCAAAGCCACAAGCACAGTCTTCGTGCCAAACCCAGGGCAAAAGTCAGACTGTGAGGGATCCAGAAAAACAATCTGATCCAAATTCTCCTGAAGCTGCTGAGCCACCACCCATTCAATAATCTTCCCTAGAAAGGGAAAGTTAGAGACTGGACAACAGCTGGTCGATTTATAATCTGTAAATGATGGTGTGATACACCAGATACAGGTGTTTCACATTTTGGCTGCTTTGTTTTACTGCTACAGTAGAGTTTGTTTTACAGCTACAAAAAAGGAGTTTCTCTGGGTGTGAGTGCAGGTTATATACTAGGGGTGGGAAGTTCGGATCTTCCGGTATCCGATACTGCCGGTATTTTGGTGCACCAGCAGTATCGGATTAATCCAATATTTGGGGGGGTACCAGTACCGGATCTTTTACATTGTGGCCATTGAAATGAATGGCCGCAATGTAAAAAAAGAAAAGAAAAAAGAAAAAAGAAAAGAAAAAAAACAAACACTTTCCCTCCCTAGTCCAGGCTGCGTGGGTGGAAGGGGGGGCACCCCCCCACCCACACTGCCCAGCCTGGATTTTTTTAAAAAAATTTTTTTCCCCGAAGTCCCTGCTAGTGCGGGCTCCGGGCCGCCGCCGGCGACCCAGAGCCTGCACCAGCAGGTAGGTACTGTCAGTACTAGGGTGATCCCTGGGGTGGGGGGTGGCTTAACACACACCCCACCCCAGGAATCACCCTACCTCCCCACCCAGGGATTGCCTACCTTTGGCACTCTGGGCGGCAGTGGCGGCGGTCCGGCAGATTCAGCGCTGGCTGTTGCTGCTGGCTTCAGCATTTCTAGGCCTTCCGGGGAAACCCAGAAGTTCCCCAGAAGGCCTAGAAAGCACTGAAGCTGGCAGCCACAGCCAGCACTGAAGTCTCCGGACCGCTGCCGCTGCCCGGAGCACCAAAGGTAGGCGATTCCTGGGTGGGGCGGTAGGGTGATCCCTGGGGTGGGGGGTGTTAAACCACCCCCCACCCCAGGGATCACCCTAGTACCGACAGTACCTACCTGCTGGTGCGGACTCTGGGTCGCCGGTGGCGGCCCGGAGCCCGCACTAGGGACGTAGGGTAAAAAAAATGTTTTTTTAAAAAAATCCAGGCTGGGCATGGTGGGGGGGGGGTACCCCCCCTTCCACCCGCACAGCCTGGGATGGGGAGGTGGGAGGTATTCCATTGATTTCAATGGGGACAGTTCCCCATTGAAATCAATGTAATCAATCCGACATTGGTAATCTGGTTTTAATCTGGTATTTTGCATACCGGTAACCAGTAAAACTGGTAGCCGGTATTGTGCCTGATGTCCTACCACTATTATATACCTCACCACTTTCGCTAGCTGTGGGTTAGGCAGGGCAAGGGAGAAGGGGTTCAAACACACACACCCATCTCTAGGACCAGCCCCACCATATTACCTGATGTGAAAACTGAGAGATAGGACAGAATTCTATACTGTGTTAATGGATAGAGATGGAAAGCATTAACAGACGGGACATGGTTTATTATTTTTCTTCTAGGTGTATGATAGAGCATAATAGAGCCCCAGAGAGTTTGGAGAATTACATAATTACTCTCCAGTATAAGGTAGCAGAGAGAATGGGATCATGAAGCACTCTATACCATTACCCTTCTCACAGCTCTTAGGAGAGTTGCCAAAAGGCCCTGCACGAGGTAGAGGTGGGCAGTCCCAAAGCTCCCTTCTTCTCTCCAGTACACTGAAGCAGGGGCGTTTTTAGGTTCTAAAAAGGTCAGGGGCTTGTGCCCAAGCTACTTAAAGTAGTCACGCCGGAGGCTTTGCCGCCGGCAGGCCTGCAAGCCTATGGGCACTGCCTGGGGGGTTCTGCCCAACTCGTATGCATGTGAATTAACTTTAATGGCACTTTTGGCCTGCTTCAAAATGGAGGTTGTCTGTGCTCCCTGCACCCTCAATGATGGTTTACAACTGGGTGTTTCCCACAATTCCAACTACAAGCATCCACAAGTAGAAAGCAAGTAATAAAGCGTATGCAGAGCACTAAATTCCAAATGGCCAAGCCACAATCCAACACACAAGACACCCCAAAAAGTAGCCTATTAAGCACATTATGCCATGCAAAGAGACATTCTTCTAGATATATAACCAGTTCATTTGTGCCCCCAATAATCAATTTGTTTTGCCCCCACCCCATAGCCATTGTCCGCACCCCCCCAATCCGCTCCAATCCCTCTCTTTGCATAATAGGTACCAGTAATGAATAAAGGGGTTTTTCAACTCTTGTGTTAGTCCAGTTTCTTAATGTCACATACCATGATCTTTAAAGCCATTTTAAAGCTAGATGGTTGACCCTGTAAGCCCCAGAAAAGAGTATAGGGGAACCCCCTTAGATTGTAAGTCCCAGCAATGAATAAAGGGGAACCCACCCTTAGATTGTAAGCCCCAGAAAAGACTATAAGCACACACACACCCCAAGACTGTAAGCCCCAGCAAAGAGTGCCCAAGGTAATAATGACCTAAAAGGGCAAAGTTGGAGAGCCCCTAACTTGCAGTTTTTTGTAAGAGATGTGCACTCAGAGTAGCAAAATACCCCCAGATGGTGGATCAGGGTTAAACTGTTCTTGCCCCACTTTACCCCTGAACCAGTCACCAGCCTCAGTTTTCTTGGTGCCAATGGTTCCCAGGTGCCTGCAAATTTCGTGACCTGTTAACTTCAAATATCTCCCAAAATTAGTCAGCCACAATGATGAACAACAGCATGCTTAGCAGCAGGATTAATTTAATGTTGCCATATATGCAAATGTTTAGAGGGCACTTATGAGAAATATAGTTTGCTGCAGCTCTGCAACCTGTAGTTCTCATAAGTGCCCTCTAAAAATGTTCATATATGGCAACCCAATTTAAGAAAAATGTTCTGTCATATTTTTATATGTTGTTCAGTTCACTCTCTACTTGCTTGCCTGAAAACTAAGCTAAGGAGTTTGAGAATCTCTGAATAGGAGCTCACCTCAATCATTTTTCTGTTGTTGTTTTTTTAAAAGGGCTGGGCGGGGGGCAAAAAGCAAGTGAAATACAACTGTCTTTACATATAATACACTAAATAAGAAAAACAAAACATAAATAAAGTTCCCCTCCAGAAAATATTAACAATATACATAGAATAATAATTAGGGTTAACAATCTAATAAGAAAGTTAGCCTCACAGAGAGTTACTCACTGTAGTCCTGGCCTGGGGCAATGGTAAAAAGGGAAGCAGAGTTGACGCTTCTGACTCTGCCCTTTCTTTCCCCCCATATTGGGCACAAGGGCAAGGCAGCACTCGGCAGTGAGGAGGGCAACAATAGCAAGGGTGGTCAGAACTGGGGAGGGCAGAGGGCATCTGGCTCTTCTGGGGTCTCCCCCCCTCCCCTGCTGCTCCCCCCCCCGGATCACAATGGTGGCAGGAAAGGGGGGCATCCCAGGTCACTGGCTGTGCTTGGAGAGGGAAGTGTCAGCCACCCATGACCCCACCCCATTAGCCTGCCATATTGGGCACAAGAGCAAGGCAGCACCTGGCAGTGAGGAGGGCAGCAATAGCAAGGATGGTCAGAACTGGGGAGGGTAGAGGGCATCTGGCTCTTCTAGGGTCTCCCTCCCTCCCCTGCTGCTCTCCCCCCCTCCTGCTGGATTACAAAGGGGGCATCCCAGGTCGCTGGTTATGCTTGGGGAGGGAGAGGGAAATGTCAGCCCCCCACCCCAATAGTCTGCCCCCCCCCCCCCCCCAAGCACCTACCTGCCTGGCCCAGGATTCAGAGCAGTTGGGTTCTGCTCCTGTGGGAGGATCCTTTCACAGAGTCCTCGGTCCTGGAAATGTGCAGGGCTGCAGGAGGGATCAATCTGCAGCTACTTTTTCTCCCAGTAAAGCGCAGGCTCAAGCAGCACCAGCTCAGCAGTGATGCTGCTGGAGGAGGGATCAGCTGGGAGAGTCACTTGGTCTGAGCCATAGCCAGTAAGTAACCATTTAGAAACTGACTAGGCACTAGTCCATTTCAAATTGAAGTGGACTCGCGCCTATTCAGTTTCAATACTGCACAGCCTGCCTGCAATCCAGGGCTCCAGGAAAAAGATCCGGGGCTTCAGCCCAGTCAGCCCACCCCCAGCAATGCCCCTGCACTAAAGCAGGGGTCATCAGGAAGAACTACAAGCTCCCCTTCTTTTCCCACCAGTGGACTAATAAATATAATCTAGGGCTGCAGGACAACCCAAAATGAATTTATGGAAGATTTGTAAATTGATGCAAACCCATACTGTCCCTTATATTTGAAAATCAATCTGAAAACCCAACAGGAGATGAAATGTGAGGTAGAAGGGGTTACAATAAAAGGTGTGGGTGCTTTTGGATGGAGCTATGATGGAGCAAGGGGGAATATAACAAGAGGGATGGCAAAACAACCAGAGAACACTCCCTTCAATAATGGAGGCCTGAGGAGAGCAAAGAGACAGTTTATGAGGATTAGAGAAACAGACTGACTTTTAAAAAGTGTTAGACAGCTAGCCCATTATTTTTGAGTTCGCCCACCTGCTTCATGTTTACTGCCTTTCACTTATACAAGATATTGGGTGTTTTTACCCACACATTTCTCCTGGATGTTTGCTTTTACATCCTGAACTATCTGTATGTCTAAATCACTCACCCAGATCTTTAAACATCCGGATCTTTGAATTTCTGTGTAGAACTTCTCCCAGAACCTTTGTGTGTAAAAATTTTTCCTGGTAAACTGCTTTGTTCCAGGCAGCTGTAGTCATTTGGTTTCCATGGCAGCCTGTCATGTCTACAGCTGCGGCTACTTTAGGCTGCCTCAGGGCAGTGTTTGTGTGAAGAATGCATCCAGGAACTGCCTCAGGGCAGCATGTGTATGAAAAATGCATCTGGAACTTACTTGTGAAATTTTAATTTAAACCCAGAATATAGAAAAATCCGGAACTTTAACATGTGTGTAAAAATGCCAATTAACACGTATAGCCTTTTTAAATTAGGGATTTCCTGTTCAAAAGTTCTTTAAACAATAATATTCAATTCCATTCTTAAAATACTACTGTATTATAACTTATCAAATGTTTATTTTATTTATTAAAACTTGGGGACTGCAGATACGTCAGTGTAAAGTTCCTTGTTACTCTTGGACTTGGGAACTTCCTGTTATAATATTTCTGACCTGGCCTGACATTGGATTTCAGTATATTTTGTAAAATTTCCAGGATAGATTTGAAAACTGTTATAGATGAAATGAAGCTTTGCACAAGCATCCAGAAACATTGCATTATTTGGTGAATGGATCCAAGCCTTTGAATTTATAATTGCAGGCCCTTTTAGTCCCACCACATTCATTCTGGTTGCACATAGATGCAAAGTAAAAAGAAAACATTGGGTAATTTCAGACGTTACGATACCACGGTCAACCACAGTGAACCCCCTGTGGTGGCTGCAGTAGCGTAACGTCTGATGTTATCCAAAGAGATTCCCATCAGATGTTCACCCCTGTGAACCCCTAGCAGGAATCACTTTGACCATGCTTTCGGACCTCCAGCTGCCCAGAGGTCCGAAAGCATGGTTACGGGACCACGATCCAAAGTCGGTGGAAAGTAATGTCTGTTACCTTCCGCCAGCTGGATTGTGGCCCAGACCATGCTGCGGGATCGGGCATAGTGGCCAGATTGACTGCTGTTCCCGCCCGTCTCCAGGAGGGCGGGCGGCCGGGGGGGCGTGACTGTGCAGCTGCACATCACACCACGCCGTACAGCCCCACCCCTTCCCGACCCCCACAGGGAATCAAGCCAGCACATCTGAAGGACAGCCAGACTGATTCCTCACTGGGATCCGAAACCAATCCCAGTGTGGGGTGATTTCACGTCTGAAATCACCCATTGTTATGGTATAGAAAGCATGGATCAGAATATTTCATTTCAAGTGTACCTCAAAAGAGTATTAAAATGGATTTTCTTTGGATGCTAATAATCTTACATAAAGAATAGTCTTATGTTTAAGACTCTAGACTGCGATTCAGGAAGGAATGATCCTAGTTCAGTCTATCCCATGGACCAACTATGTGATTCTGGGGAAATCTACTGTTGCTCTGTGCATCAGTGTATCATCTTCAAAGTAAGAAATAACAAATGAGTTGGTTGAAAATTTGTCATCGAAATTAAATTTCAAAGAAATTCAGTCTGAAGTCAATTTTGTTTTTCAATTTAAATGTTGAAAATGTCAAAATTTTGAATTTTCTTGATGTCAGTATTTTAGCATTTTGTTTGTGTTGCCAAAAATCAGGCAAGTCAGAAATATCAAACACAACTTTTGAAGTTTTCAAACACAAAATTTCCACAAAAATGTTGAAATACAAATTTGATTTTGAAATCTTTATTTCTTCAGGAAATGAAATTGATCTTTTGGACCATTTGTAATAATTATACTTTCTTTCTCCCACTTTTGCTGTCTTGTCTAAGATGATTGTGAGATCTTCCTGAGATGGGCCGTATCTTAGTGTGCTAACAAATATGATGGTGACCTTCTTAGGCTGGTTGTGGCTCACAGGCCACTATTACATTTGTTGGAGCCCCATCAGATGTTTGCCCAGGATTGCTCTGGGGCATGGTAGCAGTAGTGACCTCTGGGATCACAGCCTGAGCTACCATTTGCCTGATTGGGCCAGAGAGGGCTACAGCAGTCTATAACAGTTGTTATAGCTGATCGTATCATGGTCTGGATCGGGTCCACCAAGACTGCCTGCCATGGTGGGTGTGGGGAGCTGTGTGCATCACGGGGACGTGGCCAACCAGCCACACATCTGTGTGGATCCCCGTCATCCCCAGCAGCTTGGCTACCATCATGTTTGTTAGCTGGCTGGACCCAATCAGCGACTTCCCTATCCGGATCGTATTGTGATGATGGTGTTCTGCCGTCATTTCTGTTAACACCCCATGTATGCATTTGTACAGTGCCTAGTATTATGGGTAGTACTAGATGACCCTTGGAGTTCCTTCCAGTGCTACAGTTCTATGATTCTTTGTTTCTTGATATTGTTGGAACGCAAGGGGTACAGCCACATGATACATCTAACTCAGTTTGGGCAGCCTTACCCCACTTTGGTCACTGTTGCTACAAGATGCAGTGTGTATTGTGTGCCCAGCAGCTGCCATGGTGCTACAAATGTGACATCCATGATGGTAGGTTTTGTGGCATCTCAAAGGAATTTCGCTCTTATGTCAAAATGGCTCCACTGATGTTGGAAGGTCTCTAGAACTGCATTCTCTATAGAAAATCAGTGTAATATTCTTAGGACTGTATGCATTGTATAGTCATAGTTTTGCTAATGTTTATTAGGTGTTCTTTATGCAAAGTGTGATAGCAAGTAAGTAAATAATCTTTATTGTTGGTCAATAGGCACTGGAGGCACTGGATGGATTACTAGGCATTCTTAATGCAAAACGTGATAGTAGGGAATGCCTTATGTGAAGGTCACATCTGTCTGTGACCCTGTATTATTTCTAGTACTCCAGCCAGTCTGACTGTGTGCTAACTCTTTTTACAGATCTCATGGAGATATGCCCAATATGCCCACCTCCATGTTTGTGGTTTGAAGAGTTCCATAAATACAAGGGTGTACTGGTTCCAGAGCTATTACTTGTCCTGCCTGGTCATGTCACAATGGGTGTGGTGTCATGGTGCCCAGTAACCAGGGGTCTTAGTGCTATGTGCTGGAGTGTCTGGCTTGTAAGGGGGGAGAATAGGCCAGTGGGGGAGGGGGACAGTAAACCAATTACACTGAAAATTACCTTGTTCACTATTTCAGTACAACTGATTTTGCGTGCC
Source organism: Sphenodon punctatus (assembly GCA_003113815.1). NCBI lineage: Eukaryota > Metazoa > Chordata > Lepidosauria > Sphenodontia > Sphenodontidae > Sphenodon > Sphenodon punctatus. The sequence continues at coordinate 2,073,697 of QEPC01004656.1, read as the reverse complement.
CGTATAATGTCACAGTGATGTCACGGTGCTCAGTGACCACTGGCCTTATGCCAGGTTGACCAGTAGGGAGGGGGCCACAGGGTAGTGGGGGCTGAAGGTGTATTTCTTCAGGGCTGCAGGTCAGGGCTGGAGGTGTATTTCTTCAGGAAATGAAATTGGCTGGGCCAACAGAGGAGGGAATAGACCAGAAGGGGTCTAGGGAAGGGGGGGAGGGACATAAAGAACAGCTATGCCTTGCATGTATCGACACCTTGGGCATGCATCTTTCCTCTCTTGTTTGTCAAACAGCAAATTTTTAAAAATACCCTTCCAGGCAAACTTCAGACCTTTTATGTACCCGACACTGAAAATATACACAGGTGTAGAAAAATCCCTTCAGACTGGTTATTTGTCACAGCTTTGGTCTCTCAATTGCAAATAATCAATTCTATGGAGTATGTTGGCCATTTATCCTTTAAATACATTAGATATTAGTCAATGTTAAGCTGATATGAAATGCTAATGGGTTTACATAGTGCATAGCACTAGTGCAACTTTAGATGTATATCGGATAACATGAGTCCATCTACATATGAAGTATAAATTGACAAATGGAGACACTGAGCACTTGTATAAAGAAGTCCACTTGACTTTCATACCCTCATCCCTCTTAGATGACGAAAATTAGTTCTGGTCCTGCGAGGGGATGGCTCATGAGGACTGAAGCCGCTTTTAGACATATTCAGGGCACTTGCGGTGTGAAATCACATGGCGTGTAAAAATCCCATGGGCGGGGCTTAGAAGAGACTTCTCAGGCATTATAGTCTGTCACGCATTATTTTAAAACCACAGATTAAATACTTCAATATTGAGGTATTTAGTCTGTGGTTTTAAAAGAATGTGTGACCGACTATAATGCACGAGAAGTCTCGTCTAAAGTCCACCCGTGGGATTTTTACACACCACGTGATTTCCCACCATGAGTGCCCCACGCACATCTACAAGCAGCCTGTGAGATTACTGACAGGCAGTGCTACTCCATGTGGGTGATGGACTTTAGATAGTCCTCACATGCTTTGATCTGAGAAGGAAGTTTCTTGAGGGAGAAGATGTTCTTATTGTAGCCTTCTTCCTTGTGGCTAGGATCTAGGTGATGTGTTTTATTGCCTTGCACTGGAGGGATTACTAAGCATTCTTAATGCAAAACGTGATAGTAGGGAATGCCTTACTTGGAGGTCGCATCTGTCTGTGACCATGTATCATTTCTGGTACTACACCAGTCAGATGCGTGATATCTCATTTTAAAGATCTCGCTGAGACCAGCCCAATATGCCATGTTTGTGGGTTGAAGGGTTCCAGAGATATGAGGGTGTACTGGTTCCAGAGCTATTACTGGTCATGGCCTGGTNGGGGGCTGGGTGAAAGGGAATATGCTTGTGGGGGCCGAAGGGGCGAAAATAGGCCAGTGGGAGGGGAGTAAACCAATTACACTGCAAATTGCCTCGTTCACTAGTTCAAAAAATCTATTTGTTTGCATGCCCATGTGATGTCATGGTGATGTCACAGTGCCCGGTGACCAGGGGCATTAGTGCTATGTGCCAGGGTGACCAGTAGGGAGGAGGCCAAAGGGCAGTGGGTGCTGGAGAGATTTAGACAAGCAGGGCCAATGGAGGAGAGAATAGGCCAGCGGGGGCCCAGGGAAGGGGTGGCATAAAGAACACCTATGCCTTGCATGTATGGACACCTTGGGCATGCATCTTTCATCTATTGTTGGTTTTAAGATGAAAGCAGTAATTTAATAAAGTTTCAGCCCATTTTAGAATCGTGTCCATGCCCAAGTCTTCCTTCCACCATTGCTTTCAACAATATTATGCTGTCGTATACTCAAAAAGGAAATATTCATTTAGAATGATTACTGAGAAACCCATATTTCAGCTAGAAAAAATTTGTTCAAGTTCCCCACACTTAACATGATCTATTATATCTTCTGACTATTCTAAATCAAGACAATTGCCAGAAGTTAATAGAGCTTTATTAAGCTTTGTCCTAATAATTTTGTTTCTATAATTACAGATAAGCCCCTTAAAACACTTTTATGCCTTAATAGATGTAATGGACTCCTGGTAGAGAATGGGATGCATGGATTTCAATGTGAAAGCAAAATAGTATTTTCCTTGTTTTATGCAAATTCCAAAAAATTAATCTGGGGGACAGGGGGAAGTGTTTCTTTCAAATTCATCTTCACAACACTTTATTTTTCTTCTAAACTGCAGTGCTAGAGTGTGCTGGTAACAAAAACTTTAGATTCATACCACAAATAGCATAGGTGAATGGGTGCTTTTAGATGGAACACAGCACTGGTTCTGCCTGCACCAGCCCACTTCACCCCCAGGTTGGCCAGTCCAGTTAAAAGCACCTTGCCACCTGTGCCTGTTGTGAGGCAGCCACACTTGCAGTGCTCTAGAACATCCTGAAGCACCGCCTGCGAAGCCCAACGTGGAGGTGCTGCCCATCTGTTTGGCAGTCCCACTCTGAAGCTCTGCATTTAGATGACCGTTAGTTGCAAGTGCCAACCTAGAGCATCTGGCGATCTTCCCAAAACCCTCTGGTGTGTGGGGGTAGGGTGGGGCGGAGGGCTCTGCGCAGACAAACTGCAGACCGGGAAAGCAGAGGGTCCATTTAAAATGGACCCCGGTGGGTGGGTGGATGTGGGGGTGCACCCTGGAGCAGTTCCAGGGACACATCCTCTGTTTCCATCTGTTCACATCCAACGTGTGGGTTGTGGTAAGGATTTTAAGGTAACACTTTTTAAGGTGAGATACTTGTTTTATCAATATAAACTTAAATTGCTTGTTGTAAATTAATTGAGCATGATGACAGCAGGCACAAAGACTATGTTACCCATGGTGCCATCACTCAGAATGCTAGCCTGGGAAAGCATATTCACTGAAAGTTTCTCAACTCGGAATTCTTGTCATGCTTCCTTACTGCAGTGTTCAATGCATGCTGATATATAGATGGAGGAGAAAAAGCAACATGATAAACTGATGATTTATTTCCTTTCAGATGAACAGAATGTAGAGAACTGTGACAAATGAGGGATCTAGTGGGACTGTGAGACATTATATTAAAAAGTAGAAGGCCTGATTACCTTATCATCTATAATTTATCACTCTTCGAGCCTGCTGACTTATTATCCCTGTGAGGCAATCTCAGAGGGATAGAGAACTCCTGCAAATGTTGAACTAGTTTCTGTACCACTTGTAAGGTCATTCCAGAATCATAGAGAGCGAGTGGAAATGTAAACTCTAATGATGACACAATTTCTCTCTCCCAAGAGGAAATCAGTCAACAAGAATGTGCTTCAGATAACTAAAACTTTAGCACCCAAGTGTGTAAGAGCAGCACACATTTATTTCTGACAGTATGTCACATGGTAGAATTGTTTAGCAGCAAGAGTGTTAGAATAGTAGGAAAGGTGAATATAATTTTCTTTGAATACAAAATGTCCTACTGTATCATCAAATAAGTGATTATTTAGAGGCTAGTGGATACAATGAACCTAGCTTTCCATTCTACTATACCAGTGTAGGCTGCGGTTAAACCAAAATCATTGCACATGCACATGCACATGCACAAAATAACAGCTGAACTGTACTGTGCATAGGCATCCTTTTCCAAAATGGCGGACACTGTCATTTTGGAAAAGAGTGTGCATGCACAGAATGGTCCAGCAGCTATTTTTGCATTCACAGTAATTTTTACATATATCCATTTTTAAATTATTATTATTTTAAAATTAAATTAAACATGTTATGAAAACAAATGGGTTTTTTAATTAAACATAAAAATGAATGGATTTTTTAAAAGACAAAATGAAAATGAATTTGATCCCTTCTGTCTTCAGCTCCCCCTCCTAAGGAGGGGCAGGGTGGGAGAGAGAGTTCCTCAGGGTTCTCATAGGTTTTTGGACCTCAGGAAAAGGCACCCAAAATCAGACTAATTGGCTGAGTTCCTGCATAGGACTCAGCCTGGGACCACTCCCTCAACCGCCAAGACACTCCCCTGGTCCCTTTCCATCTTCCCAAAGAGCATTCTCCTGTCAGTTGGCCCTGTGGCTGCCTGGAGCATGCTCACTATTTCAGAGTCATGCAGATGGCCCCAGCTTCCCCCCTCCCTTGTGCTGCTCACTGGACACTCTTGGGTCTATGTCTGGGCCCTTCTCCCCTCTTCTCATTAGCAGATGCCTGGGTAGGTGGTTCTGGCCCAGGGCCACCTAGTTCAGGATGCCCCTCCCCCACAGCTGAGTTCACCGCCTTGGCCACCCATTCATCCCAAGATCATACACATGCACAATAGCACAGTTTGCTGTTATGTACTATTGTACGAGCACACACTGTTGCCACCATCTTTGCTCTCTGGAGCATCTAGACTACATTTCCAAGCATGCTCCAGATATCAAACATGGCAGCAACAGTGTGTGCACATGTAATAGCACATAGCAGCAAACTGCACTATTGCATGTGCATGAGATCTCAGGGTGAATGGAGGTGGCCACAGAGGCAAACAGTGACACCACCACAGAGCTGGTTTGCTTGGGGGTTTGGACCTAGGGATTTTGGGGGCAGCCACCCAGCCTCCCTGAGGTACCAGCCTTCCCTACCATGACAAATTTCATGTGGGAGGATCAAAAGATCAGAGGAGTGCCAATGCCCTCAAAACAGAAACTAAAATTTGCTATCAGGAAAAACAAGTAACTGAAATGGTGCTCTGTCATTCCCAGAAATATCTTTCTCTCATTTCCTAATTTTCAAGTCTGGCAAAAGGTTTTGGGAATGTTGTGTCAATATGCCTTGAATCAAAATGGTGAGTTGCTCCTGGAAATAATCTTCATGGGGCTCTGTAAATTATATTACCCTATCTCTTTTTCCTTTAATACTTCTGGACCAACATGGGAAGAATACTCCAAACACCTTTTTCTAAGACCATATAATAGCAACATTTATCTGTCTCACCATTTTATGCAAAGAAAAGGGTTTCTTAGAAGTTTTCAGTGCAGCAAAGCTATATTTAATCTGAGTTACTTTACTGAAAGTTCATTCGGGGTGGTTAACTTAAACAGAACTACTTTCAGGCTTAAATTTAGCTACAGTATCCTTATGAACTAAAAACTGTATTTATTATTATTATTATTATTTATTATTTAGCACTTGTATAGTGCCAGCTGTGTACCTGGCACTTTACAGAACAATGAGATGGACGCGGTCCCTGCCTGTGGCTTACAATCTAATTGACAGGGAGCAGGAAGAGAAGGAGAGGGGACCTAGGGAGAGACAAGGGATAAAACATTCAAGCAGATGCAAAGTCTCAGGTGCACATGCTTGGCTTGGTTGAAGTTAGGCAGGAGTCTGCGGGCAGGGAAGACAGTAAATGTTGAGAGGAAAGTTCTAGCAAGCGTCGGGAAAGGCGGCGAGGAAGAGGTGGATTTTGAGGAGGGATTTGAAGGAGCAGAGGGAGGGGGCAAGGTGGATATCTGCAGGGAGGGAGTTCCAGGCATGGGGGGCAGTGAGGGAGAAGGGACGAAGATGGTTAGGGGAGAAGGGGAGATGAGGGAGAGGGAGGGAGGGGGTAGAGGAGGAGTGGAGTGTGTAAGGGGATAAGGACTGAGAGGTAAGGGGGAGCCAGGCTGTGAAGAGCTTTGTAAGTAAATACCAGGAGTTTGTGAAGGATGCGTTGGGGGAGGGGGAGCCAATGAATTATTTATTTTATTTATTTTATAATTTTTTACCCCGCCCCTCCTGCCATGGAGCTCGGGGCGGCTTCCAACATTTTAAAATACAATAAAACCAATTAAAACAATCATAAATATTATAAAAATATTAAACAGGGCTAAAATACAACTCTAAAACCAAAAATAGGTGGGAGAACTAAAACACCACCCTACTCACCCTCCCTCCCAAAGGCCTGGGTGAACAGCCAGGTCTTACAATTTCAGAATATTAATAGGCTAGGGGACAAGCGAGCTTCCTCCGGAAGGGAGTTCCTCAGCCGCGGCCCCACTACCAAGAATGCCCTCTCCATCATGGCCCCCCGCTTAACACGGGGGACCTCCAGGAAGGCACCGCAGGAGCCGCTCTGAGGCGCGGAGGGCGAGGCGGTCCCTAAGGTATGAGGGGCCGAGACCGTGTAGGGCTTTATAAACCATCACCAGCACCTTGAACTTGGCTCAGTAACACTATCGGCAGCCAGTGCAGAGCTTGGAGCACCGGTGTAATATGCTCCCGGCGGCCCGTCCCCGTAAGAAGACGAGCCAACCCCATTCTGCACTAACTGCAGCTTCCAAACCAAGAACAAGGGAAGCCCCACGTAGAGCGCGTTGCAGTAGTCGAGCCTCGAGGTGATGAAGGCATGGATGAGGGAGGCCAGGTCTGGGCTGGAGACAAACGGACGCAGTCTACGTACTAGATATAGCTGGCAGAAAGCAGCCTTAGCGACTGCCTCCACCTGCCGCTCCAGACGAAGGTCTGCGTCCAGTATTACCCCCAGACTCTGAACCTGCAGAGCTACAGGAGGGCGAACCCCCCCAACTAGGGGGGCCACCACCCCCTTCG
>QEPC01004656.1:2029776-2064353 GCA_003113815.1 Sphenodon punctatus | reverse complement strand
CCCTTTCCAACACCTTCTGAGCCAGCCACTGATCATTTCAGCAGCATTTTCAGAAGGCTCCCTGACTCCCAGCAGTTTGCTTTCCTCATCCATTCCCAATCCTCCTCCAATTTCACCCATCCAACAGATTTACCTCCCTATTATCATTTAGTTAGATTATATTAGATAGATTTAGCAGTTTATACGACTCCCTGTGTTCTATCTCCCTACCCTCCATTTAATCCATTCCTTTCCCTCTCCCTCTCCCTCCATATTCCATCCCTCATTCCCTTCCCCTGGTTTTTGATTTATTAGAGTAGGATTAGATTGATTTAGGTTTTATTTCAGTTTCTGTACCCCTCCCTGTGTTGTGAGCTATCTGTGTTATCCCCCACCCCCATCTCTGTGTAATATCGTGTATATATAGATAAAGATAGATTATAATAGTTGTTAGGTAGGATTATAGTTAGAATAGCTATTACAGTTAAGTTAGATTAGTTTATAGAGAGAGAGTGATCTAGTTTTAGAGTGTTTTTTTTATATTCCATTATTTAGTTCCATAGGTTTTATAATAGTTATTAGATAGTTAAATAGCAGTTAAATTTAGTGTAGTATATATTATATATATATAATAGTAGTATATATATATATATATATATATATGTATATATTATATATTTTATATATATATAATATTTGATAGAAATTGTAAAATACATTAAAAAAAATATTTAATAAAGTTGTGTGAGGACTGGTTTGTATAATGGATAAGGGAGTTATGAGAGGGCGAGGCTGCTCTGTTGCCCGTAAGGCAGCCAGTGATGCACGTGGCAGCGGCCGTGACATCAGAGTGCCAGCAGTGGGCAGAAGGAGCAGCCCAAGCACATCCCCACGCCCCAAGATGCTAAGGCCTGGTGATGTTGGGTCTCGCTCTCCCAGCACTAAGGGCCAGGGGGTTGGGCATCACCTCCTGGCACTGGAAGACGCTGTGGTGGCTGTGGCAGCAGGTGATTCAGGGAATGAAGAATCCCAGCAGGGGTCAGCATTGTCCCCTGACTCCCCTATTCTTGAAAGCCCAGTTAGAGGCAGAGCCCGATCCCTGGGCAGCAGCAGAAACAGCAGTTATAAGGGGCAGGGGGAGATTGCTACTCAGAGTGGGAGCAGCATGGGGAGTCCAGCAGCCTCTGTAACTCTGTTTCTGTATGGGGACAGTGATGCAGAGATTTCTGTGGAGGAGGTCTCTGTATCTGGTGCTACTGAGGTGATGACTGTCCCTCAGCGAGATGTGTCATCAGTGCCATCATGTCCTTCAAGGAGTGCATCACCTGGTGCAGGGCAGAAGGCAGGAGGGCCTAGAAAAGCATGGGTCTGGGAGCATTTTAAGTTGGTGCAGGCGGATGATCCCTGTGTGGTGCGGTGCACTTTCTACAGCAAGGTGGTTAAGCGAGGGCAGGTGCTCACCAACCTAGGGATGTCCGCCATGTCAAGACATCTAAAAACGTGCCACAATGCCACTCTGCTAAGCGGGCAGGCTGGGTCAGTGGACGCAAGTGGGTTCCAAATCCACGTGGCCACGTGTCCTCCATCGAGCAACCGTTGCACTGAAGCAGCGGCCTCTAGCAGCAGGAAAAGTATTGCCACTAGGAGGGAGCAGCAGGAGCAGAAGCAAGAGCGTCAGCCAACAATGGAGGAGCTGGGGTGGGGGCAGCTTCCAAGGCCATTGGCAGCAGGAGGGCGGCGTGGCTTTCAAGAGAAAGCCACGCGCCTGTTGGGTGAGATGATTGCTCTTGATGGCCAGCCCTTATCCAATGTTTGGGGACACAGGGTTCAAGTGGCTGGTGGGGTTCCTGGCCCCCCAATTTAAGATGCCATGCTGCACCACCCTCAACCATACGGTGGTGCCAGGGCTGTACAGGGCATTGAAGGAGAGGGTGAAGGAGCAGCTGGCACTGGCAGTGACTGGGGGTGCCACTGTCCATTTCACCACTGACCTGTGGTCCTCCAGGAACGCCCGACATGCTTACCTGGCGGTGACGGTGCACTGGTGGGAGGACCCAGAGTTGGCATTGGACAGTGGCAGGAGGGGTCCTGAAGCAGGGTATAGGTGGGCCCTGCTTCAGGTGGAAGTTATGGACTGTCCCCACACTGCCAGGAACATAGAGGCAGCCCTGAACACTGTGGTGGGGGAGTGGGTCACACCAGGTGCACCGTTCACCTCGGGATGTGTGGTGACTGATAATGCGGCCAATATATTGAGGGCTGCACATAATGCCAAATTTATCAGCATCCCTTGTGCTACACACGCCCTCCATCTGGTGGTCACGGATGCTCTGGGTTTGGGGGAGAAGGGGATTGGGGCAGGCACCCTTAGCTCCCTGACAGAGCGAAGGAGGAAGCTGGCAGGGTTCTTTAACCGCAGTGTTAAGGGCAGCAAACTCCTCAGGGTCAAGCAGGCTGAGCAAGGCTCCCCAGGGCATATGCTGGTGCAGGACGTGTCCACGAGGTGGAATTCCACCTTCCTGATGCTTGAGCGTCTTGTGGAGCAGAAAGCCGCCTTGCATCAGGTGGAATTGGACACAGACCACAGAGGGCTCCTCCAGGTTTCAATGGGGCAGAATGGGAGATCCTCCCACAGATGGTCTTCGTTCTGCGACTGTTCCTGGAAGTGATGGAGACCATCAGCTCCTCCACAGACACCATAAGCCAGGTGACCCTTCTGGTCCAGAGTCTCCATGGGAGTCTGGAGAAGATCATGGTGCAGGGGCAGGGTTGTGGCCCTAGGGGCAAGAAGCTGGGGGCTGAGGTGGTTGGGCTGGTGCAGAAGCTAAAGGTAGGCCTGATGGTGAGTTTTGAAAAGCTTCTGCAGCGGGGGGAATATGTTCTGGGAACAATGCTGGACCCCAGGGTCAAGGGCAGTGTGGCACGCAAGTCATCCCTCTATGGCCTGTGGAAGGATGATCTTGTGGGGAGGGTCCGGAAAGCAGAGCGGACTCTTGACAGTGTGCGGCTGCAGCAGAAGGACGCCCCAGGGGTTGGTGGGAGTGGGTGCAGCCACCCCTCTCAGCAAGCAGGGTCTATCTCTGCCCCCAGACCGAGCAATAGCAGCAGCACCACCAGCAGCAGGATTAGGAGCAGCAGCACCCCTACTGCCAGCAACTCCTCCTCTGTATGGCCCCCAAAAGGGCAGGGACTGACAGCATGGCTGAGGGCAGTGGGGGCGGTGGTGCCCAGGGACAGTTATGAGAGGGAGTATGATGGTGCCTCAGCAGCAGTTGATACCTACCTGGACGAGGAGCCATGCATCGATCCCAGCAGCAATCCCTTGGACTACTGGGCCGACAATACCAACGTGTGGCTGGCCCTGTCCAAAGTGGCCAGGGGATTATTGTCATGCCCACCAACCAGTCTCCCCAGCGAGTGGGTGTTCTCTGTGGTGGGGAACATTTGCTCCCCGCATCGCCTGAGACTGGGGGCCAAGTTGGTGGAGCAGTTGCTGTTCATTAAGGTGAACCTTCCGCTGCTGGGATTCCCCGAGCTGCCCCTGGACAAGGATTGATGGTGCAGTGGCACACGCCATCCCATGCCAGGGGCAGTCTTGGAAAGGGGCTCCTCATCAATAAGGGCTGCTGCTGCTGAGCTGAGGTGCTGTCCCTCCCTCCCACTGCTTCAGTGGCACCCTCCCTGCCCCCCATCCCTCCCCCTCTCTCTGTTTCTCTCATACTACACGGCCTCGGCCGACCTATCTGACTGACTGCATGCTGTAGTGTGGCATTGGGAAACTGGAAGCCTGCAAGCTGGCCTCTGGCTAGTGGCTAGACGATCTCAGCCTTCCTATCTGACTGGCTCTCTCTCTCTCATGCTGCACAGTCTTCGCGAGCCTCTCTGAGTGCCCTGGCAACTTGGTGCCAAGGTAACAGAATGCCTTCCCTACAGTCTCTTACACCATGCCCGCTCGCCCAGTTTTTGAAAAGCTTCTTGAACCCTTCCTCAGTCTGCCTGCCTGTCATGCCACGCTGACTGTCCACCTACCCTGACAACCCTGAGTGATGTGCACCACTGGTCTGGTAATCCTGCTGCTGCTGTCTGCAGGTCCATGGGTGCTCTGCCCTGGCCAATCCAAATGTGCCCACGCAATCCTGCTGCAGACCTCTGCTGCTGTATGGGAGCTATTTCCTAGCAAATCCTACCATCCTGCTGTTCCATGGGCTCTGTGCCCGAGCAATCCAATGTGTGCTGCTGCCAAGATCCAGAAGCTGCCACTCTTCTAGCCCCAGGACCCACCGTCATGGGTCTGGGGCCATCACTGGGGTCGGATTCCCCTGGTCAGCACCAGTTCTAAGTCAGCTGCTAGGTACCGGCCGAGTCTGCAGTTCACAATAAGCATCTTCACATTTATGGGGAGGTTATTTTCAGGTCAAAACGAGTACTCCAGATAAGCAATTTACTTAAGAGAGTCATAGTTAGCCCCGCCGTATACCTGCGCTTCATTGAATGTCTTCACTTTGACATTCTGAGCACTGGGCCACCTAGCAGTCGCTGCCTTGTAAGACATACAGACCCTACTTGCTTCTCTGTTATCTCCTATCCCATTTTGGGATCGTTCAAAACAAAAATCCTTGTCCTTCAACGGGCACCAGGAGTGGACAGTGGCTGAAGACATCTGCCAGAGTTACTTGAATGTTGAAGTGCTTCAGAACCAGGAGTTCCTGATCCTTTGCTTTTTCTGAGCAGTTCACAGAGAAACACTGTCCCTTTCCTACCTGGGACTGCAGAGTCTGATACAGGAGTCCATAGGTTAAAATGACCCTTCCTTCTTTTCTGGCAATCTCAGCAGATTTCCTATGGTCATTGTCATTCTCTAGCACTTGGACACCTCCTCCGAGGCAGTGAAGAAGCCCCTGCAGCATGATATCACACACAACACTGAACTCCTTGGGGGAGATAGCAGGAGAGCTGCTCCTTGTTTCCTCACCAACCACCACAAATTTCTCTTTGGAAGCCAGTGGCATCTCTTGTTATTCTTCTGCTTCTTTATCCTTGGTTTTGTACTTGTTTTCCCACAAGACTCTTTGTGAGGTTTGAACCCAGACCAAAGGCTGCTGGATCCTCACACAAACTCTTATAAACCTTTCTAGCCAGCAGGCACCTGCCCCTGCCCAGCCCCCTTACCCCTGTTCCCTCATCATTCTTAGCCTGGACCTCAATGCCCCCTTGGACGTTAGGGTGCTGATGGCTCCCATGCATGGGGACATCAATAAAGTATGTCACGCAGGGCATGCAGATTAGCAAAGGTGTGCCAATGGGTGACAATCGGGGGTGAGGGGGATTGGTAACGTGACATTATACCCATATGTTTGTGTCTGTCACATTTATGTAGTATGTGGGTATTATTTAGTTAGGTGACTACTAGGTGTGGGTGGGGAGTTTTACTAGCTTCACTGTCTCCCCTCATTCTCTAGAATTCCTCGCATATGACGTAATTCCGCTCACAGAGATGGCCCCCAGGCCTTGGCCTATATGCAATTCGTGGCAAGGGTTCTGTACCCCATGTTGCCACCAAGCTCAAAGCCTGCCTCAGCCTGCCTTCCTGCCTCTCATGCCAAGGTGTCTTTCTGCCCGCCCAGGTTGCTGCCAAGAGAGAGAGAGAGAGAGAGAGAGAGAGAGAGAGAGAGAGAGGGAGAAAGTCCAACCACTACTTTAAGGAGAGACAGACATGAGCCCACCCATGCTGCTGTCTGTCACCTGCACCATATGGCCAGAGAGAGAGAGAGAGAGAGAGAGAGATAGGCTCCCTGCTGGAATAAGAGATGTGGGTGAAGGGGGAGAGGTGCATCCAGATCAAGCTGGAGAAACAGCAAGAGATCTCACCCGTGGTCATCCTCAATGCACACATGGAACAAACAGCAAACATACCAGAATGGGATGGTGATAACACACAACATATTATATGTGCCTGCCTGTGTGCCTCTCTGTACCTGCTGCTACTACCTGTCACATGATTTATCAATGATTGAAGGAAGTTTGCCCAAACCAAGCACTAATTCTAGGGACATCATTCAACACCCATAGGCTGTCATTCCGCTGTACCTGAGTCAGTCATGCACGCCCATCACAGGAGCCATCAGGAGATTCTGGGACCATCATTCCGGTCACTGGGGCCTGTATTCCATTCCACTGCATCAAGAAGGCAGAAGTCTGTTGCCTGCATGCCAGCCTGCCCCACCACCAACAGTCTACTCCTCCACACCCAACCGTGGATGCCCACTGAAGCTGCTGGATGATATAAAAAAAAACTCCTACCACCCGCTACTGCCACCTGCTCCCCACTGCCAAGGATCCAGTTTCACTTTGTCTCTGTCACACCCACCCACACAAACACAAGCCCTGCACCTCCTAGGGTGCCGTCTGCAAGTTGAGACCCTGCGGCTGGCACATCTTTGGGTTAATAACTACGCTACATGGGGTGGCAGGTGCTGTGTGATGGTAGGGATCAACAAGCTGTATGAGAATATGCCACCTGCCAGCCTGAACCTCTGCACAGGGGGATAAAATATTTGAAAGTTCAAACAAAGCTCGAAACAATAACAACAAATAACTTTTATTAACAACACAACAAGAAGTTCACAAACATTAACAACAACAATATAAACAGTAAACCAAACATTTTTAAATGGAAAGGAAACTTAACCACTAAACTTTAAACTCAATCTTTGGGCCTGCCCCCCGGAACTTGGGGGAAAGGCATCAGTGGTGCAGGGGACCTAGGGGCCGCGGGTGCAACTGCCGGCATTTCATAGCTGTGTTCTACGGCATATTCGACGGCCCCTACCAAGGCCGCCCGCCAGTTGCAGACCGACTGGCGGAATAGCTCCAGGTCTGCCCTCTCGGTGGAGACATACTTGGATACGTACTCCGAGTATGCCTCCACCTTCTTCTCCCTGACCTCTAGCGCCTGAAACTGTACCACCAGTCGGTCCTCAATTTGTTGCAGGCGGTGCACAAAGTCCTGGTTGGTCCCCTGCACCTCACCTCTAAAGGCCCTTGCTGCTGCAGACTCCAGCCTCGTCTCGGTGGGCTCCACATCTGAGCTGGAGGAGGTGGAAGGACTTTGCACATGGTGCCTCTTCTGCTTTGCCTTCCCCCCCCCCTCCGCTGCTCCACGGCCATGCTGCTGCCAGTCTCCTGGACCCGAGACACCTTCTGGCTGTGGGCCTTCTCAAGATGCAAAAGTAGCCCGGATGTGGTGCCCTCCCTCTGTCGCCGCAATTTTTTCTTGCAGATCTAAAAAGCATAAAAACAAATATAGGGATATAAGAAGTGCCATACTGTGTCAGACCAATGGTCTGTGTAAAGCCCTGCCTGTACTATGTCTCCACAAGTGGGTGGGAACCAATCTCTCTCTTGCAGCCACCATGACTTACATTGCATACGGCAAACCCGTCCTCCTTCTCAAAAAAATTCCAGACATTGGACCTGGTCCATCCAATGTCTGCATTTTGGCTCCGACGTCGACGGCTTCGGGTCCTGTGCAGTCCGACATCAGTGCTCTTAGGGCAAGCAGCATCAGAATCCTCTCTGAAACAGGAACACATAGACAACAAGTGTGTGGGTGGGGGTGCTGCTCGTGTCTGATTCCCCCACCCTCACAGTACAGTATCCCCCCTCTCTCTGCGCCATACAGAGAGTGCTAGGGGATGCTATGCACCAGCCCTCCCTGGGGTGCACTGAAAAGGGGTCAGGGGATGCAACAGACTGCAGCTAGAAAGCCCGTGCCTGGCACATTCAAATCCCACCCTGATTTTAGGGTTGCCTAGGGAAGGGGGTGGCAAGTGGAGAGTGGAGACCCTTGCTGGCCTGGCACGTGCTTGGGTGGGGGTGCTGCTCGCATGTGACCCCCCCACAGTACAGTACACCCCCTCTCTGCGCCATACAGAGATTGCTAGGGGATGCTATGCGCCAACCCTCCCCGGGGTGCACTGAAAAGGGATCAGGGGATGCAACAGACTGCAGCTAGAAAGCCCCTGCCTGGCACGTTCAAATCCCGCCCTGATTTTGGGGTTGCCTAGGGAAGGGGATGTCAAGTGGAGAGTGGAGACACTTGCTGGCCTGGCACGTGCTTGGGTGGGGGTGCTCTGGCTGCTGCCACTCACACACTACAGTACCCCATCCCCACCGTGCCTATGGAATAAAAAAATTTTTTTACAAACCTGTCAGCACCTCCAGAGGCCACCACTTCCTCCACTTCCTCCTCCTCTGAGGAGTCAGACACCACCTCCTGAGGTGTAGGGGCAGCAGCCGCAGCAACCTCTTCCTCCTCCTCCACATCCTCCATGACCAAGTTGGCCCCCAGCCAGGCAAGCATCACTGCTCCCTTCTTAATTTTTTAAAAACATAAATCACACACGCACACAGTCCAACAGAACACCACACACACTAACACTCACCAACCACAACAACAGCACACACAAACACACAAACCGAACAGACACCCAGCCAAACACACACCCACTCGCCACACAGTTTTCACGCACACAAATTTCCTGTTTCCAGAGCGATCACGCTCTCGCTAGATCACCAAACATGACCGAACCAAACATGACTGAACCGAACATGACAGAACACGAACCCACTGATTGAACCGAACAGGCGAACCAAACTTGCTGACTGAACAGAATAGAACAGAACGGCCAAACCGGAACATCAACATGTTCACACATCCCTAGGGCCCAGGACAGAGCCTTGGGGAACCCCTACTGAGAGGGGGAGGGAGGAGGAGATGGAATTGGGAAGAGACACATTGAAGGAGCGGTCAGAGAGGTAGGAGGAGAACCAGTCAAGGACTGAGCCGCCGAAGACCAGGGAGCAAAGAAAGTCCAGTAGGAGTGAGTGGTTGACAGTGTCAAAGGCAGCTGAGAGGTCAAGGAGGACAAGAATGGAATAGAGAGTTGAGAGTTGCTGTAAAGAATAATCTGATCACCGTGACAACTGCAACATCCTCCTTACTGACTTTCCTACTCTCACCTTGTCCCTCTCTTTTCTATTCCACCCTTCCTGCCACTTTCACTATGTTCAACCCCTGCTCTGTAGGGATGGGTGAACGCGGTTCGGTGTTTGGCCAGAACCCGGCCTGTTCGGACGTCCGAACACAAACTGAATGAACTGAACTCAATTCTGAATGCCAAAATCACTGAACAGTTCAGTCAGTTCGGATCATGTTCGGGTGGCTAAAACAACAAAAATGTGGTGTCACTGGAAGGCCAAACATGGCAGGGAGGGGGAGTCAGCTGAGGATCAAACTTCCAGGCACTAGGGGTGGAGAGGCTTGGAGTAACAGCCAGTCTGCCCAATCACCATTCTTTTTCGCCTCAGACCACTGGCTTTGCAGTCTGCGATTGGCCAAGGGCTAGGCTGCATAAAGCCAATGGGGCTTGCGGTGAGGCGGGCACAGCAAGAAACAAAACTGATTGCCTCCCCCCTTCCCAACACCTTTTGAGCTAGTCACTGTTCCTGAACAGCAGGCGTTTCAGAAGGCTCCTTCTCTCCCAGCAGTTTTGTTCCTAATCCATTGTCATCCTCCTCCTATTTCACCTATCCAACCCATTTATCTCCATATTATCATTTATTTAGATTATATTAGATAGGTTTAGGTGGTTTTTTTTTGTTTTTACACCTCCCTGTGTTCAATCTTCCTTCTTCCCTCCCCCCTCCATTGAATCCTTTTCCCTGTCCCTCTTATTCCATTACTGATACCCTTCCCCTGTTTTAAGTTTTGAATTTATTTAGAGTAGGATTATTATTAGATTGATTTTCATTTCAGTTATGTACCCCTCCCTGTGTTCTTTGTGTTTCCCCCTGTGTAATATTCTATATTTGGATAGTTATTAGACAGACATTTACTAGATAGCTATACATAATAGTTAACTTAGTTATAGAGATAGATAGAGATACAGTGTGTTTGTAGGACAAGTCCTTTGTACTTTGTACTACCATTTAGTTCAATGGTATAAAGGATATACCATTTAGTTCAATAGATTTTAGAATAGTTAATAGCAGTTAGATTTAGTGTAGAGATAGATAGATATATAAAAAAGAAACAGCCACTCCAGCCCCAGGACCCACCATCAGGGTTCTGGGGCCTATGTTACTGGTAGGGAGGGCTGTGGCCAATATGTATCTAGAAGCTGCCACTCTAGCCCCAGGACCCACTGTCATGGGTCTGGGGCCATCATTCCTTGTACAGAGGCGATGTCATTCCAACGCACCAAGAAACAGCCACTCCAGCCCCAGGACCCGCCATCGGGGTTCTGGGGCCAAGTTACAGGCAGGGAGGACTGTGGCCAATATGTACCTAGAAGCTGCCACTCTAGTCCCAGGGCCCACCTTTATGGGTCTGGGGCCATCATTCTTCTCACAGAGAGTTGATTTTCCAAAGCATCAAGAAACAGCCACTCCAGCCCCAGGACCCGCTGCCAGGGTTCTGGGGCCTACGTTACTGGCAGGGAGGGCTGTGGCCAATACCCAGAAGCTGCCACTCTAGCCCCAGGACTCATGATTATGGGTCTGAGGTCATCATTCCTTACATGGAGGTGATGTCATTCAGCCGCATCAAGAAACAGCCACTCCAGTCCCAGGACCCACCATCAGGGTTCTGGGGCAAAGTTATAGGCAGTGAGGGCTGTGGCCAATATGTATCTAGAAGTTGCCACTCTAGCCCCAGAACCCACCATCATGGATCTGGGGCCATGATTCCTCGCACAGAGGCGTGTCTTTCAACCGCATCAAGAAACAGCCACTCCATCCCCAGGACCCGCCACCAGGGTTCTGGGACCAAGTTACAGGCAGGGAGGGCTGTGGTCAGTATCTACAAGCTGCCACTCTTCTAGCCCCAGGACCCACCATCATGGGTCTGGGGCCATCATTCCTTGCACAGAGGCGATGTCTTTCCACCGCCTCAAGAAACAGCCAGTCCAGCCCCAGGATCCGCCTCCAGGGTTCTGGGGCCAAGTTACAGGCAGGGAGGGCTGTGGCCTATATCCACAAGCTGCCACTCTAGCCCAAGGACCCTGCGTCATGGGTCTGGGGCCATCATTCCTCGCACAGAGGACCAATTTTCCAAAGCATCAAGAAACAGTCACTCCAGCCCCAGGACCTGCCACCGGGAATCTGGGGCCAATTTACAGGCAGGGAGGGCTGTGGCCAATATCTTTAGGCTGCTACTCTAGCCCCAAGACCCACCATCATATGTCTGGAACCATCATTTCTTGCACAGAGAGCCTTTTTCCGAACGCCCAAACCAAACCAAACATGACTGAACCGAACAGCTGAATCCAAATGCGGCAAACAGACCGAACAGCCAAACCGAACAGGCGAACCGAACCGGACTGAACCGTATGGCCAAACCAGAACCGCAACCTGTTTGCCCATCCCTACTTTTCTGTTCCCCCCATTGGCTCACTCTTCCCCTTCACATCCAACACAAATTCCTTGTCTTCATCTTCAAGGCTCTTCATGACCTTGCTTCTGCTATCTTTCTCCCCTCATTTCCTGCTGTGTTCCCACCCAGGAACTTCGTTCCTCCTCTGCTGCCATTCTCACACATTATAGGCTCCTGATCTCTGAATACTATTTGCCCCTTTTTCCATGTTGTCTACTGTGTCAGGAACTCCCTCCCTGAACATACATTACTGCTGAAACCTGGTCCTTAGTTTTCCTTGGAAAACACCAAGGACCTGTGCATTCAGCCTCAATTTTACATGTTTCAAAGTTCCATGGAAAGGCCTCAGAACTTTGGAACTCAGTCAAACCTCGGCCGAGTGCAGGGTAGGTGGTCAGAGGGCAGAGAAGTGGGGGCTGGAGGCCAGTACTAGGCCCCTGATCCCCCTTCCCTGGCCTCCCCTGGCTGGGGAGGAATTAGGCCAGCGGGGGCCAGAGAAGGGGGAGTGGGCACCTAGTGGGTGGCCTAATGGGGAGTTTCAGGGGTGGTGGTTTTGTGGGGTTTGGGCCTAGCAGGAGGGTGAGGTCTGGGTTACTTACCTTCTTGAGTGGTCCCGCACAATGCGTGGCCTCTACCCGGCTGGTAAGTTTGAAACAAAACAATAACTGAGTGTGCGCTGAAAAGGACTGAATGGTCCTTTCTTAACATGCTCAGCCCTTTTCAAAAGTAGTGCTGGCAGCATCAGCACACCAGTGTAGTCTTTGAAAGGGCTCAGCATGTTAAGAAAGGACCATTCGTTCCCTTGCAGCACATGCTCGGTTGTTGTTGCTTTTTTTAACTTTAAAACTTACCAGCAGGGAAGAGACCACACATCACGCAGGACCCCTCAAGAAGGTAAGTAACCTAACCTGATCCCTCTGTTAGGTCTCCCAACTCCCTCTTAAGCACCCTACCTTTCTCTCTCTCTCACACACACACACACACACACTGCCATCTCCCTTGCCTCAGAAACCTGCCCAAATATTCTCCAAGGGGCAGCCCGAACACTTGAGACTGCTCCTCAGACCCTCAGAGAATACTAAAAAAGTTTTTAGAAACAATTTAAATTCTAAAAATCAATCTAAAAAATTAGAACAACCCTAACATTCATGATCTGCTCCTTCCCTCCTAAAAACCTATCTCTTCCATCTAGTTTTTCCCCATTCTCATGGCCTGCTCACTAATACCGTTCCTTCTACTGTCCTTTCGTTTGCGGATTCCTTTGACCTGTAACTAAGCCATGTGTATGCACCACGACTTCTCAGTGTCAGGAATGTATCCCTGTCTTTCATTAAGTCCCCTTTCCTCCCTTGTGCATCCTAGATTGTAAGCCCTGTGGGTCAGAAGTCTGTCTCTTGCTTATTTATTGTTTAGAATAATATATTATTAACTATATTATCATAATAAATGATGAAAATAATTAATAATAAAATAAATAGAATAGAGATTTCTATAATCAACTGTACACTAGATATAGTTTCTTTGTAGTGGCTTCATTTTCGGGACAAACCTTCACCTCGGAGGAAAAGAGGACACAAATTGTCTTTTTAAAAAAGGGGAACACATGCAGGGGTGCAATCCTTCCCTGAGTGATTGAGAAGTCCCCCCCCCATTTTAATGAATCCCCCCTCCAATCACCCAGATCTCCAATACTGATGACCTAGTTGCTCATTGGAAGGAAAATATTCTGTAAATATCCCTCCCCACCCCAATTTTTCCCCCTCCCCCAAAAAAATTAAGTGAGAAGTTGGTCCTCAAGCTACTTCCCTGTCAGCACCCCTCAATGTCACTCTAATGGAGAGGGCATTCTCGGTGGCCAGGCCACGACTCTGGAACTGCCTCCTGGAGGAAGTCCGCCTGGCCCCAGGTCTGCTGGCGTTTGGCGAGCCTCCAAGACCTGGCTGTTCACCCAGGCCTTCAGAGGGGATGGGGGAGGGTTGGGTAGTTGGGGATGGGGGGTTGGGGTTGGATGGGACTGTTTTTAAATTTCTTGGTGATGGTTTTTAAAATATTTGTTATTGTTATTGTAGTGTTGTACGCTGCCCCGAGATGCCGTAGGCATGATGGGCCGGCTAAAAAATGCTTTAAAAGAAATAAATTAAATAAATAATCTCTTTGTAATTTACTTAATAAAGCCCGTTATTGGAAGCTTATTGCAATGGAAAGAAAAGCATATTATTTAAATACCTGTTTTCATGAGAACAAGTAGCTGTATAACCACTTACTTTTTTTTCCTTCCCAAAATCTGAGAACATTATTTTGAAAATTTGTCTGCAGGGGAATAAAATGGGAACTCTCATTAGTGAAATCCCATATAGACTCCCATGATATGGCATCTTATTTTTTCCTGCGTTCTTTTTAGGATGAAGCTTTGAGGTCCTAGATATTCCTGTGGGCACCGACATTAACAATGCTAGGAATTTTCCATAATTTGCTAGATAACAAGTGAAAAGGACAGCCCATATGTTCATAGTACAAGAATATCCCGTCTTAAATATATTTTCTTTCAATTTACAATAATCATAATTCAGTGCAAGTACATTTACTTTCAAACAGTTTGGTAAAGCAGAGTAGTACATGAAACTAAATTGTGGTATATTGTATCACCATCCTGTAGCTAAATACACAGTAAAAGTTAATATAGCTTTGAGTTATGGATACATCTTCTTCTACCATGACCATTAGTGTTGGTTTGTAAAACTACAGCTTTATTACTGTTCTAAAAAAAATATATTGCATTATATAGTGTAAGCACTCCAGGGTTTTTTCTTTCATCTGTGGTGTATATTCATCTGCACATTCAGACTTTTATATCATTGCTGAGTAAAAGACGTTTCTAGTAACTGACTTTTATAGTAAGGAATTTTAAGGTTCAGTATCACCTATGCTTGATGAAACAACTCAAGTTCATCGCATGTTTTTATGGTAGTAAATCTATTGTATCAAGCCCAGCTCACAATTCCCAGTAGCTACTGAAAAGATCTGACTCTCTCACAGTTACCTGCCGAGGACAGTGCTCTAAAAGTGTTAGGTTTCATCAAGAGTAATGCTATATTCTCCAGCAACTTATATGATAAAATAGTATATTTATGATAATTTTAATATTTCAATTTTTTATTCTCCGGAGGAAATTTTTTATATCCATTCAACAAACTTTCTGCTTGGCTGGATAAGTTCTTGGAGAATAGGTCCATTAGCAGCTATTAGCCAAGTAGATGACAAGATGGGAACTTCTTACTGTCGGGAGCAGGGAGTGATCAGCAGGGAATGGATGGCTCATTATGACTGCTGATACTTCTCCCACACAATTGAAATTGACCACTGTCAGAGACAGGATGCTGGGCTTGATGGACCACTGGTCTGACTCAGTATGGCACTACTTATGTTCTTATGACAAGCGTGGTGTACTTCACAACAGGTAAATATATTAGGCTCTCTATTTCTTTTTAAAATTCTTTTTGCCCAGAATCTCTTGAAAGTCATACATCTTGGTCTTAAAAGGGTCTTAGAGACACAGGATGGGGAGATTTAGTGCAAAGCTTCCTAGATGTTAGTCACTGTTATAAGAATCCAAGATTCCATTCCCTTTTTATGTTAGTTCAACAACACAAGAATAAATGAAGTATTTGGAGGCATTCAAGATATATTTTGTGATGTTGGAAGCTGGGAGATAAGCCTCTGTGATTTATTTTACTCGGTAATTTATGCTGACATCACTTTTGGAGCAACAGTTCATCTACTATATTCTGGACAAAATCTGGATATATGTCTATTTAAAGAGAAGGATGACTGGTACATTGGGCCTTTATCCTGGAGATGTGAGGCTAGCCAAAAGCACAGTGTTTACAAATGTGATGCTGGTCCAGAGTCCGCTTTGGCCTGGCTGGGCCAGCATCACATTAGTATGTTTGTTCTGGACCCGCAAAATGTGAGTCTGGTACAAACCCGGCCTGAAGTGGTGGCCGGGCTGGAAAAGCGGGCCTGGATCAAAGCAGGCACAAGGTCTGCACCCAGCTGCCACGCAGCCAGGTGACAGTAGGCGAACCGGATGGGAATGTTTGTTCCCGCCCGGGTTCCTCCCGGCTTAAGTAGTTGCCATGGCACCCACCCATGGCTGCCCACTCCCTTCATCCACTGGACTGTGGGCCTGCTTTGATCTGGGCCCACATATCTGCCCAAGCTGCTGCCCCAGGAGGGGTTTGTGCCAGGCTCACATCTGGTGGGCCCAGAACAAAGAGTCAGGCATCATGCTAACCCAATCAAGCTAAAGCAGGCTGAATTGGGCCAGTATGATGTCTGTTAATACTCTCTCTCTCTCTTACTCTCTCACTCACACACACACACACACACACACAAACATATATTCTGCCCACCTAGGGCAGTCTCTGCTAGTTTAAGCCCAACAGAGTTGGGACAGCATGTCTCCTTTGCCAGTTCCTGCTGCTTCTCAGTGCCCACCTACCTGCTGCCTGCCAGTGCCTCTGATGTTCCATCATTTGCCTGCCTGCCTGCCTGCTGCATTTATTTAATTAATGAATTTTTTGGACAATTTTACCCCACCTTTTCCCAAAGGCTTAGGGTGGCTCACAGAAATATAAAATACAATTAAAACACTAAAACCGAATTTGACAAAAAACCCACTCCAACGTCAACCCACCAACACCTCCCACCTAATCCCTATACTCGACTACCAAATGCTTCGCTAAAAAGAAAGGTTTTGCACTGCCTCAAAAAAATGCCCAGGACTCAAATGGACCTCTGGGGGAGGGAGTTGTATAATATTGTGGCAGCAGCTGAGAAAATCCCCCTGTGGGCCCCCATTGTACACACAAGACTAACAGGTGGAACGCACAGAAGAGCACCACCAGCCATGGAGCATGGTAGGACAGTTGGTCTTTCAGATATGTGGGGCCCAGTTCATTTAGGGCATTAAAGGTCAAAACTAGCCCTATGCCCAGAAGGCTATCAATAGCCAGTTCAGACTCCAGAGCACTGGTGTAATATGCTTCCAGCGACCCGTCCCCGAAAGGATCCAAGCTACCACACTCTACACCAGCTGCATCTTCCCAGCAGTCAACAAGGGCAGCCCCACGTAGAGCACATTGCAGTAATCTAGGCTTGAAGAGATGAAAGCATGGATGACAGTGGCCAGATCCAAATCAGAAGGAAAAGGTTGCAGGCTCATCACCAGATAGAATTGGTGAAAATTGATCCTGGCCACTACCGCAACCTGAAGATCCAAGTGCAGCAAGGGGTCCAGAAGCCCCCAAAGGCTGAGAACCTGAGTGACCAAAGGGGGTTAGGCTCCATCAATAATAAGAGTCCCAATTCCCCCTAAGTCACTGGGCCAGCCAACCATCATCACTTCAGTCAGTCAATTCAATTATCACTTCAGTCTTGTCTGAATTTAACCTCAATTGGTTCATCCTCATCCAGTCCCCAACAGCTGCTGGCCGGGCATTAAGTAAGCACGAAGACTGCAGGACCTGGGTCAGATGAAAAAGAGAGTAAAAGCTGGGAATCATCAGCATATTGATTCGTGCCAGTATCTCCCTGACATTCTGCTTCCAAGAAGTTGAAGCCTTGCTGGAGCACGACCATCTGTCTCCTCCTTCCTCTTTAGTCACAGTACCTGCTGATTCAGTGCCCTCCGCCCCAGTGCCCACAGCCTGCCAGCGTCTGCTCTATCCCCTGCCCACATGCTATGTGCCAGTCTCTTGGTGGTGTTTCTGCTACTCTGCGGCAGTCTGGACAACTTTGGGGAGCATGGAAAGTGTTTTAGATGCAAAATGCAAGTGCTTCTTAAGCCAAGGAATCCCTAAAGTTATTCACATTGAAATCAATGGGAAAAAGGGAAAAAAGAAAATTTTCAAAAATGAAATACAAATTATTTATTTTTTTTAAAATGAAAACAAAATAGGACCCTTCGGCACACCCCTAATATGGATATCAGAAAGGAGAAGTGAAAAAGATTCTGCCCTGGTACTAGTTCTGTGGTAGGACTCCAGAAGGGGAATCCAGGCACTGCTGAGCAGATTCACAATAGCCTGCACACCACCAGATGATACCACTATTACCTTTAGACGTACAAGGGTGGGAATACTCTGTGTTGTTGTTGGTAGTTGGCATTCTATTCATGAGCGTTTTCAGAGTTAAGACCTCCATTTATCAAAAGGGGGAGAAAATATGTGGCAAACTGAAAATCTATGTTCAACATTGAATAACTTCCTGTATACATGCAGAGAACACTTTAAAAACAATTTTAAAAAACTAAAAAAAACCACTTGTCCTTGTAGCTCATATTTCCCTCCTGACTTTAGCAAATGAGGGGAAAGTACTTAGATATAAAACGTTGTAAGCCACTAAAACAACAGAAACTAAACTGAATTTTGGAACTGTTAATAAATATCTGTTCTTTAAACAAAAAACCAACCCCCACCCCCCACCCCAGTCCATACTTTCAATGATTATAAGATTTCCAAGAATCAAGTAAACATCCTAAAACCTTTTATTTCATTTCATTTCCCACAGAGAGGCACTAAGACACCATATTATCTTTGTCTACATCTTTCTTATCTCCTTCTGTCTTTTTTCTAAATTATTTGCATCCAGCAAATGTGTTGGCTTTTTTAAAAATGCTGTTTCACAGATGATTTGTGTTACCTTGGAAATTGTGTCTAATCCTTGCAGGTTTGGAGAGCATTATTTGTCTGCGTCACTGTAAAAAAAACAAAAAAAAACAACAAACCCTCTGGTTAATAGCCTTTCTCCTCCAGGTGTAGTGTCATACAGAACAAGTTAGGAAATGTGTGTATCCTCTTCTTATAGAAATAAATGTATATCCTATTTTTCAGAAAAGAAAGTGTTGTGTTTTTTTTTAGTTTATGGCAGCATATTACATTCAAAGCAGGTCCATTAAAATCTTTATTGCTTTTTATTCCTGGCCTTGGGCCATCTGAATTGATTTGGATTATTTACTGGGCTATGCTAACATTATCTTTATATATATATATAAATAAAATGTCCACACTAAGGAGTCAATAGCCGCAGTCCCAAGCGGGATCCACGTGAGATCCACGCAGGTCCCGTAAGGGGATTCAAATGGCACAATGCAATCCCTGTGGATGCATGCGGTTTGCACGTACATGCGTGCACAGGATGCACTCAGTGTGCACGGGGCATGGGATCACCCCCATTGAGTTTTCCTTCCATTTCAACAATGAATATTTTTAAACTAAATATTGTTTAAGATCTAACTGAAATCTTTCTCATAGCTGACCCCCCCCTGGAAAATCTAATGAAGTCAGTGTAATAGACTACAAAATACCACTTCAAGTGAAAATATGGGAATATTATATCCATAATTGAGTGGTCATGTCAACCTAGGCCACAGGCAACTTGTGTCAGGGAAGGGGAGCACATTCCTCCAAGATTTTTGGAAGCCCTATTTGTTCTCTTCTCCACACCTGTTAATAGTTACTAGTCACCTATTACCTAGGCTGAGCAAAGAATCTTGTAAGGGATAAATCTGGTCAATAAAAAATGTTTAGATAACCTTTTAGTAGATATTTCCACTGATCTCAATCAATTTCTACTTTCTAGTAAGAAATGGCGTCAATGTTTTATACTATTTTTATTTATGTATTCATATTTCTATGCAGCCCTTCCAACAGAGAGTCAGGGCGGTGTACAATCATAAAAACAGAACAAAAAAGCCATTAAAATATTAGGGATGGGTGAACAGAACGAATTCGACTTTTTTTTTCCAGTATCAGTATCATTTGACCCTGAAACAACCCCTGGTCTCCATCCCTGATGCCAGGAAGTGTGCTCCTCAGCTGCCTCCCACTTCCAGTCACGTTTTTCCCGCCTTCCAGTCACGTTTTTTCCACCCCCGAACTCATCCAAACTTTTCCGAACTGTTCGTCCGTTCGAGCGTATGGTTCGGACATTTGGTCGTCCGAACAGGTCGAGTTCAGCTCGAACTCCAAACTTCCGAACTGCGTTCACACATCCCTATAAAATATATAAAACCACCTACGCTTACACCCACCCCACATTTACACATTACACCCAAACCCATCCCTTGACTCACCCCCAGTATCCGCCACCTCAGCTCCTGCATCCGTGCTGCTGAATGCCTCTGGTACAAATCCCACTCTCAGACTGACTTCCTTCACTTCAAATTCTGTCTCTTCTCCCTTCTACTATCTCCCTTGCTAGGTAACATTACTACACGTCCTGCATTGAGTTCTGTTCTTGGGACCCTTGCCACCTGTTCTCCACCTTTGACTCCATCCTCAAGCCCCTCTGTCCCCCTCCTCCCTCTTCCCTTTCTGCTCAGGATCTTGCTTTCTTCTTCACCTCCAAAGTAGACAAGATCCAGCTCGACATCACTTCCCACTCCCCTCCTCTTCCTACTTCCTCCCCTCTACCTCCTCCCCCTCCTTCTCTCCTGTCCTCCTTCCCTCCTACCTCCCTTGAGGAAATCTCCTTCCTGTTCTCCCCCTCCAACCATCCCACTTGCTCCCTTGACTCCATCCCCTCCAGCCTCCTGACATCCATTGCTTCCACTGTCGCCCCTTCCCTCATCAACTTCTCCCTCTGTACTGGCTCTGTCCCCTTCACCTTCAAGCATGCCACTGTCTCCCTTATTCTCAAAAAGTCCACTCTTGACCCCACCGACCCTTCTATCTACCATCCTGTCCCACTCCTTCCTTTTGCTTCCAAGTTTCTTGAATGTGTTGTCTACTCCCACTGCCTAGACTTCCTCTCTGCCAACTCCTCCCTTGACCCCCTCCAATCTGACTTCTGCCCTCCTCACTCTACTGAAACTGCTCTTTCTAAGATCACCAATGATCTTCTTGTGACTAAACCTAATTGCCTCTACTCCATTGTTGTCCTCCTTGACCTATCTACTGCCATCAATACTATTGACCACTCACTCTTGCGGAATTCACTTTACTTCCTTGGCTTCCATGGCTCTGTCCTCGACTGATTTTCCACCTACCTCTCTGAGTGGCTGCTCCTTCAATGTGTCTCTTGCCAACTCCACCTCCTTCTTCCTTCCCCTCTTGGTTGGTGTTCCCAAAGGCTCTGTCCTTTGTCTTCTCCTCTTCTCTATCTACACCCTATCCCTAGGCAAACTCATTGCCTCTCATGGCATCCAATATCACCACTACACTGATGGCGCTAAACTCTCTCTCTTTTCTCCCTCTCTCTCTCCATCTATTCAAGTTCGTCTAACCAGCTGTCTCCCTGATATCTCTACCTGGATGTCTCAACATCAACAGAAAATCAACATGGCTAAAACTGAACTCCTTATCTTCCCCCCTCATCCATCCTCTCCTTCTTCTCTGTCGATCTTTATTGATGGGGTCACCATCCTTCCGACCCCCCAAACGCGTAGCTTAGGCTTCATCTTTGACTCACCCCTTTCTTTTAAACCCTACATCGACTCTGTTGCCAAATCCTGTCACTTCTCCCTCCATAACATTGCTAAGATTAACCATTTTCTATCTGTCTCCTCTGCCAAAACCCTTGTCCACATCCTGGTCATCTCTCATCTTGATTACTGTAACCTCCTTCTCACTAGCCTCCCCCACTCTCACCTTTCTCCTCTTATCTCCATCCAAAACTCTGCTTCCAGGGTCATCCACCTCACCTGTTGCTTCGACTACATGCAGTCCCTCCTCTCCTCTCTTCACTGGCTCCCCCTTCCAGAACGAATCCTGCACAAGTTCCTAGTCTTCACCTGTAAAGTTCTTTACAACCTTGCTCCCCCCTACCTCTCTGTGCTAATTTCCCTCCATACTCCAGTCCGTGAACTCCACTTCTCCTCTGTCCCCTCTCTTGCCCTCGCTCACCTCCCTTGCTCCCCATACCACCTTTGTCCCTTCTCCCTAGCTGCCCCCATGCCTGTAGGGATGTGTGATCCAAGTTAGAGGGGTTTGGGGTTTGGCCCAAACTTGGGGTGTTTGACCCGTTTATGAATACCCTGAATCTGAACTGCCCCCAGCCCGAACCAGCCAAACAAAGTTTGGGTTCCGAACCCATTCAGGCAGCGGGCGGGAGGTAGGGGGGAACCTGGTTTCCATCCCCCCCTCCAGGCTGCATGGGTCGAAGGGACACCAGGGCTCACCCCCCCCCCGCCCAGCCTCATAATTTTTTTTAAAAACCCCCACCCCAGGGATTGACCGACCTGCTGTTGCCGGGGCTCCAACCTCAGCCCTGGTTCCAGCAGTGGTGGCAGCAGGTCTGGCAGTGGCGGTGCTCCCAATTGCTTCAGGCCTCTACTAGGCCTTCTGGGTTGACCCAGAAGGCCTAGTAGAGGCCTGAAGCACTCTGGAGCACCATCACTGCTGGATCCATGGCTGCCGCTGGACCCAGGACTAGAGCCCCGGCACCACCAGGTAGGTTGGGCCCTGGTTCCAGCAGCAGCAGCAGTATGTCCAGTGCTGCCGCTGCTGCCACCTGTCCGGTGGAGGAGCCCCAGCACCACCAGATAAGTCGATCCCTGGGGTGGGGTTTAAAAATAAATACATTACGAGGCTTGGTGGGGGGGGGAGCATCTACCCACGCAGCATGGAGGGGGAGGGAAAACCAGGGCCCCTGGCCCCCTGAATGGGTTCGCCCCCCCCAACCCATTTGGTCAAACAGCCCAAACCCCGAATGGTTTTGGAGGGCCAAACCACGAATGGGCCAAACACCCATTCGCACATCCCTACACATCTTGAGTTCCCTCCCTACCCACATACGCCTCGCCCCTCCCTTAGTACCTTCAAATCCCTCCTCAAAATCCACCTCTTCTAATCTGTCTGCCCCAGCTCCTGCTGATACCCTCCATTCAGTACAATTTGTTACCTGAGGTCTGTTTACTCATATTCTCACCAAATGGAACAGCCAGCTGTCATTCTCGATGTAACCAAGCCAAGCGCGTGCACCTGGGACCTCGCATCTTCGTGAATGTTACACCCCTTGACTCTCCCGCTGTTCCCTTCCTTCATCTCCCCCCACCCCCATCTCTTGATTGTAAGTCCTAGAGCAGGGACCATGTTTATTCCATTACTTTGTAAAGCGCCAGGTACATTGCTGGCACTATCTAAATGCTTGCTAATCATCATCAATCAATCAATCAATCAATCAATCAATCATCATCATCATCATCATCATCATCATCATCATCATCATCCCACCCTACCCCTGCCTGCCAAGTGCTTGGCCAAAGGGATGCACCTGCAAGAGGGTGTCCCTAGCTGACCTCAGGGGCCACCAAGGGACATAAGGGAGGAGGTGGTCTTTCAGATACCTGGGGCTAAGCTATTTATGGCTTCACAGGTTAAAACCAGCACCTTGAATTGTATCCAGAAAGCTATCAGTAGTGCAGTGCAGAAACCAGTGGAGCACCAGTGTAATGTGCTCCCTGTGACCCACCCCCAAAAGTAGACAGGCCACTGAATTCTGCACCAACTGCAGTTTCCTAACTGTCTTCAACGGCAGCCCCATGTAGAGTGCTTTGCAGTAGTCCAGCCTTGAGGTTACGAAGGCATGGATGACGGTAACGAAATCCAAATCTGATAGAAATGGTTGCAGCCTTCTCAACAGATGTAATTGGTGAAAGGCACTTCTGAAAACCCAGGTGCAGCAGTGGATCCAAAAGCACCCCAAGACTGCCAACCTGAGTGAGCAAAGGAGGCTAGACCACATCAATAACAGGGGTCCCTATGTCTCCCAGGTCACAGGGTTGACCAACCATCATCACCTCGGTCTTGTCTGTATTCAGCTTCAATCGTCTCATGAATATCCAGTTCCCAGTGGCATCCAGGCACTGGATAAGCACCAAGAGTGCAGCATATAGGTCAGATGAAAAGGAGATCGAGAGCGGAGTGTCATCAGTATATTTATAGTACCTCACTCCAAATCTTCAAGAGATCTCACCCAGGGACCTCAGATACACATTGAATAGGAGTGGAGACAAGATGGAACCCTGCGGGACCCCACCCACTGGGTTCTCCCAGCCAGGAATGAGCAGGAACTACTATACAGGTAAAACTGGTAGAATTTTTCACATGAATAACAATTTTGTGCAAATTAGAATTTTAATAAATCCAAACAGAAAACCTGGAATTGTGATTCCAGTTCAGTTTTTTATATTCAAAAAACTATTTGATCAAATTCCATACATGCTTTGTGATTTTGGAGAAATGTGCACTTTCTTTGTTTGTAAAATAAACCTACTGTGTGATTAAGATTAGTAGGTTTGGGCCCTAATTCCGCAAAGAAGGGAAGGCAGCAAGGACTGTCCGATTACAAGGACTGTCCGAAGCAAAATGAAACACATTGCTACTACAATTTTAACCTGCCCTGCCTTAGAGCAGGATTAAAATGTAAGTAAATAAATAAATAGATTGTTACAATGTAGGAAGTGGAAAACACAGAGGTCCAAGTAGTTGTGAAAAGTTGCATAGAATCCATGTCAGAGTTGGAGAATATAGCCCAAGGCTCCTGATCTAGCTCAGTATTTTCATTTCCCTACTCACCCTGGGGAAGGGGGTGGGGACTGAGGCTTGTCTCCACTCGCCTCCTTAAGACAGAGGCAGCAGGAGAGAGGGAGGGTTAACTGAAGCTTAGGAGGGGTTAGGAAGGCCGCCCTGTGCCACCAGGTGATATTTAAATCCCTTAGGGAGGATTTGAATGATTGGCCATTGCCTGACCTGGGCCTTTTAGGTGGGCTGGTGGACTAGGGGTTATAAATAGGCAGGGCAGGGGAGGTGTTCTGCAGGAACAAGGAACAGACTCACACCCACTCCCTTGGATTGACACTGCAAGCCATTCTGGTCACCTTGTCTTTGAGGAATCGAGAAAGGCATTTTCCCACATGGCACCGGCTGACCTGGCTGGTTTCCCTGAAGTATTGTCACCCATTGTCTGCAAGCTGTGCAGCGTTAGGCATGTTCAAGTATTATATCAGTTTTTGGGGTGTGGGGGTTTGCAATCCTCACAAATCAGTGGTCCAGTGTAAGAAGTAAAAGATTAGATGGTGATAACTAGAATAAATCACAACCTTGCTCCCCCTTACCTTTCTGCGATAATTTCGCTCCATACTCCAGTCCATGAACTTCACTGCTCCTCTGTCCCCTCTCTCACCCTCCCACGACTCCCCTGCTCCCCTAACTGCCTTTGTCCTTTCTCCCTAGCTGCCCCCCACACCTGGAACTCCCTCCCTGCCTACATCCGCCTCACCCCCTCCCTTCGTACCTTCAAATTCCTCCTCAAGACCCACCTCTTCCGCTCTGTCCTCCCCGACTACTCGCTCCCCTCACCTAACTCCTGCTGATACCCTCCATCCAGAACAATCTATTACCTGAGGTCTGTGTACTCATATCCTCACCAAATGGACCAACCAGCCATCATTCTTGATGTAACCAAGCCAAGCACGTGCACCTGGGACCTCGCATCTTCATGAATGTTACACTCCTTGTCTCTCCCTCTGTTCCTCTTCCTTCATATCCCCCCTCCCCCCCCATCTCTCAGCTTGTATGCCCTAGGGCAGGGACTGTGTCTATTCAATTACTTTGTAAAGCACCAGGTACATTGCTATCACTATATAAATGCTTGTTAATAATAATAATAATAATAATAATAATAATAAATAAGGAAAGTGCGGAAACTTCATATGAGGTGTGGGGAGGTGATGGGGATATATGCGATCAACAGCTTGCCTGAAACTCTGGGGGGTTGATGGGAGGAACACCACTATGCAGAATATCAGCTGTTCCTAGCAGGTGTCAGAACTGTCACTCCTCCTTGGGATCCCATCAGTTTAAAGACTGGTGAGGTTTAGACGTGCTGGGAACCCACATGGAATTGGCAAAGCACTGGACCACAGTAGTCAACAAAAAAGTGTGTTTTTGTGACCGCCCCCCCAGACTGATTCTTTATGTTTAATAAAGAGTTGTGGCCTCCTATACCTAAAACTTGTGGCTGTTGCCTCTGTCTGCAATGCAGGGACAAACACATGTTTTTACATTGGCGTGAATCACAAAGCTAGTTTACAGTTAAATGTATTATTTTCTTGGATGTAAACTAAAGTATTAGAGACAAGTATGATGTGGAATTTTATATACTAAAATTTCTTTTAACCAATGGTATGCATTGGGGGGGATTGGGGGGGGGTCTCCTTTTGAAATTAGTTAACCTAACGGCTCTTTTATGGAATCAAAAGACATTATATTACATTGCTATTAAGTGAAAACTTATTCTAGATGGTTGATTATGACCTGTATTAGAATCAAGATACTGAGAGAAACTCTTTACAAACAAAAGACTTCTTTGCTAGTTTTTTTTTTTTAATAAGATCTAGTCTATAAAGCAATTACTCGTGGAATGCTTGTCCTTAATCTTAAAAACCTAGATCTATGATGCACTGTTTCTGTCATAAATGATATGCTAATTACAGTTATTTTAATACTAGCTGTGTAAAATCTGCATTAAATGTGACAATATAATAGCTGTAATATTTACTTTGATTTATTGAATATTGTAGTCCTGCCAGGTAGCAAAAAGTTTTGTGGCATATAAATATTTTAAACTTACAAAGAAACATAGAGCAGCAGATATTGAAAAGATTTAAAGTTAGGGGTGTTCTTTTTTTTTTTAGTTATTCTGAATAACTAAAATGTAAATCCCATTTTTGTTTCTGTTATTGCAATAACAAAATAAATAAAAAAATCCTGAAAATTTTGGACAAATTGTTTTTTTTAAAAAATTGGGGTGGGGGGAGACAAAAATTTTGGGACAGATTTTAGGCTGTAACTTCTCTGTTCATTCAGTTTTCATGAACTTTGGAAAGTTTATATCCCTCACCCAAGGGATCATCCCTGCCTAATTTCAGAAAGCTTGGATAAAGGATCTTGACTTTATAAGCAATTGATTGTTTGTGATTTTAACATAAGTTGTGCAAATACTAGTTCTGAAAATTTGGGGACAAAAACTTCAGGGCATAACCAGGACTTCAGGAAGCAAGGGAGAGGAGAGGAGGAAGCAACACAGCAATCAAGAGACATGTTTGACACATCTAGGCTGGCCAATTGGCATCCCAAATGCATCCTGCAGTATCGTGACAGAGGACATAAAGAATCCCTTATTGACTCTTTTTAAAGCAGATGTTTCCAGCTTCCCAGTAACAAGCGGGGGGTTGGAGTGGGCACAGCACAGAATGAGGCTACATAAGTACTCTAAAAACAAAATCTCTGCATCTAGTAAAACCTCTATAATTTAAACAGAGTCAATGTTTGCAAGTGATTTAAGGAAATTCACAATTTCTGTTAAAATCCCAAAACATATTGCCTATAAAATTGGGACGCTTCATCCAATCTTCCTTTAATTTGGCAGGGATGATCCCTTGGGTGAGGGGAACAATGTGTCCTAATTTCATCGAAATTGGATGGAAAACAAAGACGTTACACGTTATAAGGTGGAAACATGTGTGCAAACCAAAGATTAAAGTGCTTATACAATTTGAATGCTTTATCCAATCTTTTCAAAAAATTTCAGGGATGATCCTTTTAGCAAGGATTAAAATATGTCCAACTTTCATATAAATAGGATAAAAATGAAGACGTTACAGCCAGATATCCATTTCCCATTGAAATCAATGGAAAACAAAAATGAAACATAAAAACTAAAATTAAAATTAATAACAAAAACAAATATGAATGCAATTTTAACAACAAAACAAAAACAAAAACAATTTTTTGTGCACACCCCTAGTAGAAGGGCTAGTCGAGTCAGTAAATTTAAAAAGAAAATTCAGTATATATTTCATTTTGCCTTTCCAGATGTATCTGAAGCTGCAACATGATCTGCTCAAAATTTCAGAATTTGGCTTCTCAGAGTGCAGAATTTAGGATTTTTGATTCAGTGAATGTGGGTTACGTTTACAGTGTGAAATTCTGCATTCATCACAACTTGCCATTAGAATAGGGCTGGTCAGTGAGGCCTATCCTAACATCCCACCCATGGGGCGTCCGTGCACATTCGCATACATGAGTGTAGTACATGTAGTTTATGTATGGCTTGCACGTGCCCCATATTCTCAATAGTAGGGGGTATCCACAGGGTCCGCAGTGGGATTGTGTGCCAGATGTACACAAATAGTTTGTACAGTGCATGTGCCCCACGTCAGGGTTACAATCAGTCTCAATGTTCCTAATATATGTGCAACATTAAAGACTGGTGTTTGGTGGGTTCTTATGAAGGATTGTCAACGCAGAGGTTGAATGAAATGGTCTTCCATAGAAATTTTACCCAGACCTTGTGTAGGATCTTGGTGTCCTAAGATTGTCCCTTCCAGTGTTAGTGTATCAAATTATATCTGCAAAGGTAGACAGAGCTGACAAACAATTCTTGTCTACCTTTGCAGATATACTTTTGCAGATATAATTTGATAGCTCTTGCATCATCTGCATACAAACAGCTATACTTTAAACTGTACCTGGCAGTCTTTCCTCAAAACCTGAACTGTTCTGAGGCCCAAAGTGGGCAATATTAAAAGTTGAACCAAAGACAACTGCATTTATATTTCAGCTCTCTACAGACCTTAAAATGGCACCTTTATAGAGAGGCAATTCCCAGACTCCAACACAGTAATTGCTTTGAAAGTTATAAAAACTCTGATTGGTAAACATACTCCTGTAGAGATTTTATTGACCAGGATAAAAGGTATTTTGTTAGAACAGGTTGTATACAACACATTCTAAAACTCGTGCGTACATAGCGCAGTGTAATGCATAGCGAATTAAAATGAGTTTGTTGGCTTGCCTTAAATGTAGGCTACCTTCCTTGTGTTTCAATTTGTCCATCTTAGACCAACTTGTAGTGTAAG
Organism: Sphenodon punctatus; assembly: GCA_003113815.1. NCBI lineage: Eukaryota > Metazoa > Chordata > Lepidosauria > Sphenodontia > Sphenodontidae > Sphenodon > Sphenodon punctatus. The sequence goes on along the minus strand of QEPC01004656.1, from coordinate 2,036,016 downwards.
ACCAACTTGTCTACACTGGAGTTTCAGAACTCATTAGATCATGCTAACACATTCTAAAATGCCACATGTTTTTGTCCTACTCAAGACTAAACTGGTGATGAAACAGAAGTAGAAATAGTTTGTTAGCTCGATAATTGCAAGACATTGCCTTTTCTTACTTTTCAAAGTTATAAGGTACTGTTTTTTTTTACCAGTAATGTGTTCAAAAACCAAGGTGATGCACAAACCATAATTGAGGGTATTTTTTACACGTGACAGCTCAAATAGCTGCCATGCTTATATCCTGCCCAGGGTGAGACCCCTCATCCTGGGCAGGAATTGGCCTGGATGCTGAACAAATGTGCTGAGGGCTGGGGTGGGGAGAGGGTGGGGGAAGTGTGGACATGGGTCCACACAGCCACACACCCCACACTGTTCAGCATGGTCCCACCTCCTCCCTGGCAGGTGAGTCCAGCGGACTATGAGGCCTCCGCCGGCCCAGAACTGCTCCAGCCACCAGATGAAGTTAGGTAGGGCAGGCCATCAGATCTGATGACCTGCTCTACCACAGTCCTGGGTAGGCTTCCCAGGACGATGGCAGGGCTAAACCCAGGATGTGTTTAGCCCAGCACAAATCCTGGTTTTAGCCCTGCCACAGTCCGGGATGTACTTTGCTCCCGACTGTGGTTAACATCTGGCAATCGGGAGCAGATGTGACACCACTGCTGGTGGCCAAACCGGAGTGTGTCCACCAGTGGTGGTGTCATCTGAAAATACCATGAATGACATTAATAGTTATGATTGAAGTTTAAACTATTAGACCCAAATCAAGAATTGTCTATGTCCAAATATTCAAGAGAAGGTTCTGATATTTTATTCACAATACATTTTAGCTTCTCTAGACAATGAGTCCTGAGGATCATGTAACCATATCCACTGAATGAGCAATCAAAATTAAAAATTGGATCCCCTAATTTAAATTCAGTATTTGATTCCTGCATCAATATTAGATAAGGTAAAATAATTAGGATAGTAAAATAAACATTAAATAAAACATCACTTTAGTCTTCCTAAAGCAGTTAATGAACTTTACCTTACAAAACAAATCAATGACTCTATATTTTGAACTAGCCTTTCACACCTAATTTGTATTTAACAACCAATTTCAATATAACACAAGCAACTTGTGTATCAATAATACATAGGCAATAGAAATTTCACAATTCCTTGCTAATGTGATCTATAAAGTAATAACCACTCTGGGATACTTACCAAAGCATTATGAAGTTTTGTTATCAAAAACCAATGGTCAAAACTAATGTATTTATTAGATTTCTATGCCTCTTCCTTTTCGTGAAGGTTTCAGGGTGGCTTAAAAAATGATTACAATGTATAAACTACAACCTTCATAAGTCCTTATAAAATCCCACCCAAATGTCAACACATTCACTTCCACTCCTTTTTCTCTCACCTGTAGGAACCCCTGCCCACCCTTTCTTCATGCCTTTTCAGGGGCGGTGCGTATTGCAGGGCACCAGGGGCATAGCCCCTCCTGGCCTGATCCCCTTTTGCACACTCCTTATGCTTTTAAAAAGAACGAAATAATTTTTTTTTTTAAAAACCAAACCCCTCACTTGATTCCCAAAGCCACCGGGGGTGGGTGGGGTGGAACCAGCAACCTGCTCCAGACTTGCTCCGAGTCCTCCAGCTCAGCAATCAGCTGAGTGCTCAGTGTTGGTGTTGTTGTCGTGCCTCCTATGAATGTGCGAACCCCCAGGGGTTCAGGGTTCGGCCCATTCAGGGTTTGGCTGAACCTGAAACCATTCAGTTTGGCCCATTCAGGCTGAACCAGTTTCAGAAGCCTGAACCCATTTGGGCAGGGGTGCATTTTTCCCTCACCCCTCCCAGCTGTGCGGGTGGAAGGGGTGCCGGGTAGCACCTCCACCCTGCCCAGCATGAGAATTTATTTATTTTTTAACCCACCCCACCCCAGGGATCGTCCTACCTGGTGGTGCCAGGGCTCCATCCCTGGGTCCCACAGCAGTGGCAGTGGCGGCAGGTCCAGCGGTAGTGATGCTGCGGAATGCTTCAGGCTGCTACTAGGCTTTCCAGGTCAAACCGGAAGGCCTAGTAGTGGCCTGAAGTTCTCCGGAGCACCACCACTGCCGGACCTACTGCTGCTGCCGCCGCCGAACCCAGGACCAGGGCCCCAGCACCACCAGATAGGTCAGGGTCTGGGTCCGCCACTGGCGGCACTCCAGAGCACTTCAGGCTGCTACTAGGCCTTCCTGTTTGACCCGGAAGGCCTAGTAGCGGCCTGAAGTGCTCCAGAGCACCACCACCACAGGATCCGCTGCTGCTACCACCACCGCTGCCGCCGTCGCTGGACCCGGGGCTGGAGCCCTGGAACCACCAGGTAGGGCAATCCCTTGGATGTGGGGGTTAAAAAAAAAATCCCAGGCTGGACAGGGTGGGGGAGAGGTGCTCCCTGGCTCCCTTTCCACCCACGCAGCCTGGAGGGGGGGAGGGAAATTGGGTTCCTCCCTGCCCCCCTCTCGAACGTGTTCAGAACCCGAAATTTGTTCAGTCAGTTCGGGCAGGGGTCAGTTTGGATTCAGGGTGTTCGCAAATGGGACAATCACCCTGAGTTTGGGCCAAACCCCAAACTTCTGAACCACGTTTGCACATCCCTAGTGCATCCCAGGACACATGTGCAGGCAGGACCTGAGGGAGTGGGGGCCAGTAACTCCTGCTGAGCCTGCTCTAAGGAATACCTTAAGGGACAAAACTTTACAAAAGTGATTTGGGCTATTGGGCTTAGAGCCCATGCTGCCTGGATGGGGGAAAGCACTTTGCTTTTCCCACCAGTGGGAGCAGTGTTCCACAGAGCCCTATGGCTACTTCGAAAGACTCTGTCTGGACTGGAGACTCAAAAGCCCAGGCAGTGTGTGCCAGTGTACACAGCTGCTTTTGTTGAGGACTTAGGGCGCTTTTAGACAATCCCGCTGACAAGCGGGATCGTTCAGAGGTGGGATCGGGCACCCGCCTTTCTCTCTTCGTCAGGTCTGATGCTCAGAAGAGCATCAGACCCGGCGTAGAGACTCAGTGCGCATGCGCACCCTTCGCGCATGCGCACTCGGCAAAATAGCCTGGAAGTGTGCCGTGAAGCCGGCACAGCGGTGATCCACGTTGGACGGGGCAGGATCGCCTGCCTGGTCTGACGTGGGGAAGAGCCGGCTTAATTGTGAGTTGGCAATTTAAACGAGTGCAAAGAAACGCGGCTGATCAAAGGATCAGCCGCGTTTCTTATCTCGTTTAAAAGCAGCCTTAGACTGTCTGCCTGTATTCCACCCCATAGGGTGGGGTTAAAAGAGAGCTCTCCTCATTTGACTTGCTGGTGCTGCGCCATTTTGGTGGAAAGTGCTGGCTGGCCTGGCTTGTTTGTAGCTTTGTTACCCCATGCTGCTGCTGGACCTGCATCAGACACATCCCCATTGGTGAGGTAATTATTTTTAGTTATTTTGCTGGGAAACACTGGTGAAAAGGGGACCTGGGGTGCTGCTTGGGGTGAGAGAATGGGTGCTGCTTGTGAGAGCGGGGAGAGAATGGGTGCTGCTTGTGGGGGGGAGAGAGAATGGGTGGACAGAGAATGGGTGCTGCTTGTGGGGAGAGAGAGAGAATGGGGCTTCAACAGAACTGTAACATAACAGTGAAGCATGTTTTGGGGGACAAGTGAAATTCCTTGCTGCTGCTATTGTGGTGTGCTAAGACTTCACATAATCTGGTTAAGTTGGTTTAAGATCTGGTTTGCTTTTGTTTGTTCTGTGTTTGTGTTTGCATGTGGACTGCTAGTTTTCCCCCGCTCCTCTCCCAAACCCCTCAAGAATGTGCAAAGGCTGTGGCCATTTTCTGGTGCCCCCACTGGCCATGGCTACTTTTGGTTAAAATTGGTCTTTTTCTTGGCTTTTTTTTGACGTAAACTGTCTGATTTCTGTTTTATGGGTGGGGGACCTAGGGGCTTACATGAAAGGGTTTCCAATATTTACTGGAATGTTCCTTGCATTTTAAAATGGCCCTGCTCTTTGCAGTTTGGTGGGATGTTGTGGCAGGCTTTTTCACTAATGACTGCTTCTTGCATGAAAGCTGCACTCTGTGTTTAGTTTCAGCAGAAACTACCTCTTTCATTGCCTTAAGATGGTTTGCTTTGCTTGTTCTGTGTTTGCATGATGCATTTCTGCTTTCCTTCTCCCCTCCCAAGCATGAGTAGAGAGGCCATTTTGTAAATTTGTTGGTCTACTTGTCGTGGCTACTCTTTTCTTAAAATGATCCCTTCACTGTTTCACTGCTCTCTTCTGGAAAGTAGTTTCTGACCTCTCTGCTTGTGACTGTGTGACTTTGAGCATCTTGCCTGGGTTTTTTGTTGAGAAACAGAAATGCATTGTTTAAATTTTGATGGGGCTGGTTTGGTGGCAACAGAGGCCTGTAACTGGCCAAACTTTTTAAAAAGGCCTATGTGCTTGGCACAGGCATTTGACTACCAGAGATATGGTGTAGGTACTGGGGATGCTGGTCTCAATGGGCCTGGTTTGGTGGCACTGCAGCCCTGAAACTTACCAAGCTTCTTTAAAAAGTCCTGTTTGCTTGGACAGGCATTTGGCTGCCAGGGATAGTGTTGGTACTGGGGATGCTGATTTGAATGGGGAGTGTTTGGTTGCTATACAGGCCTGCAACTGCTCTCCTTGTGAACAGAGGAGAAAGTAGGTAGGAGCATGGCAGAAGAGAAGGCTGCAGACAACAAGGAGACCCCTTTCCTCTGTCCCCCACGGAACCCATCGCTTCCCCTTACTTTTCTCGTGCACCAAAACCAAACCCTTTCCCTCCTACTCTGCTCTGTTGTCCTTCTCTTCCCTTTCATTCTATTCTGAGAAAAGAATGAAAAGGATGCCATGAAAATCGAGGATTCGAGGGTTCAGGATAAATGTAGGTGATGACAATGTAATCTATTTTTGTAACCTGATATGGTTAATTTGGACCAGGTGGGAGAGAATGGATGGGACCATAGTAAGAGGGCTCTCTATCTCCCAGTGGGAGTGCTTCACACAGTAGCAAGGAGTTCCCAGCGTTAACTAATGTAATGCCCATCCAATATTAAACCTGGGAACTTCTTGCTGCTGGGTTAAGCCATGCCATTGGCCTACCGCTGCCCCTGGCTCCACCTACCACTGCTCCTGGCTTTTTGCCTCCAGAAGGTTCAACCCAACCACTGCGCCACCAGCCTCAAAAAACATCAGCCACCACCTTGCCTTTCTTTGTCCAGAGAAGCTATTCTGAATGATGAATTACGACAATATGCTGATGGACATACCTCTCCAGCTCTACTTCTTGTTTCATCTGAACCAGGCCCTGCAATCTCAATGCTTACCTGATGCCTGACTGCTGTCGGGGACTGGATGAGGGTGAGCCAATTGAAGCTGAATCCCAAGAAGATTGAAGTGAGGATGATTACTGGTCCTGTGACCTGGAGAACATTGGGACTCCTGTTACTGATGGAGTTGGCCCCCCTCTGGTCAATCAAGTGTGCATCCTTGGAGTGCTTTTGGACCCCTTGCTGTGCCGGGATTGTCAGGTTGCTGTGGTAGCCAGGAGTGCTTCTCACCAACTTCATCTGGTGAGGAGGCTGCAGACTTTTCTTTCTGATTTCTAGCTGACCAATGTCATCCATGCTTTCATTTCCTTGAGGCTGGATTACTGCAATGTGCTCTATGTAGAGCTGCCCTTCATGACAGTTCAGAAACTGCAGTTGTTGCATAATGTGATGGCTTGCCTCTTTCAGGGATGAGGTGCTGGGAGCACATTACATCAGTGCTCTGAAATCTTCACTTACTTCCTATAGCTTTCTGGGCACAATTCAAGGTGCTGGTTTTGACCTTGAAAGCGCTAAATGGGCTAGGCCCCACATATCAGAGCTAGAACCTGGGGGAAAGCCGGCAGGCATTGCAGAGTGGACAGTTCAGGCTGTGGCATTTCCAAAGGATGTTACTTTAGAGGAAGTAGAGTATCTTATTTTTATTTATTTAATTTATTTAATAAATTTATACCCCGCCCCTCCTGCTAAATCAGCCCGGGGCGGCTTGCAACAATTAAAACACAATAAAAACAATTTAAAACATCCAATACAATAATATAAAAATATTAAAACAGGGCTAAATATAATAAATACATAATAAATAATAGGTAAGATGGGAGAGCTAAAAACCCCTC
>QEPC01004656.1:1991590-2029740 GCA_003113815.1 Sphenodon punctatus | reverse complement strand
TTACTTTAGAGGAAGTAGAGTATCTTAAGACTGAGGATAAGATAAATGGCAAGGGATTTCAGGTGGAACGCGGGGGAGAACAGACAGATAATGATTCCAGAGCACCTGTTTCAGTTACCTATAATGTGCCCATTAAGCAGAAGAATAAAAAGAATACATTTAAGTGTCTATATGCTAATGCTAGAAGTCTAAAAAGTAAGATGGGAGAATTAGAGTTTATAGCGCTAAATAAAGATCTAGATATTATAGGCATCACAGAGACCTGGTGGGATGAGGATAACCAATGGGACACTGAAATACAAGGGTACAGGATATATCAAAAGGACAGAGGAGATTGTGTTGGTGGTGGGGTGGCTCTGTATGTTAAGGAAAGCATTGAGGAAAGTAGAATAAAAATTTTATGGATACAAACTGTTCCCTTGAATCCCTATGGATTGAAATTCCAGATATCAAGCAAAAGAGTATAGCAGTGGGGCTATACTATCGCCCACCAGATCAGACTAGAGAGACTGATTATGTAATGCTAACAGAGATTAAACAGGCTAATAAAACTGGGAACGTAATAGTAATGAGTGACTTCAACTACCCCAATATTGACTGGGTGAATGCCTCCTCAGGGCAGGATGTGGAGGCAAAATTTCTGGATGCTATAAATGCCTTCTTTTTAGAACAACTGGTTCCAGAACCAATGAGGGGAGGAGCTACTTTAGATCTAGACCTTAGTGGCACACAGGAACTAGTGCAAGGAGTAACTGTGGCCAAGCCACTAGGCAATAGCAATCATAATATAATCAAATTTGACATAGTTACTAGAGGGAGAAAGTTAATTAAAAGTACAGCACTGACTTTTAACTTTAAAAAGGGAGACTATGCCAAAATGAGGAAGCTAGTTAGAAAGAAACTAAAAGGTGCTGTTGAAAGGACTACATGTTTGCAAGAGGCATGGAGGCTGTTGAAAAACACCATCTTGGAAGCCCAGATTACATGCATCCCACAAGTTTAAAAAGGTAGCAGGATCATTAAACGTCTATCACTCTGGCTAAATGGAGACGCAAAGGAGACTATTAGAGCCAAAAAGTCATCCTGTAAGAAATGGAAAGCTAGCCCCAATGAGGAAAATACAAAGGAGCATAAACACTGGCAATGTAACTGTAAGGTGCTAATAAGGCAGGGCAAGAAAGAATTTGAAAGGAGACTTGCTAAAGAGGAAAAACAAATAATAAAACCTTTTTCAAGTATATCACAGGCAAGAAGCCTGTTAGGGAGTCAGTTGGGCCATTAGAAGACCAGGGAGTAAAAGGGGAACTCAGGGAGGACAAGGACATTTCAGAGAAGCTAAATGAGTTTCTTCACTACAGAAGATATTGGAGAAATACCCACGCCGGAACCCTATTTTGTAGGTGATTAATTGGATGAACTGTCACAAATCAGCATGACCCTGGAGGAGTTGCTAGGGTAAATTGACAAGCTTAATACAAACAAATCACCAGAGCCAGACGGTATTCACCCCAGAGTTCTGAAGGAACTCGAATATGAAATTGCAAACCTACTAGTAGTAATTTGTAACCTAATGTTGGCATCTGGCACTGTACCTGAGGACTGGAGGGTGGCAAATGTAACCCCAATATTTAAAAATGGATCCAGAGGTGATCCTGGAAACTACAGACTGGTAAGCTTGATGTCTGTGCTGGGGAAAATGGTGGAAACTATCATTAAGAACAGAATCACTGGGCATATTGATAAACATGGCTTAATGGGGAAGAGTCAGCATGGATTTAGCAAAGGGAAGTCATGCCTCACTAATCTCTTAGAATTCTTTGAGGGTGTAAACAAGCATGTGGCAGGGATGGGCGAACGTGGTTCGGAAGTTCGGAGTTTGGACCGAACTTAACCAGTTCGGTCGACCAAACTTGACCAGTTCGGTCGACCGAACCGAATTTCTGAACCAAACTCGATTTTTGAACCGAACCGAATTTCCGAACTCGGTTCTGTTCGCCCATCCCTATAAGATAATGTTCTATTTAGTTCAATGGGGTTTGAGTTTCCGAACTCTGTTCGGAAGTTCGGCGTTCGGACTGAACTCAAATAGTTCAGTCAACCAAATCGAACTTGATTTTCAAACCAAACCGAATTTCCAAACTTCTGTTCGCCCATCCCTAGCATGTTGACAGGGGAGACCCAGCAGATATAGTGTACCGGTATTTCCAGAAAGCTTTTGATAAGGTCCCACATAAACGATTCTTGAGAAAATTAAAAAGCCATCGGATAGGAGGTAGTGTTTTGCTATGGATTGGTAGCTGGTTAAAGGATAGGAAGCAAAGAGTGGGACTAAATGGCCAGTTTTCAAAATGGAGGGATGCACAAAGTGGTGTGCCCCAAGGATCTTTACTGGGACCAGTTCTTTTCAATGTATTCATTAATGATCTGGAAAAGGGTGTTAAGAGTGAGGTGACCAAATTTGCAGATGACACCAAGTTATTCAGAGTAGTCAGAACACGAGCAGACTGTGAGGAGCTGCAGCAAGATCTTACAAGACTGGGTGCCTGGGCATCTAAATGGCAGATGAGATTTAATGTGGACAAGTGCAAAGTGATGCACATTGGGAAAAATAATCCAAATTATGAGTACACAATGCTGGGTACTAAGCTAGGAGTTACCACTCAGGAAAAGGATCTGGGAGTGATTGTGGATAATACACTGAAATCCTCAGCCCAGTGTGCCGCAGCGGTCAAAAAAGCAAATAGAATGTTAGGAATTATTCGCAAGGGAATAGAGAATAAAACTGAGGATGTCATAATGCCTCTATACAAATCAATGGTGCGACCGCACCTTGAATATTGTGTGCAGTTCTGGTCGCCCCATCTCAAAAAAGACATAGCGGAACTAGAAAAGGTACAGAGAAGGGCAACAAAAATGATCCAGGGTATGGAACAGCACCCGTATGAGGAGAGGCTTGATAGGTTGGGGCTCTTCAGCTTGGAAAAGAGACGGCTGAGAGGAGATATGATAGAGGTCTATAAAATCATGAGTGGTGTGGAACTTGTAAACAGGGAACGGTTATTTACCCTCTCAACTAGTACTAAAACTAGGGGACACTCCATGAAACTCACAGGTGGCAGAGTAAAAACAGACAAAAGAAAGTATTTTTTCACTCAGCGTACAATTAGGTTGTGGAATTTACTGCCAGGGGAGGTGGTCAAGGCCAGCAGTATAGCTGAGTTTAAAAGAGGTTTGGACAAGTTTCTGGAAGATAGTTCCATTAGCAACTATTAGCCAGATAGGATTGGGGAACAAAACCCTTTACTGTCGGGAGCCTGGGGATGACCCACAGGGAATGGATAACATGGGACCTGTTGGGTGCTTCTCCCAGGCCCCCGTGATTCGCCACTGTCCAAGACAGGATTCTGGGCTCGATGGACCGTTGGTCTGACCCAGTATGGCACTTCTTATGTCCTTATGTTCTTATGTAAAGCCTCCCTGAACTATTCCGCTTCCATCACCCTATGGGGCCGGACCATTTGAATTGGTTCCACACCCATCCAGGGGCAGATGAGCACCAGGAGAGAGGTCTGCAGGAAATAATGGTCTGTTCACGACAAGGGCACAGCTCATATCTCTCCCAGCAATGGACCCCCCACAAATTTCACATGATGAGAAGGCTATGCCCTTTTAAAATCAGATTTGGTCCCGGCCACCATCATCCATGCCCTTATAACCTCGAGTTTAGATTACTGTAATGTGCTCTATGTTGGGCTGCCCTTGATGACTGTTGATAAGCTACAGCTAGTACTGAATGTGGTGGCCAAGCTTCTGTGGGGAGTGAGTTATTGGGAGCACATTAGACTGGTGTTCCAGAGTCTGCACTGACTACCAATAGCTTTTCCAGGCACAATTCAAGGTATTGGATTTTTACCTATGACGCCCTAAATGGCCTGGGCCCTAAATATGTGAAAAACCACCTCTCCCTTCCCATCCCAATGTGGCCTTTGAGGTCAGCTGAAAGAGCTCTCTTGCAGGTACAATCTGCCTGTCAGGTCCCCCAAAATTATGGAATTTCCTTCCCTTGGAGGTTTGTCTAATCCCAAGCCTGCTCATCTTCAGGAGGCAATGCAAGAACTTTTTTGTTTTTCCCTTGCTGCCCTGCACGCCTGGAACTCCACCCCCTCCCGGTGATTCCCCTGCCCCTTTGGAAAAAGTGTCCCAGGTAGTCCACCTCAACTTGTTTGTCTGGGTGTTAATCATCGCATCATCATCATCACCTTTTATTTGTATTCTGCAACTGTCTCGCCTATGGCGACTCGAGGCGGCTAACAGACAAAAATAAAAATATACAACAATAATAACATATAAATCAACATAATAAAAAAAATCAATCCTGCCAACAAAATCACCCGTACATATTCTACTCCTGCTGCCACCAGGGGAGAATCCATAAATTAACCCCACCCCCGCTCTCACCGGAGGGGGGAACACCTGCCTACCAATACAACAAAATACTTAATATACATATCAATCAGCATAATACATTTCGATATTCAAATACCAAAAACAAATATACACTAATTTCAACATCACTCTTCTTCCTCCCCCCTACTCTCAACAGAGACCAATCTAACAACCTCCTCTTCTTCCCATCTTATAACAATAGAAGTTAATAGTACATTAATATAATATACTAAATACAAACCCCTATACAATCCCCCATAACTTACAATACGAGAGCATCATCCCTCCACACTAAGCATCCAACAGTTTCAACTCTCACCCCTCACCCCTTACTTTAAGGTGGGGAGAAGACATCCTCCTCCTCCGCTTCCACCACTCCAAAAGGAAAAATCCCCCTTCTTGCCAATTCCCACTCCCATACCACATTCATGATGGAGAAATTAGCCCCCGTCCCCAACCAGCGGGCCCAACCGAAGGGCCCAACCAAAGGGCACGCCCCTTTGGCCATGCCCCTTTGGCATGTGCCACCGGCACAGTCACCGGCACGGCCGCCGGCCACGCCCCAATCTTGTAGTTGCAGCCCAGAGGTCACCTGCCCTCTTGTCAGACAGGGAGTGTTGCAGCTGCTCCCTCCATCTCTCCAGATCAGGGGGGGTCCCTTCTCCATCCTTCCTCCTGCCAAGTCTCTAGGGGGGGGCTGGGCATCACAGTTCTCACCGACCCACATCCCGCTGGCCTCAGGGGTTCCCTCAGATACTTGCTGGGGGGGGGGGTCGCTGGATGTCGGGCGGGGCTGACGCTGTTCTCTCTTGCCTTCCAGCCTCCGGCCACGCCCCAATCTTGTAACATTAATATATGTAATGCTGCTCAGTATGACCCCCTACGGCCTGCTTGGGCCAGAGACTTACCTACATGTCTGTTAGTGGGCCACCAGATGTGGGCCCGCTACAGTCCCTGACCAGGTAGGCGGCTGGCCAGGAATCATGGGCCCGGAATGAACTGGGGCCATAGTCCAGGCTCAAGGGCCTCCCAGGTGGCTTATAGTGGGCCATACCAGGCATGTGTGTTCATGCCACCATCATGGCTGGGGGGTGAGGGAAATGGTCTCAGAGCAGGGGCAGGGCCGGATGGTCTCATGACTGTTCTCCACTTCATGCCCCCCCGAAACACACACGCTTCTCAGCTCAGTCGATCAGTATGAATGGTTATTTTGTTCCCTGGGAAATGTCAGCAGTCCAGCTGTATGTTTGCTTATTTATTTATTTATTTATTTATTTAACTTTCTATGGCACCCTTCCCAAACACTCACAGCAGCTCACAAACCATAAAAAATAAAATACAAAAAACACCCCCTTAATACCACCACATCTTCCCACAACCCCCGCACAAAACCCACCCAATACCATCTCCCCATTCCACACATCCAATCCCCCCTCACACTCCTTTCCCAAACCCACTCACCAAATCCCCCATCCCCTATCCTTGCCCAGCAAATGCCTTAACAGACAGGAAGGTCTTATACCGCCTCCGGAAGACACTCAGACTCGAGCTCAAATGAACCTTAGGGGGAAGAGAATTCCACAGCATTGGGAAGCAACCGGAAATGCTTCCCTGTGAGTCCTCCTCATACAAATGGTGATAGTACCCACAGGGAAGCGCTCCTGGCCAATTGCAGGGGCCACAATGGCACATGGAAGGACAGGCAGCCTCTCAGATATGTGGGGCCCAGACTGTTTAGGACTTCAAAGGTCAAAACCAGCAGCTTGAATTGTTCCTGGAAAGCTTTAGGGAGCTAGCGCAGACTTTGGAAGACCGGCGTAATGAGTGTCCCATCTTGAAATTGATATGGGAGGAAGATCCTTGCTGGGAAGCACAGTGCTGGTTAATGTCAAGTGGGAAGTTCTTTCCCAGCTTGAAACTGACATATGGGATCCATGCGGTGGAGCACAGCACTGATCTCCCTGGCAAGGAACCCCCACTCCCCTTCCCCTCTGATCTATTTCAAACCAGGTCCAGGCTCAAGATAGATGAGCACGGTGATGCATCAGGGGATACTGGGGCTGCTGCTCTTCCTCCCTGAGGTCCCCTCCAGCAGCTGATGGCAGGTGGCCCAGGGCATGCACGCACACACACATCCATACCTTGCTGCTCCATCAGATGACTGGTGGCAATGGCGTCTTCCTCCAGGGGCCTGATCCTGCCAGCACCTTGTCCACAATGATGGCAAATTCACATGGAGACAGGGCTCATGGAAGTCCATTGTCCCAGTATGGGCTGGGTTGCCTCACAAGGCATGCTCCTCAAAAATGCAGGTGATGCCCTGGGTGGCAGCCCCCACCCCATTTTGGTGTCTACATCTGATGGACCTGATTCAGACAAACGGTGAGTCTGGGGCAAAGGGGTGGTGAAAGTGTGGCAATGTCTTCTGTGATAATACCTCTTGTGTCAAACCCCTTTGTTAGAGGTGGGTGCTGGGTGGATACTGCCTCTGGGGATGGGTATCCTTTGATATAGGCCTGGAGGTCAAGAAACCCCAAACCATAATAAACTGGAAATAACCTGACCTGACTTGTTGTTAATACATGCGAAACTCCTCCAAATTAAATCTTCAGCTGTTTGTTGGTTGTCCTTTATTTTATCCTTTCCAATGTGGAAACCAATATAAGGCTGTAGAAACCATTTAAAAATAATCCCCCTTTCTGTGTTTGGGCTTCCATGGTACAAAATCTTTTGTTTTCTATTTTCATTATATCGATCCTTTACAGAATAATACAGAACTTTTAACCCGCTGAGAAATGTTTTATGTATTTGTTTGTCTTTTGCTTAGTTCAGAAATAAATGAAATAGAGAAGGGTCTATTTTTAGTTCATATGAAAGTTTTAGGGACAAAGTGTTCGGACAATTCAATCAAAATTTCAGTCTTCAAAAATTAATGCATGTAGTATAGTTTTTCTTTGCACTTTATCCTAGGAGTCCATTAATGAACACTACGTTTAAACGGATCATTTACCAAAATATGCAAAAGCTACATGAATGCCCAATGAATTCATTATTTTGACCCATAAAGATATAAAGGTATGAGGCAGGATTTTATATTTTCAAACACTAGCAGATTCATTTATAGTCACTTTGTAAATATTAAATGGGTGGGGTGAGACAGGACTATGGTGCTTTTTTCACAGACTTTTAAAATTAGCAATCGGACTAAAAGAGAGCAAGTGTGTATAATGGCTAAGTGTGAAGTACCTGGACTGGGAGGGGGTGACAACCCTGATATTAGTCTCGCCTTAGCCAGAAGCTCACTGGGTGACCTTGGGCCAGTCACATTATTCTCTCAGCCTAACCTACCTCACAGGGTTGTTGTGGGGATTAAAAGTTGTGTTAAATAGTTGTATGTAAGCATTCTGAGTGCCATGGCAGGGGAGCACTATATAAAAATAAAGATTTATTATTATTATTATTATTATTATTACTATTATTATTATTAAAACTTTAGGCTGCAGTCCTCAAACCGTTTATTGTGGAGTAGTCACAGAGACAACATGGAAGTAAGTGGCTTGAGGTCTGTAACCTTAGTAAAAATACTGACTTCTGTGCCATTCATAAATTGTTATTTAGGACAGTGGTACCCAACCTTTTGCCTGTGTGAACCCACTGGGAATTTTCCGATGGACTTGGGGCCACTGCTCCAGAGGTACACTCCCACATCCGCCTGCTTGCAGTCCTGCCTCAGTCAGGTTGACACTATAGCTGAAACGAGAATCAATTTCTTTCTCAGGAAAATGTTGTGAGAATCAAGAGCCATTGCCGAGATCTTGGGATGAACTTGATAATGGGTCAAGATTTTGGTCAAGAATTGTTCTCAATGTACCGTTTAATGTTACCATTTACCATGTACCATGTTCTTTCCTGCAATGTCCATGCAAAAATCGCTACTGTGGCTATTCTGCACATGAACAGCCCTCTTCCAAGATGGTGCTGGCAGCATCACCCTTTTGGAAAAGGGCAGCCATTTTGTGCATGTGCATTACCGAGACAAATGTGAGACACAGTAAATAGTAACGGGAAATGCTAATGGTAAACAGTAAATGGTATACCAAAAAATATCTCAACCGAGAAACTGTCAAGAACAATATCAAGTTTCAGCCCTAGTTTAAACGGACCAGGTGACTGCTGCAGCCCATGAATTCATCCGTGCAGCGTCCTCCTCACGTCTCCCATACGGTTGCAGGTGGATTGACCAACACTATAGGCTGCTGCCCAGAACTCTCTGGGACCTGCAGAGGAGCTGCAGTGACTGTCCACCAAGGAAACAGACAGCAGCTCTGCCTTGGGCCAGTGCTCTTGGTTTGGTCGACCTGCTCCACTGGTGGTGCTCTTGGATGTACTGGAGCACCACAAGCACGGCTGGAGTGGAGCATAGACAGCCTGCTCTGCTCCACCTGCACATCTAGGGACCTGCTTTAGACAGACCTAGTGTGGCGAAGCAGAGACAGAACTGCCGTCCATCTAAAAGCACCTATTGTGAGATTTAAATATAATCATGTGACCTCAGACAGCAACAAAGTCATGCAAATTATACTATCTGCATATAGCACAACCCACAATGCTGCAAAAAAGGGGGGCACCACTTCTTTGTGGAGGAAGTAGGTATAGCATACTATCCAAATTTGTCAAAGTCTGAAAGTTCCCTTCCGATCTAAATTAGCAGCATTATACTTGAAATATGATGGCATCTCCTTCAAGCGAAGACAGGTTTCAACCTGAAAGACATTTTTACTGGACACTCAACAGAATAGCAAAGAACCATTACCAGTAACAATAAGGAGAGGTAAATGTCATTTGCATCTGATTTTTATCTGCCGGCTGAATAAGGAAGTAGCCAGAAGACACAGACAGTACCTTAAGTACAACAGAGGTTAAAATGTTGTTCTGTGATTGACGTTTTTCCAGGATTTCACAGCAAGTGATATTATTACATTAGTAGTCATTATTATTTCTGAAATATGGTAATGAATGCCAGTCATAACACAAAATGCAGAAATATTTTCTTGGCCTCAAATAATATAGTATCCAAAGTAGGGAAAATACACATTCAAAGGAAAAAGTAATTTCTAACTAAATACATCCCAAAGAAAATTATTTTTTTTCTCTTCTCTACTGATAAAAAGTAGACATAATATTAGAGCACAAAATTCATCAAAATTCTTCCAGGATTGCTGTGACTGTGATTGAGAAATTTTGCATTTAGAAATAGTCCCTAAGCTTTGGCCTTTCATTTCATATAAGAATTTATTTTTAATCATGTTTTTCTTGGTGATGATTTATTTTATAAAAAAACGTCTTCATGCAGTGTTATCTTAGTGGCTCAGCAGCTGAATTTGTGCTTACTTCAAAGTCTGAATTCAAGACTGAGCTAAGATATTCTACCCTGAGATACCGGTATAATGCTGAAGTTACTGATTTTTACTTTCCAGGGTTTTTTTCACCTGCAAAAACTGACCGTATACCTTTAGCATGGTCAAATCATTACCTTCTGAAGGCACAGATCCATAATACAACTTTCTATAATGCTATTATTATTATTATTATTATTTTATTATTAGCAAACATTTATATAGCGTAAGCAAAGTACCCAGCGCATTACAAAGTAATGGAATAGACATGGTTCCTTGCCCTAGGGCTTACAATCTGAGAGATGGGGGAGTGGGGGTGGGGGAGATGAAGGAAGGGGAACAGATGGAAAGACAAGGAGTGTAACATTCACAAAGATACGAGGCCGCAGGTGTATGTGCTTGGCTTGGTTACATCAAGAATGACAGCTGGCCGATCCATGTGGTGACGATATGAGTACACAGACCTCAGGTAACAGATTGTTCTGGATGGAAGGTATCAGCAGGAGTTAGGAGAGGGGAGTAAGGATTTGGGGAGGGCAGAGTGGAAGAGGTGGGTCTTCAGGAGGGATTTGAAAGTATGAAGGGAGGGTTTGAGCCGGATATGGGCAGGGAGAGAGTTCCAGGCATTGGGGGCAGCTAGGAAGAAGGCACAAAGGTGGTTAGGGGAGCAGGGGAGGCGTGGGAGGGTGAGAGGGGGAACAGAGGAGGAGTGGAGTTCACAGACTGGAATACAGAGGGAAATTAGCACAGAGAGATAGGGGGGAGAAAGGTTGTGAAGAGCTTTATAGGTGAAGACTAGGAGCTTGTGCAGGATTTATTCAGGAAGGAGGAGCCAGTGAAGTGAGTAGAGGAGGGGCTGCATGTGGTTGAAGCGACGGGTGAGGTGGATGACCCTGGCAGAAGAGTTTTGGATGGAGATAAGGGGAGGAAGGGGAGAGCAGGGGAGGCCAGTGAGAAGGAGGTTACAGTAATCGAGGCGAGAGATGACCAGAGCATGAAAAAGAGTTTTGACAGAGGAGACAGAGAGAAAAGGGCGAATCTTAGCAACGTTATGGAGGGAAAAGATGAAGCCTAATCTATGGGCTCAGAGGACGGGAAGCGACCCCATCAATAAGGATTGGCAGGGAGGAGGAAGGATGGGGGGGAGGGAGTTCAGTTTTAGCTGTGTTGAGTTTGAGTTGACGTTGAGACATCCAGGTAGATATATTAGAGAGAAAGTTGGTGAGACAAGCTTGAACAGATGGAGAGAAAGAGAGAGATAGAGTTGAGTGTCATCAGCATAGAGGTGATATTGGAAACCATGGGAGGCAATGAGTTTGCCTAGGGACAAGATGTAGATAGAGAAGAGGGGATGGCTACAGACAGCCTTAGGGAAGCACTAGGCAAACGCGCTAGACATATGTATGTAAAGCACTAGGCATACACAGTGCTTTACAGTCACAGATTTTCAAAGACAGATCCCTGCCCAGTGGGCTTACAGTCTAAGATAGAAATGGGTGAGGGGAAAACAGACACACAAAATCCCATTTTACAGATGGGGAACTGAGGCTGGGAGGTTGTAATTTGCCAAAGACCACCCAGTGAGTTCATGGCTAGGGCAGGATTCAAACCCTGGCTTCCGCAGTCAAAGTCTAGCACCTTATCCACTACACCACACTGGCACTCTCTTGTATACCAGGGGGACCTGTTCCTCCACAGTGGAGGGAGCAGACATCTGGGTGAAATCGTGTCGATGGCCATGGTCAAGATGCCTTTCTATGGCCTCGTCGGGCTGGTGGACCTGTTAGGATGGTTCACCCTCAGAGGCTAATGGATCCAATTGGTTTCCAGAACTCTCTGGGGGATCTGCCTACTGACCTTAGCAGCTATTTTGTTGATGAAGTGGTCATCTTGTGGAATGACATATTGACCATGGACCTTAACACGGTTGCATCCAGACGTCCACTTCCTTCGATGCTGTAGCACAGGTTCCCCTGCTATATGGAGGACCTGAGGTGGCTGAAGTGGGAAGGAATGAAGTTAGAGCGCAAGTGGCACTCGACTAGTACTGAAACTGACTGATTTTGGCATAGATCATTTTGAAAGGACTATGCCGTGACTGTGATGATGGCAAAGAAAGCTTTCTTCTCTACTATCATAGCATCTGCGAAGTCTCATCCCATGGACCTGTTCTGGGTGGTGAGGGCACTGGTTAAGCCAGTCTGCCTCTGCCTGTAAATGGAGTCATCTAATGCCTGCTGGACATTTTTAGTTATTACTTTGCAGACAAAATTGCTCATATTTACCACGACTTGGGTACTGCCATTTTACCTGCAGAGTCAGAGCTTGAGGTTATGGAAGCTCAGTCTTGTCCTGTTTACTTGGATCAGTTTCAGTCAGTATCACCCACCAATGTGGGGGAGGGGCTTGGGGCTGTGAGGGAAACCAGTTGTGAACTAGATCCTTGTGTCCTGGCAGGTGAAAGCCAGCCGGGAGACACTGGGGCCATTGTCTGAAGGATGACACCAAAAGAGTGTTGGCTGTTGGAGGGGCCTTAGAGGGCCGAAGTGGCTGTGGCCAAGAACCCTGCATTGTGTTCTCGCACCCCTTTTGGCAGCAGCAGGCACCCTGACAGTGACCCCTGAAGCAGCAGGTGTATGGGAATCAGCTGAGGGAGGGGCGGGAACAGCAATGCGGGCATGACCAGAAGGTTGGGCTGTGGGCCCATAAAAGTCCCAGGACTCCGGTGCATGCCTTAGGCGTGGCCTCCGTGTGGCTGGGTGTGTGTGTGTTATGTTGGGAAAGGAGATGTTTTTATGCAGCAACTGGTTAGAGGATGATAATGGGGTTGGATGTTGTGGGGGTTGGGACTGGGTTGGGGGGGAGGAACAAATATGTGAAGCAAGATGTGAGGTGGGGGCACATAGAGGGAGGAGTGTTGCCCGGTGTAAGGGGGCAACGGGTGATTGGGTGGGAGGAGGGGTTAAAGGGGAAGGGGGGCTTTCAGTGAAATGGGAGGAGGAGGAGGGGCAGGAATCCCCCTTGGAGGCCGGGCCGGACAACTGTGGAGGGGGTCGGTGGGACGGGATGGGACAGAGGGGCACCCACAGCCATAAGGGTTTTTATGGTCCGGGGGGTGTATGGTCCATGGGGGAGGCCAGTGAGGGCTTTAAGAACTGGCAAGTGCTTAGCTCCAGTTCCACTGGTGGGCCCCTATGAGTGGAATGTGGGGGTCGGGGTCAGAGGAACCCTGGCCTTAGTTTGGTGTTGGTAAATGCCAGGTCAGTCGCCAATAAGTCAACAAAGGTCTGGGATTTAATTCTGGATCAGGCGGCTGACCTTGCTTGTATTACGGATTCCTGGCTGGACATGAAGTCAGGGCCTATTTTGCCTGAGCTTGTTCCAGCCGGGTACTCCATCCAACATCAACCCCTGGCTGAGGGGCAGTGAGGCGGTGTAGCCATTATTTTTAAGGATGAACGGTCTGTGAGGAGATTTCCTGTGCCATCTATCAAAGGAGTCGAGGCCCTTCACCTGGTGTTTGATCTGGCCAGAGACAGAGTGGGATTGCTGCTGGTGTACCATGCACCTACCTGCCCCACAGCTTCCCTGTCTGCTCTGGTAGAGCTGGTGTCTGGGGTGGTCTTGCACTCCCCAAAGACCATTGTCCTATGGGACTTCAATATCCATGACGATGCCAGTCTCAGGGGTGCTGAGCGTGATTTCATGGACGCCATGACAGCCATGGGCCTGTTTCAGAGAGTCAGCGGCCGGACCCAGATGGGTGGACATACCCTCAACATGATATTTTGAACAGGCCTTGAGGCAGGGGATCTGGTAGTGGGGAAAGTGTTAATAAAACCCCTGTCAAGGCTTGGCAGTCTTGTTGCTTACACGGTGCTTGTCAACTGTAGGGGACTGGATGTGGGCGAGTCGACTGAAACTGAATCTAGGCAAGACGGAGGTGACAGTTGTGAGTAAAGCAGGGGGTAGAATAGCCCCCATCATTGATGGGGTCCACCCCCCCCCCTTGGTGGCTCAAGTATGCAGTCTGGAGGTACTCCTGGACCTGCAGCTTTGCCTGGATGCCCAGGTGATGGTTGTGGCAAAAGCAGTATTTCGCCAATTACATCTGGTGCATCAGCTGAAGCCATATGTCTGAGATGCTGATCTTGCCACAATCATCCATGTTTTTATTACCTCGAGACTAGATTACCGTAAAGCACTGTACATGGGGTTACCCTTGGTGACAGCCCGGAGGTTGCAGCTAGTGCAGAATGCGGTGGCCGTCTCCTCACTGGGACAGGCCGGTGCAAGCACACAACACCTGTGCTCCGTTCTCTCCACTGGCTGCCAGTGATGTACCGGACTCAGTTCAAGGTGTTGGTGCTTACCTTTAAAGCCCTAAATGACCTTCACCCAACATACCTCAGAGACCACCTCATCCCCCGGGTTCTGGATCAGCCCCTGCGGTCATTGGGGAGTTCCCTCCTGCGGGTCGCCCGAGTGTTTCGGGTGTCAACCACATGGATGGCATTATCGGTGGCTGCACCATGGCTGTGGAATGCCCTCCCATTGGAGGTCTGTCTGTCTGCAGACCTCCCTTCTTTTTGTAGACAATGTAAGACCTAGCTGTTCCACTTGGCCTTTGGGGAGGTGGAAGAGGAGGGGGGAGTTGTTCGGTGCGGTATTATTGCTGCTTTTATGTATTATTGTTTTAAATTGTTTTTAGATGTTTTATGTGTTTTATTGTTGTACGCCGCCCCGAGTGGCCTGTGACAACAGGGGGCAGCATAAAAGCTGAATTAATAATAATAATAATAATAATAATAATAATGATAATAAACTAATTAATTAATTAATTAATTAATAATTGCTGCCTGGGGTTGTCAACACCTCCCTTCAGGAGTGTAGGGTGTCACATTCTTAAAAATGCAGTAGTCTGGCTCCTGCTTAAGAAGCTATCTTTGGATGTTGACTCCCCATCCAGCTATTGGCCTGTCTCTAACCTTCCCTTTTTAGGGAAGTTTATTGAACAGGTGGTTTCCCAACAGCTCCAGGCTCATCTCGATATCATCGGATTCCTTGACCTATTCCAGTTGAGCTTTCACCCTTGCCATGGCACAGAGACTGTTCTTGTGGCCTTGGTCGATAACCTGTGCCTGGAGATTAACAAGAGAAATTCTACCTTGTTGATCCTGTTAGATCTTTTGGCAGCCTTCGATACCATTGATCATGAGGTATTTTTACCACAACTGCGGGACCTGGCAGGGGTGTAGGGGACTGCTCTTGTGTGGTTCTGTTCCTTCCTGTTGGGGAGGTTCCAGAAAGTGGAGATGGGCGACTGCTCATCATCGTCTCTGGAACTCCACTGTGGAGTCCCACAGGGTTCCATTCTGTCTCCCCTCTTGTTCAACATGTACATGAGGCCGCTGCGCAAGGTCTTTCATAGGTTTGGGGTGAAGTGTCATCAGTACACTGATGACACCCAGCTCTAACTCTCTTTTTCATCTGACCCAGGCCCAGCAGTCTCAGTGCTTACCCATTGTCTGGTTGCTGTTGGGGACTGGATGAGGGTGAGCCGACTGAAGCTGAATCCAGGCAAGACTGAGGTGATGGTGGCTGGCCAGTCTTGTGGCCTGGAGGATATTGGGACTTTTCTTATTTATGGGGTCCAGCCACCTCTGGTTGATCTGGTTTGCAGCCTTGGAGTGCTTCTGAACCCCCTCCTGCATCTGGATTGCAAGGTTGCAGCAGTGGTCAAGAGTGCTTTTTGCCAACTTCATCTAGTGAGGAGGCTGAGGCCTTTTCTTTCTTATTCATATCTGGCCACTTATCCATGCTTTCATCACCTCAAGTCTAGATTACTGCAACATTATCTATGTGGGGTTGCCCTTGATGACTGTTCAGAAACTGCAGCTGGTGCAGAATGTGGCGGCCCACCTCCTGTTGGGGATCGGGTGCTGCAAGCACATATTACAACAATGTTCCATAGTCTGTACTGGCTACCTATAGCTTTCTGGACACATTCAAGGTGCTGGTTTTGACCTTTAAAGCCCTAAACGGTCTGAACCCCACATATCTGAGAGACCTCCTGTCCTTCCATTCCCCACTACGGCCCCTGAAATCACTACGACCCCTGGAGCGCCTCCCTGTGGGTACCATCGGTTAGTCTTATTCGTACGATGAGGGCATTCTTAACTGCAGCCCCAATGCTATGGAACTCCCTTCCCCCAAAGTTTCTGTTGAGCCTGAGCATCTTCCAGAGGCGATATAAGACCTTTCTCTTTGTAAAGGCATTTTGCGAGCAGGGATAGGGGATGGTCGGTTTGCTTGGTGGGTTGGGGTAGGGTTGTGAAGGAGAGTTGGAGTAGGACATGAGGAGGTGGTATTGGGAGGTTTTGTGTAGGGTTGTGGAATGGCTGGTGTTTTTTGGGGGGGGGGGTTGTATTATGTTTTATGGTTTAAAATGGTTTTATATATATTGCTAGCCGTCCTGATCCTTAGGGATAAAAAACTTTAATTAAGTTAATTAAATAATATCCCCCGCCCCCAATGAAACTGCCATTGGCACCAAAATTGGATGAGCTTTCTTGAAAACTTGTTTTTAATGTTAGGTGTCTGATTCTGCAAGCATTTAGTTATGGTTGCTTCTATTGACTGATGGGATGACTTGCACATTTGAGGAAAATGCTAAACTTTTTAAATATTCCTCATAGTAAATTTACCGAAGTCCTAATATGTTCATTCTTCTTCTGCTGAGTTATGAGTACTTCATCTCTCACAGAGCATCCCTCTATGACTGGTTTTAATTTTTCATTTCCCCCCTTTAATTGGCAAATAGCATTTTCACAGATCTGGACATTTTCACAGAAAATATCCCATTATGTCATTTACACACGCACTCGCGTCCTCCAAATCTACAAAAAAGCTGTAAAAATTTCAGTGGAAATTTCAGTCCCCTGCCTCCCCCCACTTATCAGCAAACTAAAGTTACTGACTTAACCACTAAAACTTGGTCTATTTGTGTTGTTTTGGGGGTTTTTTAATGAAAATTTATAGCTCTCAAACTTTGAAATAGAAATTTTAGCTGTCAAATTTTTCATGAAAAATAATTACAAATTAAAGAAATAAGAGACTGTCCTCCTTTATAGCTTCATATCATGTGCATGATCTAGTTTGCAAATTTAAGGTATGATTGTTTACCCCCTTTGCTCTGTCGGTAGCCCTTAGTACCAACATAAGTCAAATTCACATCAATGGGATTCACATTGGTACTAGGGACTAGCAGAATCAAAGAGCAGGTGAACTAATCGCAATCCAAAACTCCGCTGCCAAGGTCATTCACTCTGCCCATCGCTTCGACCATGTGCAACCTCTCCTCTTCTCTCTTCACTGGCTCCCCCTTCCTGAACATATTCTGTTTAAACTCCTAGTATTCACATTCAAAACACTCCATGACCAAGCTCCTCCTTACCTCTCGGACCTAATCTCCCTACGCACTCCTGCACGCACTCGCTGCCCTTCCTCTGTCCCCTCCCTCACTCTCCCTCATTTCTCCTGCTCAGCTAACTGCCTTCAACCCTTCTCCCTCACTGCCGCCCATGCCTGGAACTCCCTCCCTACCACATCCGCCTTGCCCCCTCCCTCCACTCCTCCAAATCCCTCCTCAAGACCCACTTTTTCTATGTTCTGTACAGCACCAGGTCACACTACTGGCGCTATATAAATAAATAATAATAATAATAATAATAATAATAATAAATTAATAAATACATCATTAGTAACTTTCTCTGTTAACTTAAATGTACCTACCCAGCTGAAGCCCAATTGACTACATTCCGGACCACACAAAGTTGTATGCTTTCTAAAGAGATCCTACAAAGTAAGTGTTCAAGGGGGGAAAGTCCCATCTTAATTAATTTAATTAAAACTAATAGATTTACTGTAAAATCCTCAAAATATACTCTTTAGTCAGACTTCATGCTGTAAATTTGTGGAAGCTATGATGTATTGTACACACAAAGTACCACTGAGTTCCTGCTTTAACTGAAAAATGCATTGGTATCTTAACTCTAGAAAACCAGCTTGTATGCTCATTTATACCTAAATGGTAAGGTCAAATATTGTAATATTGTGTGTTTGCTGTTGTTTCCTTTCTTAATATACCTAGCTCACGTTTACTTGCTTTTGTGCAGAAAGTTATCAGTAAATCTTTGTTGTCTTAGAAGTGAGAGACTTAATTGAAGAAGAGAGAGATTGTAGGAAGGTGCTCATAACCTACTTAGTCTGCCTTCAAGGCTTCTTAAATGATCAGAGAGGAACAGAAGCAATTCAAGGAAATTCCATTAGGCAATAAAATGATTAAGTGACGGAGGTTTCTTATAAATCAAATGAAATAAAGTTTCCACTACAATTTGTTATAGACAAGGCAGTACTTGAGGAAGTTGTGTTGTGATTCAGCCATAATGGCATTTTTTTCCTTGTAATATCCAACTTGTACTTCCTGGAGAACTTATACTTTTAGTCCTTCAGAGCAATCATATGACCATGAAAACCCACTCATGGGGTGGGGGTGAGGGCTATCGTGTTATTTTTTAACATCTGGAGAGTTACTAAAAATGGATCTGGAAGATCTGATCACTCAGAAAAATGGTGATGATATAAATTTTAAAATATTGGTGAAAATTTTTATGTTTAATTTTATTTATTTATTTAAAATTTATATCCCGCCCCTCCTGCCTACAGGGCAGCCCGGGGCAGCGAACAACAATCAATAAAACAATTTTTTAAAATTTAAAACAATTTAAAAATACAATATGTGGGGAACCCCACCATACCCCCACCCCTACCCCTCGCCAAAAGCCTGATAGAATAGCCAAGTCTTACATACGCGCCAAAATACCAGGAGAGTGGGAGCCAACCGAGTCTCCTCCAGGAGTGAATTCCACAGCACAGGAGCAGCCACCGAAAAATATCTAACATCGGTGGCCACCTGCCTCGCCCGGGGAACCCCCAAAAAGACTCCCACAGATGATCTCAAGGGTCGCATGGGCACATGGGGAGTGAGGCGGTCCCGCAGATAAACAGGGCCCAGGCTGTGAAGTGCTTTAAAGGTTAAAACAAGCACCTTGAACCTGGCCCAGTGCTTTATAGGCAGACAGTGCAGAGCCCGGAGCACTGGTGTCATGTGCTCCCTGCGACCCACCCATGTAAGGAGACGGGCCACAGCATTCTGCAACAGCTGCAGCCTCCGGACCAGCTTCTCGGGCAGCCCCATGTAGAGCGCGTTGCAGTAATCCAGCCTCGAGGCGTTTGGTTAAATAAATCTGATAAAAACTTTCACAAGTTGTTAGTAGTTATTTATTTAGTTATTTAGTTATTTAAGACATTTGTACCCCGCCCCTCCTGTACACAGTTCGGGGTGGCTTCCAACAATAAAACATCAAATAATATAAAAACAATTTTAAAAAATCAAAGTTAAATACTTTTTAAAACAGGGCCAGAGAAACAGTTTCGACATTAAGACCATAAAACAAGGTAGGGGGAAGAAAACAAAGCCCTAACCCCCCCTCCCCCCTCCCCAAAGGCCTGGGCGAATAGCCAAGTCTTACAATACTGCCGGAATGTTAACAGGCTTGGGACCAGGTGGGCTTCCTCCAGAAGGGAGTTCCAAAGGCGCGGCCCGACCACCGAGAATGTCATCTTCATTGTGGCCCCCCGTTTTATGCGGGGGACCTCCAAGAAGGCACCCCCGGCCGACCGCAGGAGCCGCCCTGGGGCGCAGAGGGTGAGGCAATCCCTGAGGTACGAGGGGCCCAGACCATAAAAGGCCTTATAGATCAACACTAAAACCTTGAACTTGGCTCGGCACGCTATTGGCAGCCAGTGCAGAGTCCGGAGCACAGGTGTAATATGCTCCTGATGGCCTGTCCCCATAAGGAGACGAGCCGCCACATTCTGTAATGGGTTCTAAGGAAGATGGATTCCAGAATGCATGAGCAGGGCTGACCATAGGACAGGCCCGTCAATCAGCTGCCCATAGTCCCATAGTGTAGGGACTACAGAAGACACTGCCCTGGGAACACCAGTGCCACTGCTATTGCCTTTTTTACCAATATTGAGGGGTCCACCAAAACTCCTGAGCTTTATGGCAGACTGCCTCAGGCGTACCAGTGGCAGAGTTTGAAGGGCAGTCCCTCTTGTGGACCTGCACAAATCGCTGCTCCTGAGAAAACCCCCATCCTGGGGCAGGTGCTTCCTGATATTTCCAGGGTGGGGTCAAAGGCCACGAGCAGTTAGTTTTCCTGTGTTAGGGCAGGGAGGTAGGACCTGGAAGTAGGAATGAGCACTGCAGGTATGTGGGAAAGGAACCATTCATCCACAGAGTGCTCAAGCAGACTTGCTGGACCTGCCTCAGTAAGACATAGCTGCCCACGCCCTGTCAAGCCCTGTCCCCATCTCCAGTAAATCTGGAATCTTCTGCCTCCATGAGCACCCTGCCTCAGAAATCCTCTGCTGCCCAGAGACTTCTGCTCCCACTGACTCCTGCTCCAGCAACCCCTTCACTCTACCCAGAAACCTTGGTCCTCTGCCTTCCCTCACCCTGAGTTTTTTCGGTACCCTTGGATGAACACCATCTGAGTTGGGTGACTTGCTACTGTTTAAATTGTCAATATGCAATAAGACCTCTTCTGGTGTGATGCTAATTTCAGATAATTCCTCAGAATTATCACTAGCAAAACAACAGTTCTGGTGTTGGTATCTCCCCAACATCCTCTGCAGTAAAAAACTGACACAAAGAACTGATTTGATTTAGTTTCTCAGTAATGGCCTTGTCGTCTTTGAGAACCCCCTTTTTCAATTTTTCGCTTTGGATTTTGCATCCTTAGCAAATTGTTCCTCAAATTCCCTCTTTCCCTACGTTATTATGGTTTTATACTTTCTCTGTCAATGTCTATGCTCATTCCTATTTACCTCATTTGCAGTACGTTTCCATTTTCAAAGGATAACCTTTTGGCTCTAATAGCCTCCTTAATGTTACCATTCAGCCAAGCAGGCATTTGTTTTGTTGTCTTCCTGTGTTTTTTTATTTGTGGTGTACATTTAATCTGGGCATCTATGGGTGAAAACAGACATGATGCTAACCACCTTTTAACCACCCTTGGTGGTCATTTATGCATGTTTCAAGGAGTGATTTCAGATGTTACGCGGTCCCGATCTACCACAGTGGATTCCCGGCGGGGGTGAACCGAACAACCACCCCCCGTGGTCAAAAAAAGCCCCGAACAGACGTAATGGGACCAGGACCATGGCAGGGAATTGGACCACCAGATCATGGCCCTGGACAGCGCAACAGACGTTACACTGATCCTGGCCCAGGCCATGGTCAAAGCACCCGGAAGGCGCCCGGGCGGCTCGTCCCAGCTGCTGCTGTGTGCCCTTGAAATCTCCCTCCCAGGCCTGTGTTGTCGCTCGTTGCCTAGCAGTGATGCTGCGTGCTTTGTCCCCGGCTGGGAATCATTCCCTTTTATTCCCGCCAGTGGTTGCCGGCCAGACGTTACTTTTTGTTGGTTCCCATCGGGAATCTCTTTGACCACGCTTTCGGGGATTATCCCATGGGCACCCCTGGAAGCATGGTTGAAATTGACCCTATGTGGGTATTGACCATGGTGAACATCTGGTGGCCGCCGAATAGACGTTCAGGGAGCTTTGGCCCCGCCGCGGGATTGACCATGGTTCACTGTGGTTGAGCGTGATCTCGTAATGTCTGAAAATACCCATAATAGAATGTAGAATCTAATTCTGTTTTGATCACTAATAGCAAGTGGCTGTGCCAAAAGTACTCCTTCCACTAGACGCTCTGCTCAACTTAGAGCAAGATCTAAAATAGCTTCTCCTCTTAGGCGTTCAAAGACAAGCTGCTACAGGAAGCAGACATTTATGGGGTTTACTGGAACTTGGTTTCTGCAACACATCCTGAGGAGACATTCTTTCCAGTCAATGTGGGGGTAGTTAAAATCCTCCATTATTATTACACTGCCTACTTTTGCAGCCTCCCTAATCTCCCTTACCATTTCACAATCACTGTCAGCATCCTGGTCAGGGGCTTGATAATATAGACCAATTACTGTCCAGTTTACATTTAAACAGGGAATTTCTATGTGTAGTGATTCCAGGGGAGAGTTTGTCTCATTTCTCATTTTTATCATGCTTGACACAATGCTGTCTTTAACATACAGGACTACTCCACCTCCAGTATTTTTAACTCTTGTCACTTTAATTTAATTTATTTATTTATTTTAAAAAATCATTCCGCACCCATCCTGCCTCAGGCAGCTTGGGGCAGCTAACAAAATAATTTAAGAACATAAATATAAAAACACATACAAATACATGCAAGTAATCATAAGCACAATCAGTGGAGCTAAAAAACATTGCCCCCCGAGCATAACCCCCGACCCACTTCCCAATATGTGCCCCGGTATCAGTTTTCCATTGATTGTCCTCATTTCACCATGTTTCTGGGATGCCTATTATGTCCTCACTTAATGCTAGGTACTTCCATTTTAATTTTGAGGCTTCTGGCATTGGTATACAAACATCTAAGCATTTTAATACCGTGGTGCTTGTGACTGCATATTTTGTTTGCTTTGGAAGTATTCCATTTGTCTGTTCCATACTAATGCCCACCTGATCTCTCCAAATTTTCCCTATCCTCTTTACTGGAATAACTGTTTCACTACTAATGATGGAATCCCCTTGGGTTGCCTTGGGTTGCCTCTACCTCAACTTGATGATCAAATTGCTCACTTCTACAGCCATCCAATTCCTGTCAGTTGGGGTTCCCTTCCATGGAGAAGTATCATCAGTGTGACAGAATACTATGACACTCTAACACTGATAATATGGGTGTTACATTTTATTATACATGTTGCATGGTTGTGGGTTTTTAACTGCAAAATTGAGCGTGTTCTTAAATTTACAATGAAGAGTAACTACAACTACACCTTTGTATCTAAGCCAAGCACGTGCACCTGAAACCTCATGATTTCATGTATGTATTCTTGTCTCTTCCTCTGTTCTCCCCCCTTTGCCCCCCCCCCGGTCTCTGTTATATTTTATATTGTAAGCCCGCTAGGCCAGGGACAGTGTCTCTTTCTCACAATTGTAAAGTGCTATGTACATTGCTGGAGCTATATAAATGCTTAATAATAACATAATAATATAATTAATAGTGCATACTGTGTTATTAAAAAATCAAGACCGCAATGTGTAACATATTTAAACTTTATTACGAAGAAACCATGCAGATACATTTAAGGAAAATATTATAACCAACTGAAAAAAGTAGAATTTAAAAAAAAAAAATGTGTAGTATGAAAGACATACATAAAAATTTTATGTAGTGAGGAACAATTTAAATATAAACAGTAAGCAGCAATTTAAATATAAGGCAATTTGTTAGGAATATGCAAAATACATAGTAAAACACCCACACAACTTATTAACTGTAATTAAACATACAGGTAATAAATTAAAATGAGTCCACTCCATACACATTAAGTAAGCAAATTAATATTAATGTGAGAGCAAGGCCATACACTGTAAAATTAAGAAAATATTAAACGTTGACTCTCTCCCTTCATTCTCTCTGATTTAGCTGATTCTGTATGTGGTGACGCAAAACATCATGATCCTTAATGTTGTTAAGCACTCTACTAGGCACTGGTAAATCTATACCATTGGGTATTTTCAGACGTGATGGGACCGATTGGCCCTGGCCCGGAAATACCCCTGTGATTCCCCGCCGGGGCTACCACATCACGGGCTAACAGATGCGGTGGCCAATCCTGGCGGAGAATCTGGGGAGAGGGTAGGGCCACGTGGTGCAATGAAAGGCCGCACAGCTCCGCCCCCAACATTCCCCCAGCAGCCGCCCTCCCGAAGACGGGCGGGTGCTGTGGCCAATCCGGCCGCTGCGCCCTCCTGCCCCGAGAAATTGACCACGGCCCGGAATCGGCGGCGAGCATGGCCGCCGATTCTGGGCCATAGTCAGCGGCCAGACGTGACGCTGACATGCTCAACTATGGGGATTTCCCCATGGTTGAGCGTGTCAACGTCACATCTGGTCAGTGTTACGCCAGGTGGTCACCCCCGTGAATCACAGGATGGAATCAGATTTACCACGCTTCCGGCCCTCCTCCGGCGAGGAGGGTCGGAAGCGTGGTAAATCTGATTCCACCCCGTGATTCACGGGGGTGAACATCTGGTGTAACACTTACCAGACGTGCTGAGATCAAGCTCCCCATAGGGAAATTGACCATGGTTGAGCGTGATCTCGTAACGTCTGAAAATACCCATTGTCTGGTGCATCTGGTATGGAGCTCATATTCCATTCTAGAGCCACCCCATCCATTTGTACAATGTTGTGGAACATACCGCAAGCTACAATTACAGGAGGAATTTCATCATAGTGCATGTCAGTACACTTTGTGAGACACTTCCACTGTTGTTTGAGAATTCCGAAGGCCCTTTTGACCACATTCCTGCAGTGTTTTAAACATCTGTTGAAATAATCCCACTCATTTAAAATACCTGATGGATACTCCTTCATCAAACCATGGAAGCAATGGGTAGGCACAGTCCCCTATTACCACAGCATGCATATCCACTCCTTCAATATTTACTGTTGGATATGGTCTGAAAGTGCCCTTCTATTTCCTAGCAAAAATTGGAGACTTATGTAAAACACCAGAATCATGTGCTCCTCCTTCTATTCCTGCATAGACATCCTCAAAAAGAAGTCTGTTATCCACCACAGCCTGTAGTACAACTGAGTAATATTTTTTATGTGAGAAAAAACATTGAGTGTTGTTTGAGAGTCCACAAATTTCTACATGGTTGCCATCCACAGCACCACCCATACACTGTGGAAATCCATCCCTTTGAAAACCAGCAATTACATCATTTACATCAGCAAACCCAATTACTTTTTCAAGTAGTACATCACAAATTGCACCAATCACTTCATGCACACTTGTACAAGCAGTTGCTGTGCCGATTCCAAACTGAGCTGCCACTGTTCTATATGCATATGGTGTAGCCAATTTCCATACATCTATTGCTATGTGCTTCTCCAGGGCAATTGACTGTCTCATATTTGTCTGCTTTTGAATAAGAACTGGTCTCAATAAGTCCACCATTCTCATAAAACACTTCTTTTCTCATTCTGAAATCTGCAAACCTTCTCCATAATCTGGTCCATTCACCATATTTTCCCATTAGTTGTTACTCTGTCTAAGAACCCACTCGATGCGATTGGTGGGCATCATTGTTTCATAGTCTCTGAAAGTCTTGCATAGTCAAAAAAATTTAAAAAGAAATATGTATTTTAAAAAAACTATGAACATAACACCTCATTTTAAAAACTATTTAAAAAAATTTTTTTTTTAAAAGGGTGACACTTCCAAGGACAGTACTTGAGACAATTACACAGCACAGCACTATGGGATAGAACCCAGCCCTTGGAGGACCTTTGAAAAAAAACCATATCCCCAGAATTTTAAAATGCTGACCTTGTTAGAACATCAAACGTGGTACAAAGGCAAGTTTTAAAAAACACAACCGAATCCCCTGCTAGATGCCTTGTGCGCAACAGGGGACTTTGTGCCCACCCCACTCTGGGAAGAAGGCACAGGTTCGGGGGAAGGGTTCCCGCCAAGACGGGAATTGAGACGATGGTTTTGCAGACTGTGCAGGTGGCGATCTGCTCGGATCGCCGTTTGCAGAGCCTGGAGGTATCCTTGAGTGTGAAGTTCTGGTGTGCTCATTGGTCGGGGGGGATCACGTGGTTATAGGTGCGCTGTTCAGCTCCTCAGTTGGCTAGTAACGCGCAAATGAAGAGGACGTGTTCTGGACTCCTCCGGCGGTGCTGAGGCGACCTGTGCTTCTTCCCCCCCATCAACATTGAAGGAGGTGGCCTGTGTTTATTTACCCCCCACCCCACCCTCGGCATTGAAAGCTAAGTCAGCCCAGGTGTCAGGGATAGAGGGCTAGGGGCAGAAGCGTTTTAAAGCGAAGGGGGGATCGGTGGAGGCAGCGGCTTGAGGGATTCACTCCCGCTTGGGGGGGGCGGGGTTGGTGTCGACATGTTTTTTGGGTTTGTGCTAAGGTGATGGGCTGGAGTGAAGGCCAAGAACCCCACGGGCAAGAGAGGGTGCTCATCAGGTGGAAAGGGTAGAGGCAGAGGGGAGATGGTGGACCGGAGGTGCTCAAGGTGTTCAGTCCCAGCCACCATGTATCCTCCAGGGGCTCCCCCAGGAATGATGGCGGTTTCCCCTGAGCTGTGCTTGGCCCAAGAATCAAACAGAGGCAGAGCCCCTGGAGGATACATGGTGGCTGGGACTAGTAATGTATCTGGGGGAGTGTTAAGGCAGGAGGCCTGTGCTTCAGTGCAACATGGGGTGGCGGTTCCCCCTGCTGGTGGAATGCTAGTTGAATCATCAGTGTAAGCAGGCCAGGCTGGCAGAGAAGTTAGTTCCCAAGAGGATGTGAGACAGGTGCTTGTGCATTCAATGGGGGTCAGAATGGGCCCACGAGATGAGTCTTGGGGAGCAGGGCAAACTGTTGATGGGGGTGTTGGGGCTGGTGCATTATATAACCATGACCCTGTTTTATTTCAGCCTGCTGGGTACAGCCAGGTCTCATCTAAACCGGCGGGTGTAGGTGGCGGGGCCAGCCAGGTGGTGGAGCAGTTGTCACAGAAAGTTCATAGGATGGAACAGCAGCTGGCCAGAATTGCGGCATTTATCGAGGGCAGAGGCTGGCCGGTGCCTGTGAGTGTGTCTCTGGGCATCCCGGTACAGGTGGCAGCACCAGCACAGGTGACTGTGGTGGATGGTGAGTATCTGGTGGGAAGTGGGGTGGTGAGTGACCCCAGGGTAGCCGGAGGTGCTCAACCGCAGGGTGTGACTGGGGGAAGTGCATTCAGTTGTTGGCCCGGCGGTGGTATCACACACTGGGGCAGGTGTAGGTTCGTTACTCGGGTCACCTGCTCTGCAGCAGGGGCCTGGAGCAGCCCAAGTGGGGCTCGACCAACAGCTCACTCAAACGCAGGGGGCAAGGGAGGAAGGGCACTTGACGGTTGTCCTGGTGCCAGCGGCGTCTGCATTCACTGGGACAAGCGTGGGTTTACTAGCGGAGCTGCCTGCTCGGCAGCTGGGGCCTGGGGTGGGGTAGGTGGGTCAGAGAAGACTGGGGATGTTGTGAGTGCAACGGGACCCGAACAGACTAGTATGCGTGGATAATGTCTGGCACCCACAGGCTGCGACTGCTTCGAAGGGCCAGACCGAGGTGTCATTGGCCGGGCAGAGTCAGGTTTCAGGAGGTCAGTGTGCCTTGGTTCAGTCTCAGGTGGGGATCCTGGGTGCCCCAGAGGTTACAAACACACAGGGTGCTCAGGAAGGTGAAGTCCCACCCTTGCAAGAGGGGTATGCCAGGGTTTCTGCACCCAATGGGGTGCACTTGATTCAATCGACAAGGGAAAATATTTGGAAAGGGGATTACATAGATTTGTTTGCGTTTCTCTTTTGCGACCCGGTCCCAGACCCTAACCCAAAGCCAGAGTCAAGGGAGTATGAGAGAGCAAAGCGGAGAAAGATTGATAGGAACTGGGCTAATTGGGAGTCCGCATTTAGAATTTACGCAGGGGTGTTAATGCAAGCATTTCCAGAGTGGGCTGTCCAGCTCTGAAAGTACTTTGATATTGTTAGGAGGGCAGCTATGGATAAGGGCCCCAATGCCAGTTAAGTGGTGGGTCCTACAAGATTTGTTAGTGGATACCCATGAGTTGAGGTTGCCCGTTACGTGATAGAAGGTTTTAGGTTTGGTTTTGCAATTCCTTTTGAAGGAATTAGGGAGCATATGTTTGCTAGGAATTTGAGATCGGTTGTGGGATTATAAGAGATTGTTGAGCAGAAAATAAACAAAGAGGTTTTGGAGGGCAGGGTGGCAGGTCCATTTGAACACCTGCCTATGGCTAACCTTAGAGTTTCACCGCTTGGTATTGTTCCCAAGAAGGTCCCCAGAGAGTACAGACTGATTCACCACTTGTCGTACCCCAGGGGGGTTTTGGTGAATGATGCGATTCCTCATGAATTATGTTCAGTGCATTATGCCTCGTTTGATGATGCCATGGAGCTGGTGCATGCGTGCAGTGTGGGTGCGCTTATGACAAAGAACGACATTAAGTCTGTGTTTCGCCTCTTGCCTGTGCTCCCTAAGGACTTTGACCTTTGGGGTTTTTCATTTAAGGGTCAGTTCTATTATGACAAGGCTATGCCCATGGGATGTTCCATCTCATATGCAGCCTTTGAAAAGTTTAGCACCACACTGTGCAGCAGAGGGCGAGGGTGGGTCACATGACACATTATCTTAATGACTACTTGTTCATCGGTCGTGCAGGGTCACCAGTATGTGGCAAGCTGTTGAACTTGTTTCAGGAGGTTGCAAGTTTTGTGGGTGTCCCATTGGCAGAGGAAAAAAATGAGGGTCAAGCAACAGTTATGACTTATTTGGGAATTGAGTTGGACTCGGTAAAGGAGGAGTCGTGTCTGTCTGAGGCCAAGTTGGGGGATTTGCGTAAGGAGATAAGGGCCTGTGTGACATCTAGTAAGGTGATGTTGTGAACCCTCCAATCATTGCTTGTCAAGCTGAATTTTTCATGCAGGGTGGTTGCACCGGGTCGTGCCTTCCTGTCCTGGTTATACACCAGGACAGCAAAGATGTCATTACTGCACCACGACATTAGGGTTATGAACGATGTGCAAGAGGACTTGGTCTCAAGTGTGTCTGTGCTCTACCCCTGAAGGGTCCCTCCATTCCAGGACTGCCTGTGTAGCTGTGTGGGTCTCCGTGAAGGCTGTGCTGTTGTGGAGGTTCTGAGTGCCGTTCCCTGTATCCTGCCCTGTCCCTGGGCCGGAGCCTCCCTCATCCCTCATCCCTCTCCCTGCCCCCTCTCCCCTTTGCCCGTTGTGCTGTGTGTGTTGTCCGTCCTGCTGTGTTTCCCCCTTCTCTTCCTTTACCATATGGGTATGTATGCGCCCGGGCGTATGTTTGTGCTGTGTGTTCCACTGTGACCTCATTGTCTCTATGCCTGCTGTGTGTGCCACCTCTGCCTCTGCGGCTCTTCTCCCTCCTCGCCCTCCCTTCCTGTTTCCCTTGTATGGGCGTTCCCCCTTAGGCACTTTTGGCTTCGTTTGTCCTCAGTCAGCCATGTCTGCCTCCTGCCCCTCCCCAGTGCCTTCTGGGTGTTTTGACCATGGCCCGGAATTGGCATCATGTCTGTTACGCTTCCCCGGGCCGTGGTATATCTGTCCGATTCCCTACCGTGGTCCCGGTCCCGTCACGACTGTTCGGGACCTTCCTGGACCACGGTGGGTGGTTGGATGGCTCGCCACCGCTGGGAATCCACTGTGGTGATTCGGAACCGCGTTAAATCTGAAATCACCCTTAGTTACAAGAAAGAGATTCTAAGTGAGCGGGGAAGAGGATACAATTTCACTCATGATGAGTGAGGTAGGACTTCAAGAGGGATTTGAAAGTTGGGAGGGAGGGAGCAGAACAAATGTATCCAGGGAGAGAGTTCCAGGTATGGGGGCAGCAAGAGAGAAGGGGTGAAGACATTTAGAAGAGCAAGGGAGTTGCGAGCAAACAAGGGTGGTGGCAGAAGAGGAGCGAAGCTCCCAGACAGGAGTGTGACTGAGATATGGTGAGCAAGGCCATGAAGAGCCTTGAGGGTTGAAGATAAAGTCTTAAAACAGGACCTTGTGCTGAATGCATTCACATAGAGGGAGTCAGTGTAGGGCGGAGAAGAGGGGCTGAATGTAAACAAAGCGACAAGCAAGGCTTTGACAGCAAAGCATTGTATGGGGATGAGGGTGGTGAGAGCAGAGATCAGTAAGGAAGAAGTTTCAGT
This sequence comes from Sphenodon punctatus, assembly GCA_003113815.1. NCBI lineage: Eukaryota > Metazoa > Chordata > Lepidosauria > Sphenodontia > Sphenodontidae > Sphenodon > Sphenodon punctatus. Next base: position 1,999,941 of record QEPC01004656.1, on the reverse strand, counting down.
AGCAAATCAGCAAACACTAACCCTAGCAAAGCAAACACGGACACTATACGCAACAATGTCTCATCCCTTATATCATCTCACGAAAAAGGGAAAATCAAGCAGGCTTATTTGTCCTCACAGTAGGCAAACTCTCTGCCTACATCTCACTCTGCCTGGGGCTCCCTTTTGCTTTTATCTTTATAAGTGAGAAGAACAGCTCACAACAAGCCACTTCATTGTTAAACACTCAATATTTTATCACAACAGCTATTTCCAACACCATGGCAGATTTCACATGACCTTATATTTAAAGGACCTTATATATTATGCCAGATAAATGCATATTTTAGACAGCTCATTCATTGCTTTCTTCCAAAATTGAGGTTAATTAATCTATTGAGATTCTTGTAGTTTAGAATATAGTAGCAACCCTTTATGCTCTTTTACATAATTCCTATACTAGTACTAATTTCTTTTAACATCTAATCCACTGAGGAGCAATATGAAAAATTAAGCTGTAGAAAATCATGTCTTAAACCACACTCCAATGTACCTTATACTTACTCATTAAAATCTTTTGTCAGAAGATCAGAGACGGTTCCTTCAATGACATTAAGAAGGAAAGCAACCACTTCCTTTTTTCCACATGAAGAAAGAGAAGTAATTTTTCAGACCCCAGTGAAACCAATCTCTCTGTGTACCGTGTACACATGGACATAAGTCTTTGCAATATCGAGTCCTAGGAGACTTAAACCTATACCATTTAGTACCTGGACTGTAATGGAAACCCTTGGGGTGAAATTATTTTGTAGCTGTCAGTTAGCCTGTGAAATTGTTTTCAACTGAGTCAGGATTTCACCCTTCATGTACTTCTGTTCTTATCTGCTGTTTCAAGCTGATGCAGAACCGTACTATTTCTAAGCTCTCACAAAATAGGCATTGGAAGGTTAAATGGAAGGTAAATGTTTTAAATGGGTTTCTTTTACTTTTTGGTTTAATTTTGGCACTTTTCACATGAGACAGTGGCCCACGTGGGCAAAGGGGGGGCATCCGTGTGAGTGCCCGCGCTCCACCCATCTCCAACAATCCCACACACACAGAGGCATTGAACAAAATGTGAATGTCTCTGTGAGTGGAGATGATAGTTGCATCCATGGCGTTCGTGTGACAGGCCGCCCACGCAGCACACACCTGCCGTGGCATACACCCATCCCCCTGTACCACGGTTCCTATTTGAAAAGGACCTTTGTTTCCATTAAAAGATCCAAGTGTGTGGTTAATCAACTGAATATTTTTTTTTATTATTCAAGCAATAATTTCCATAGGAAAGGGGGAGGGAAATCTAACCAAAGATGACACAGTTTCGTGTATATAAAAATGCATTAAAGTCTTAACTGACAAACTTAACATTTCTGAGCATTAAATCCATCTTTTGAATATGCATTGTCAGTCAAGCCTGAGACACTACCAAAATATGTTTCCCTAACAGTAAAGCTCCATCATGATTGCCAGTATTTATCAGTAAAGTCAGTAACAGAATCTATTTGAGGGATTCAGCACCATTTATCTTGACATTATATAGCCCCATCCTCTAGCCCAAACTCATTAAACTGTCATCTGTGGGTTTACATCAAGTTTATTTGAGGGTCCTAGTGAAAGTCTGCCATCTTTACTTGGTTGTTTTTTTTAAAATACAGCCAAGATACTAAACTATTGCATCTTGAAAATTCCATTTCACTTTGTATTTAGTCTCTTCTTATCTTAGTTGCAAAGAATGGCAGATTTAATAACTTTTAAGCAGCAGGAGATCAGAAATACCAGTAATAGAAATATTTAAATTAGACATTTGATATATAATTCTTCAGTTGCTGTCAAATGTCATTGAGCTTTTGTTGCACACTTCAACATACAGGGATATGTGAGTCACGTTTATTTTTTTAAGGTGTTTCTTTGATGTGCAAATAAATGACAAAGTTCAGATAAGAAAATTCAATATGTTTGCTATGTACTTTAGACCAGTGAATGAAATAGTTGAGGTGTTGTCATTTTGTTTCGATGGGAGAAAATGTCACAGGCAAATTTTTAAATGAAATTTAATAATTGCTTAAAATACATTCTAATGTGATATTATAACAACAAGGAGCTGTAGATGAAATGATAAATTAACATTTCAGTATGTCTCCTCATAACTAGCTGTAAATTGTGGACTGAGATTGTGTCATTTGGATTGAAATAGACAAACACACAATCTACCCTTAAAAATAAAAATAAAAACTTTTGCCACACTATTCCTTGGCCACAGTACCTAGGAAACAATGAGATAATGTTATCTGATTACAAAAGACAATTTAGGAAAGTGTTAAAATAACTACTGTTGTTTCCGGGGTTCTGTTTCATGTTTCTTGTGCATGTAACTTAATCATTCAAGTCCACCTTGGCATGCAATATAAAGCCATTTTTAAAATTAAGCCAAACGTAGACCGAAAATCTGGTAAAACAGAATGTTTTAAGTTAATTAGGGAACTCCAGATTCTTAGGAAGTTTACAAAAATGCTTTTAGCAAAATGATGCTAAAAACAGAAGGATGAAGTCATAATTGGAATCACTAGGAAAGCATTAGTTGGGTAGTTAGGATAGACCAAGGCCCTTTTTACACTAGACTCACCCTCGCATGAACACCCAGAAATCAGGGTGTTCATGTGTCGGTAAGTCTCGTGTAAAAGCCGCAGTGGGTTGGTGTGGATGCATGCATGCGCCCAATGAACACACATGCACACCCACCTCCACCCGTCACCCATGCATGGAGCAACCAGTGAAAACGATGGTTGCTCCATGCATGTAGCTGGGTGGAGGTGGGTGGAGATTGGTGTGCACCCGTGTACACCACCCACCCACCGCACATGCACCAGCGTGCACACTGACACCACCAACCCCCCACACGGCCAGTGTAAAAAGGGCCTAAGTTGATCAAGTTAACATGGCGTATAATGAAACTTAAATAGAGGTCGCTAGAACCATTTGTGTGCCAGAGCTGTGCTTGGTGCATTTCAAAGATGAAGGCTCACAAAGGGTGTAATCATCCACCCATTGAGCTTGATGGTAAAACATCCATTGAACTTAATGGTGGAGGACAGGCCTGATAGTTTCTGGTACCCTGCACTGCCAGGGTACTTCAGCCTCCACTAAATTGTTATGGCTATGCTACATGCCTGAGGAAGGACCCTGTGTGACCCCAAAGCTTGCTTATTTCTACCAACAACAGTTGGTCCAATGAAAGTTATCATTCAAACCACTTTGTCTCCCTAGATTTTAAAGCAGAGATATTCACACCTCCACTCACAAACTGCATATCACTCTTCAGCTTAGAACCTGTGTTCTAACCTTATCTGACCAACAGCAGCAATGCCGCACCCAGCCATGGGAAGACTGTAGAACACAAATCATCTGTTTAGTGCTTGAACATTGTAGTGCTACCATCTGATCAGCATTCAGACTGACAAACAGTGACTGACTGAATCCTGCACATCACATTGATCCCTACAGTTCTATAATTAATACTGATCCATAGCGCCTGAGCCAGACAGATCTGAGTATCATTGTTTTAGAGCAACTCCAAAGCTTTTGATAGAGATTCAGATATTAATGTCTCTCTTTCACCCTCTCTTCCTCCCTCCCTCCACAGACAGATATGTTAGAGCTCAAAGGAGGTCAACATTAGGGATGAATGAGCAGCAAAAAAAATTGTGAGAAATTTCTCCATATCAGGAACTGGGATTGATTTCTCGACCATTTCTTGATACCGATGGGATTTCTTGACTCTCCCAATACAAAGAAATACCATCCCAATTTACCGCATTCTGCACCAGCTGCAGCTTCCAAACAGTCGTCAAGAGCAGCCACACGTTGAGCGCATTGCATAATTTAGCCTCAAGGTGAAGAAAGCATGGATGACAGTGGCCAGATCTGAATCAGAAAGAAAAGGCTGTACCCTTCTCACCAGATAGAGTTGGTGAAAAGCACTCCTGGCCACCACCGCCACCTGACATACAGGTGCAGCAATGGATCTAAAAGCACTCAGAGGCTGGAAACCTGAGTGTCCAGAGGGGGCTGGACCCCATCAACAGTAGGTGTCCCAACCCCCTCCAAGTTATAGCGCCAGCTGAACATCATCACTTCAGTCTTGTCAGGATTCAGCTTCAGTCGGCTCACCCTCATCCAGTCCCTGACAGCAGCCGGACATCAGGTAAGTATCAAAACTGCAGAACCTGGGTCAGATGAAAAACAGAGGTAGAGCTGAATGTCATCAGCATATTGATGACATCTCATCCCAAACCTCTGAATCACCCTACTCAGCACTCTTAGATAGATACACATTGAACAAGAGGGGAGACAGAATAGAACCCTGTGGGACACCACAGGGAAGGTCACGAGGGGATGGTGAGAAACCACCCATCACCAACCACTGGGACCTGCCCGACAGGAAAGAACAGAAACACTCAAGAGTGCTCCCACACACCCCTGCCAGGTTTCGCAGTTGCGTCAACAACATCTTGTGATCAACTGTATCAAAGGTTGCTGAAGGTTGGATGTGGGGAATGGGGAGATGATATTGGGTGGGGTTTGTGGGGGGTTGTGGGAAGGTTGAGGGTTGTTATATTACTGTTTTTATGGTTTGTGAGCCACACTGAGCATACCGGAAGGCATAAAAGCTTGATTAAATAAATAAATAAATAAATGAGAGACCTTAGCAAATGCCTTCTGAAAATCCTGATACACTATATTGACAGGCTCACCCTTATCCACATGCTTATTTACACACACAACATTTTTTACACATTCAAAAAACTTGTGAGGCATGACTTCACTTTCCTAAATCCATGTTGACTCTTCTCCATTAAGCCATGTTTATAAATACACTCAGTATTTCTGTTCTTAACAACCATTTCCACCAGTTTGCCTGGCACCAATGTCAGGCTTGCCGGTCTATAGTTTCCAGGATGATCTCTGGAGTCCTTTTAAAATATTGACTTCTCAACAATGTCCTTATCCTCCCTGAACACCCTTTTCACCCCCTGGTTATCTAATGGCCAGCAGACTCTAGCAAGCTTCTTGCTTCTGATATACTGTTGTTCCTCAAATTCACTCTTGGCCTGTCTATTAGCCTTTTACATCTAATTTGGCAATGCTTATGCTTTTTCCAATTTCATTTTTTAAAGGACACCTTTTTAGCTCTAATAACCTCCTTCACCTCCTCATTTAGACACACTGGCAGATGTTTGGTCCTCTTGTTACCTTTTTTAATTTTTGGAATACATTTAATCTACAATTAAATGTTTTTAAATAAAAGTTTATTTTAAAATGGACTGGTACAGATTACTCTGTAACAGCCCATTACGGGCAGTTCTGGATCAATCCAGATCCATACTTTGACATCCCCAATGAAAATGTTGAACAGTAGTGAACCTAGAACCCTGCAGAATCCCACTTATAACATTCTCCCAGTTTGAACCATGAAGGTCTACTTTCTGGGTATAACTGCTCAACAAATTGTGTACCCATCTAATAGGCCCTTTTCAAATGGACCATGGTGCAGGGAAGGGATGGGTGGAGACCACAGTGCGGGAGCAAAAGGGGGTGGCCATTACATGAGTGCACACCCATCCCCACACATGGAACAACCACCGTTGCCACCGGTTGCTCTGTGCGTGGGGGATAGGTTGAGATGGGTGGAGTACAGGAGCACACATGCACACATCTCAACCTATAGCCACAGCAGTCACCCACTGGCCGCAGCAGTCACACAGGCGGCCTCTCATGCCCACGCAGTGGATCTGCAGCAGGCATGGGAAGAGGGGTGTCTTCTGTGAAAAGGGCCATAGTTCCAATTAGTCCACATTTCCCAAGTCCTGTTATGAGTATGCCATGAGGAACTGCATTAAATGCTCTAAACTAGGACTGAAATGAGTTTGCAAAAATGGGAAATCTCATCGCAATCAGAGTTTTCAGTACCATTTTGGTCAAGTTGAGAACCTCTCTGTACTTGGTAATGTCTCAACTGATATTTTGTTTCATGATTTACCGACTTTCCACTTACTGGCATCCTGCTTACAGCTTTGATGTTTACTGCTTTCTGTCCATTTCAAACCCTCGGAGGTAATACCAATGCATTACCATATTTCTTGCACTCCATTGTACTTCCTTGTCACTCATTGGCTGGTATTCAGAGTCTTTCACTAATCTGCAATCCAGTTGCAGATTGGGCAAAGCAACATAGAACAATATTTCTGATTGAAGGCACTGGAGTGGAGGTTAAGGGGTACTGGGGGGAGGTGAAAGGGTGGGCTATTCGCACAGTGATTGGTTCAGAAATGTGAAAACAACAAACCCAGAAGTAAATCTACACAAATATGGAATCTGTGGAGAGCAAATGTAAGGTTAAAATGCCTAGCTGGTAAGTGTAAATATAAACTAAATTAAATCTTTCTGTTTTGCCAAGCAACTTTGGCAACTCAGTATTCTTCTGAATAAGATTCCCTGGGGCTTTCTAATATTGGTCACAACTGCTGACTCTGTTAAGAGTATTATAGTGGTATATATCACTGCCAAACAGCAATTGTGTTGTGTGTAGTGATTCATTGTGTGAGCAGTTGCAGTCCTATATGTAGTTCCTTGAAAGACACTTCTTCACATACTATAATCCTCCTGAGATCGTTATTCCTCCCCCCCCCCGCCCCCCTCCAACAATCTGTGGGGTGGAAAAACTGATGAGAGAATGTGCATGTAATGAGTTTGAAATTGATCCATAGGATTTACTGCTCTGAAAAGGGTTTTTATTTCATCTCATTATATCTCTTGTGGTGAATTTCTCTAGGTTGCTGTATTAAATGTAAATTTGTGACATTTTAACAACAGAGAAATTAATGAACAGAGGAACCTCAGTTTACAAACCACATAACATCTCAGAACTCCTTCAGGCTTGTTAACGAGCAGAAAAATCAACATCTGTCTTACATACCCTCATGGAATATATTGAACATAGAAAGTTCTAAATATTATTCAAGAATTTGTTTATTTTTTTCAAAATTACTGATCGGAGTTTTCTGTGTTTATTCTTAACAGTAGCTAATAAATTATTTTTGCTTGGAAGTTTGATAATTGTTTTACTATAGGAAGTCTTCTTGCCTTACTGATACCAGCAACAGGCATTTTCAAGAGAGTCTGTATTTTCAAGAGTGTTCTGATAATGAGACACAACCAGACAGGACGTAGAGGCTCCTCCCAGCTCATGACCATGGAACAGACTCTCCTCAGGGAACTAGCTCTCAGAAACATAAGAATGATTCTCTTCTCCTTATTGCTGGGTTCTGGTTCTGCCTCTGTGAAGGATAACATTCCCAGACAAGCAGAAAGTAGAATTGCGAACTCACCTCCTCCTGCCTTCCCTCCCCACAACTGGCACAAAGCAGCTCCTGGCAGTGGGGACATGGAGACAGAGAAAGAGAGAGTGTGTCAGGGACAGTAAGGTAAGTGGGTCATGGCTTTAGGAGTCTTTTCACGAGACACAGACAAGATGATATAGGGTAGGGTCTCCAAAGCTAGGATCTCCAGACCAGAGTGGGCAGAGACTCGAGAGTGTCACTGTAGCTGAAGAGACAGGATGGATAGTCTCCTGCAGGAAATGACTTGTGCCTGCCTTGTCACCAGTCCTGAGGGTCCCAGAGCTCTGCCATTGCCACCACCATTTCAGAGGATTCTTGGGAGCAGCAGGCCCAGAAGGAAGTGTCTTCCCTGGGAGCTCCCTTCCTGTGTCAGGCGCTGCCTGCTTCTCCTACTGTTGAGTCTCCCTCTTTGGGGCTTTTCAGCAGGCCACAGTCCCACTGGCCCCACCCTAAGGCCAGCCCTACTTCTCCCTTAACTTTGTCGCTACATCTCCTGCCTCTGCTGCTAATCTCCAGTGAAGTCAGGCCTGACAGTGGCAAGAAAGAGTGGTCAAAGCCAGGAACAGTGCTTGTTAATTCCTGTGCTTGACATGAGGAAGGCAGGGTTTAGTGCCAGGGTGCTAAAAACGGGTTTCGGGGGAGAGGGCATGCCATGCCATGCCACCCTGTTAACAAAACAGACAATGGCTAAGTTTCCATTAACATTGAACAAGAAAGTGTCAGGGACTGGATATTAGGGGTGGTAAACCGGTAAAATCCGGTATCCGATAATGCCGGTACCGGGCGTACCGGCATTATCGGATTCGGCCCGGTAATCCGGACCCGATACCGGATTCCGGGGTACCGGATTTTTTTGCATTGCAGCCATTTAAAAATGGCTGCAATGTAAAAAAATTTAAAGCCCCAGCCAAACAGTTTTTAAAAGAAAAACCC
>QEPC01004656.1:1965324-1976284 GCA_003113815.1 Sphenodon punctatus | reverse complement strand
CCCCCCCAGGGATCGGGTCATACTTACCGGCGGCTGCGGGGACGCCGTGGCTGCTGGTGCTGGGGGGTGGGCTCGCCTCTGAGTCTTTTTTCAAACAAAAATCCAGGCTGGGCATGGTGGGTGGGGGGTGTCCCCCCTTCCACCCGCGCAGCCTGGACTTGGGAAGGGTTTGTTTTTTGTAACTTTTTTGGTGGGGCTTTAAGTTTTTTACATTGCAGCCATTTTTAAATGGCTGCAATGTAAAAAAATCCAGTACCCCGGAATCCGGTACCCGGACCTGATTACCGGGTCGAATCCGATAATGCCGGTACGCCCGGTACCGGCATTATCTGATACCGGATTTACCGGTTTTCCCACCCCTACTAATTAAGCTAATTTCCTCCCCCCCCGAAGTTAAGGAACGGTCGATATTGGGGTACCAACCCCCCAATAGTCATGAATGGGAGGGGGTTCTCCTGTTAACACCCTCCCAAATGGATGAGTCCATCCCTTGCAAGAGAGGATGTGTATATTTTATAGTAACCTCTCTCATATTCTATTCTGGGTTTTGTTCTACTCTCATCATTGTGATCACCTTCTACAAGCAAACTGAAGTAATATCTGTGATGTGTAGTTTTTAAAAGTTGTGTCTGTTTGTTTGTTATGTAGTATGTCCATGCTTCTCTATGGTTATATGACCAGATAAAAAGTTGAAGAGGGTTGAGCATGTGGTGGTGAGGTTTGAGATGGTTTCTGCGGGGAGTTTGCCTCCATGTTTGGGATTGATTTCTCAGAAAGCGCTATCTTCTTTCTGTATAAATGAGCTCTACCATTGTGGTGAATAGTTGAGGAGCTGAGCCATTGTCCATGGACCATATCTTACAGCTTTAGATGATCTGACAGGTATCCTAGCCCCTGGTCAGGTCACCTAACTCAGCATTTCATGGAAAGACAGTATAGAGACCAGAGGACTGATTTCATAAAAGAAGGTTTAACAGTGTTATCTGCTGCATAAATTCTTGCAGGAAATCAAGCTTTTTCATTTATCATTGGAACATTGGTAATGATTTTGATACCAAAGTGCAGTGAGTAGTATATGACCTATAGCATTGATATCATGTCATATCTTTGAAAAACTTTAATACATACTTTTCTGCATTTTCCACAAGAGTGTAATAGGGTGTAATCATTACTCCATTAAAGTCAATAGGACTTTTGACACTGAGTTCAATGAAGCCAGGATTTCATTTTCTGCCCTTGGTGAGATCCTTCTTAATGTTCCAGGTAAGTATAGTACATGCGGAATGAACTGGCTCCTCATTACAAGGGCTTTTAGGGTTTTGAATTGCTATTCAAACACCACATGAAGTTTCAAGTCAAAATATGTGAGGTATTTTATATTTATTTTCTCTGGTTTCTACCCGTCTGTCAGCTAGTATCTTGCTGAAGTACACCTACACTGCATGGTGTTGGTATTAACACTAGACTGTGCCTATCCAGTCAGAATTTTCTAAATGTATAAAAACTGAATCCTGGATCAGAATAATAAACCAAGGGTGTTTTTTTAAAATGAGACACCTCTATGCATGCCTCCCGCCCCCCACCAGATGACAAACTGCTTGTTTGAATCTGGGGGGGGGGCGCAATCCCATGATCCACACACTGGCCACCCATGGCCATGCACAGACCACTCCTGGAAAACCTGGAGTGCCCCATGTGGGCCAGGGTGGCTGCCTACATGAATGGGGCAGCTATGCAGGGGGCCACCTGTGTGAAGTGCTCCCCACTCACTTTCCATGTGTGGACACCCCGTACCCATCCTGCACAGCAGTCACAGCCCCCCCTCCCTGCCACTCTCATTTAAAAGCACCCCAAGATTGCCCTGCTCTCAATTTTCCATTTCTCGTTAAAGACTTAACTAAAATGAGTAGGCTCGAAGTAGGTTGTGTAGATCTTCAGAATATAACACTTCTTCCCCTCTGCTTTGATAAGCATGGAATAATTCACAAGACTGACATTGAAATGATCATCGCTGGCATCTGAGCCACCACTGCCTTGAAAGGGGTAGTTCACACCTGTTGCCAGGTTTAAGGTAATATTGATTTATTTGGATCCATTTCCTAATTGATAATTAATTAATAATTACGTAGGTTCAAAACCTGGATACACACCTAAATTATGCTAATACCCAGAGAGATTAAAATGACTACATAAATAAAGAGAAACACATAATTAGTAATAAGAATATAATTGAAAATATTTATGAAAACATAGAAAAACATTTTCTATGGGACAAGACCCCAAAACAGAATAAACCCTTAATAAGTGGTTTATATAAAAGTATTTCAAGGTACATGTTACATGGATAGAATTAAAGTTAAACTTAAGATTGTTTTAAGTATTAAAAGTACAAAGGTTAAAATAATAAACTTAAAACTAGCATAGTTACCCAGGCATACAGGCTTAAGAAAGATGAAGGAAGATCATGTGACCAGAGGATCACCATGGTGACCAAAGAGCACCACGAGAGTGTTCATGGCGTCTAAGGTAACATTTCCTTGGTGACTTACTCTTTTATAAGAAAACTGACGTCACACTCAGGCTAAGTAATTCATATATTATTAACTGCCAATAGCATGGTTGAAAAGGGTTGATGCCTGCATAAAATTATAAATGTATGACAACGTTTGTGGTTAAGATATTGGGGAACTAAAGTCATTACCTCCACCCATGAAACATCCTGTTTTTATAAACTGTTTTAAACCTCAATCTTGCAACCCATTTGTGCAACAAAGATGTTCCCTTGAGTGTATGCCTCTACTTCCCTAAATATGAGCTTACTCATATTTTCCTAAGCATTAACTAACAAGGTTAAAAGTTAAGCAGGGGAAAAGTTATCGGAAGACCAAATATGTCCAGGCCTTTATGTCCAAACTAAAGCCAATATGTTCAGACTATAGTCAATCTGTTAAACGTATCTCACATAGGTCAAAACTGAAGGTAACACACCCCACTGCTATTCTTTCAGGCACACGTCTTTTCTCTGCTGGTTCTACATCCATTTTGCTGTAGGGTCAAATTCACTTAAAGATTAACTGCTACATCAGGCCCATTATATCTTGTCTTTTTCTTTCGTGCCTAGCAATATACAAAATGTAGTTTCCTTCCAAGAGTATATGCATTTATTCAGGTGATAGTTATTTCTGGTACATTGCATACCCAGGAAAATTCAGGCAAATCTAGCGGATTGAAAAATTTGCTTTTAAAAAAGTTGTGTGAGGAGCGTTTACATGCACTGGAAGTCGCCAGCTGCCACTGAAAACAATGGTGCCCAGCGGCTCGCACATTATTTTTGAAACCGAATTTGTCAAACCCTGATATCAAGATTTGACAAATCCAGTTTAAAAATAATGCATGAGCCACCGGGCGCCACTGTTTTCAATGGCAACTGGCAACCTCTGGTGCGTGTAAACACTCCAAGCAAGACTTTTTAAAAAGCGGATTTTTCAATCTGCTACATTCGCCCTCTCATCTAAAAATGCCCTCGGTTACAGAAAGTGTGTCTCTATATGATCAGCGTATTGACAGGGATTGCTAGTTGGAGATGTGAGCTGCACCATTAACAGGAAAAGCAATTATGAATTTTATGAATCTTCTTTAGGTATCATAAGGTATACCTGACTTTCTATTTCTGATGGAAATGAAGTAGTTCAAATTAGGGTTGAAACAAGATCTTGAAAAAGTGAGAAATCTCATTGAAATCCCAGTTCTCGGTTCGTCTCGTATGAACCAAGAACCATAACTGTTTCAGAGTTCTCAGCAAGATAATATATATTTTAAAAAATAAATAAATCATTGTGTATGTGCAAATGGACATCCCAGACTGTTTTATGCATGTGCAAAATCACCACCATTTTGGTTAAAGGCAGCAGCCATTTTGTACATGGGCAAAACCATCCTGTGGTCATTTTGCGCATGTGCAATTATTTTATTTTATTTTTCTCAACCAAGAACTCATTCCAGGATTGAGATCACATGAGATCTCGGTGCTGGTTCTCAAAATTGTGTTTACTTGAAAGAATCTTTTTTTTTGTTTTTGCTTCTCTTTCAGCCCTAGTTCAAATGATCTTTTATTGGACCAACTTCTGTTGGTGAGAGTATGTAAGCTTTCAGGACACAAAGAGTCCTCTCTGGCTGAAAAGTTTGCATATTCCCACCAACAGATAACTTTGGTTGCCTGTCAATTACTGAGGTAGAAGGGAGGGCTATGGGGGCAGGGGGGATGACATTACCAATGTGTGTGTGTGTGTGTGAGAGAGAAAGAGAGCGAGAGCGAGAGAGAGAGAGAGAGAGAGAGAGTGTCTGTGGTCCTTTTCACATGACGCTGCTGGGTGGGGGGTTGGGTGTATGCCTGCGGTGGGTGGAGATGGGTGTGTTCCTTTTCCATGGGCACACACCTATCTGCCCCCACCTCCCCCCACCTCCCCCCACGGAGCCTCTTCCATTTTGTCTGATGGCTCGTGGGTGGGTGATGGGTAGAAATGGGTGTGCATCGGGAGCGTGTACGCACCCCCACCCACCATCCATGCTGTTTGCACAGATGCACAACCATCCCCCCACCCACTGCTGTGGTGTGCGCACAGATGTCTTCCCCCACCATACATCCGCCCACACACCCAGTGAGGGGAGGGAGGCATCCGTACAAAAATAGCTTAGCATGTAAGTTTGTTAAAATCTGTCTGTGGCATGGCCAACTAAACACTTCTGCTCTATAATATTTTTGTCATTATTGCTTTGCCTTTTGAGGTAAGGTAGTTATAAAAAAAAGCATGGGGGCTTATGGTGGAGGTCTTGCCAAGTTCAGCCCTAGCAATTACATTCAAGGCAGGAGAGGATCTGAGTCTCAGGAAATGTACCCAGTTTGGATATGCACCTGGAAATGTGACAGACCATGAAAAGGCTGATATCAACTAGGGCTGAAATGAGAGCAAGTGTTTCCGTTCCTAAGGGAAATATTGAAATTTTGTGAATGTTTGTGTGTGTGTGTGTGTGTGTGTGTCTGTATTGTTATTAATTGTTAATTGTTAATTGTTAAATTATTAATTATTAATTATTAATTATTATTATTAATACAGCACCAGTGATGTACCTGGTGCTTTACAGAAAATAAGATAGACACAGTCCCTGCCCAAGAGCTTACTTCATCTGTTTCTGGTGATTCTGTGCTTCTGCCATTTTTTATCACTTTCTGGGTCTTTTTTGTCACTTTCTGGGACTTTCATCATTTTTGCAATTTTTCAGGACTTTTGTGCTACTTTTGCAGACTTTTTTGTCACTTCCTGGGACTTTTAGCCACTTCCCGGGAATTTTTTGACAGTTTTACAGCAGTTTTACAGCACTCTTCCCAATCTCCAGCACTTCCCTGATGTTTAGCCAGCAAGTTTTCATCTCCACAGCTCCCGGGGTTGCATGCAGGGCAGACATGGGACTGGCACATGGCAGACACGTTCAATGTGCAAAAAGTTTTGAAAAATGGTAAAAACAATGGGAAAGCTGGTACATTTTCCATGTCACACAAATCTTGGAGAATGCTCTTCCGATGGAAGCAGTAACTGCTGTGTTTTTTCATCTCAGTTCTAATATTGACCATTTCAGGGTTGCAAAAAAACCCGGGGTGTGTGTGTGTGTGTGTGACCGGATGTTTTATTTGGCTTTCATTAATTAATTTTCTGCTCTACCCTTTGTACTGATCAGCATCTAGTTTAAACAACAAGAAGTCCTGCTTTATACTCAGCTGAAAAGAGGATCCTAGTAATTGTAGTACTAGCTGGAAAGTAGGGTTCAGTTCCCTGCTATGACAAGCTCTGGGTCATTGTTTGTGGCTTCTGAGGCAGGCAATTCATTTGTTACAAATTAAGTATTTATAGCTCCTGCATTTATTCCAGGTGTTTTATGACCCACCCACAACTCTCAAACACACTTAATTGCTGGCACAGTTAGATTCATTCAACCATTATCAGGACACCTCTCTAATCCAGACAAATACCATGTTCCTTGAGGTGTCCAGATAATGGGGTTTCTACTGCAATCTAAGGAAGTGAAGATTTTTGACCCAGAAATTGACTTCTGCCAAATGTAGTGAAACCAATTTTATTTGAAATAAGTTTCTCAAGACTCTTGGCAGATTTAGAATGCCAGATTTCATGCTGAGTCATTGCTAATAATATGATTGTTACTGGAGAATAATATAAAATATATTAATTATTGCTCTACAAAAATATTTCTTATGTGTTTGAATGAGAAATATGATTGTGTGTGTGTCTCTGAAGCTAGTGGGATTTCTGACAGCTGGCAGGTTACGGCCCTACTCAGATGAAAGACAACATAAATATAAAGCAAAGTACATCTACATTTCATGTGCCACTCAGAACTGATCATTTAATAAAAATTCTGTTTCAGAAGTGGTCATTTGATGGAGCTGATTCTGTGCCCTGGATCCTTCTGTATGGTTCTGTATGGCACAGGGGGGAAAGGAAGAGCTTCCTGTTATTGGCAATGGTAGAAAAATCTTGCTCCCTTCCCTCAAATTGGAGTGGATCGCTTTTGTCCTGCCCTCCATCCCCTGCCACTGGAGGAAGGATTCAGAGACCAGATGCAGGGTTGCAAGCATACTGCAGTCCTGGCAGAGGTTGCCATAGCAACTTACACTTGTGGCATGAAAGGGAACCTTGTCTTGCCCATCGCCAGTGCTTGACCCTGCTCAGGGAACCAAGGGGTGCAGCCATTAATCTGCAGGACCCTGACGATTCTGGATTAGCCACGGCACATCACTTGCCTCTGCCCCTGGGGCCCCACTAAGAAACCCTTGTAGAGATAATTCACATGCACATACCCCAAGCTGGGCAGCTTGGGCATGGGACTGGGGGAGTTTGGCCATGTAAAGAGATGGAATCTGCACTGTACCTTGGAGCCTCCTGTGTTCATTTTTAAGCTCCACTTTTTTTTTTTTTTTTAAGGGAACTGGTTCAGCCCCTGCCCTGAACATTTAATATGTTTAAAGTTTATAAAGAGTCTTTTACACTCAACCATTTGTGTTCTTGCTTCCTTCTGGGGTGTGTTGACAAAGTGACATTACTAATGTTAGCACAGAGAGAGAGAGAGAGGGAGAGAGAGAGGGTGTGTGTGTGTGTAATAGGTTTAGCCCATTGTGGACAGAAGCACTCAAAGGCCCTGTCATCACACCATTTATTATCACAATAGAAGTGTATAGTTTCAGCAGTCATCCATAATTTTCAACATCCATTCCATTACCTCATTTCCCCAAGCTATGGTTTGCCCTCTAAGTGAGCTTTTCCTTAATTCCCGAATTCTGAGTTTCAGGTGAGCCCTTCCCCATTCTCCCAAGGTATGAACCCTCTAGCAGGGCCTCCCTTGGATAGTCACCCCCAGGGCTGTTGTATTCTTGCAATTTCTCTATAAGAATATTGTTTCTGAGCTTCAGTATTATAACTGTAATGCTTTCTTTATTAAATAAAAAAGAACATATTTACCTAGGGCACAATCCAGCTCCATACAAATCAATGGGAGTTTTGCCACTGACTTCAATGGGAGCTGGATTGCACCCCTAGAGACTAATTAACACTCATAGACAGCTACTAATACTAATTGACTCCAACTGTGAAATCCTAACTGTCACCAAAACCTTATACTGTTCACAAGGATCACCGGAAATAAATTATTGTTTGTTTGGTTATCTCAAACAATTTCATATCCTGCGTCGTCCTGCTATTAACATCAGGGTGGCTCACAGTATATCAATTTAAAAAATAAAAATAAAAATACAATATAAATATAAAATATAAATATATAATTCAATAATATAAAATGAACACAATGATGAAGATAAACCCCCTCCCCCTCAGCAGCCCTCCTCCCTACCCATCACACATCTCCCCTGGTGGAACAGCCAGGTCTTGCACTGTCATAGGAAGGAGGGAAGGTCCAGGGTCAAATGGACTTCTGCTGAGAGGGAGTTCCACAATCCACAGCCTTGGTGAGGCCACTGAGAAAACCCTTCCCATTGCCACCTGAGAAACTTGGGGGCCTTCGAGAAGGGCACTCCAAGCCAACCGCAGGGGTTGATCAAGAACCTGGGGGATGAAATTGACCCTGTGCTATCTTAAAGGTAAGCCCTGTTGGTGCAGTGTTTGGGGGGAAACTTACAGAGTTTAGCCCCTTCCTAATTGGAAGCTCAGGCCTCTTTTAAAAGAGGCACTGAAAAGCACCTCCTGAGTCCTGCGTTGAAAGAAAAGTCACGCGGGGAGTGTTTACATGCTCCGCGCGCTGCCGGAAGTGACGTACTCCCTGTTGTTGGCATCGACAATGGGGAGCACTTCACTTCTGGCAGCACGGGGAGCATGTAAACACTCCCCGCGCGGCTTTTCTCTCAATGCAGGACTCAGGAGGCGCTTCTCAGCGCCTCATATAAAAGAGGCCTCAGAGATAAGTTCTTTGCCCTGAGGCAAGTTCTAATCGCCTAGAACAGCACCGCTTCCCTGGTAGTCCTGTTTTGAGCATCAGGACCCTTGCTAGCAGCTTCCTCCATTACTCTAGTTTAGCCAACTTGCTGCAAGTGTGAGACTAACAAACTTTGCAAATGGCCACACCTCACAGCAACTTAGGGTTTCTCACATCATGAGGGTCTCCCCCTGCAAGGAGTTAGGATAGTATGTTACAGGGGGATTCAGAGCAGAAAAGAACTTCACCGAATATCCAGAGCAGTCACTCCATGCCAGTAAGGGACACTTGCAGGACTGGCCAATACAAACACCTTTGGAATTAAATGTAAACTAAAAATTAGCTTCTTACCAGGCCCGCCATTAACAGCCTGAAATGCCTTGCTAGGGAAGCACACACTTTCTGCGGTACTAAGAAATGTAGTGCTTTTGTATAGAAGAAAAGGAAAAAAGAATGATTAAGGCAAGCAGTAGCAAGTGAAAAGCTAACCCAAGCAAAAAAATCACTTAAGTCAAAAGAATTTCATAGTCAAGTAATGAGATCCTTTCAGTCTGGAACAACAGTCAACAACCAACCATACTGTACTATTTCTCATAAGCTTCCAAGTCAAAATATGCAAATATTGGAAGAGAATGGGATGTAAATTATATATGAGCAAGAGGGTCATAGACCTTCAAGTTAATTTCAATTAACTCATAGCCTTTTAAGTAAAAAACAAACTAATTGCATGGAGCACCTATTTCAACAGCCCTAGGCATTACAAAAATACACATTAATTTACAAAAGAGTGCATAAAAGAAATGACTTCCAAGGCCCCAGAAGGTTCATAGGATTGATGATGGGTACAGATTATTTTACTTTTAGGTCACTGGTTTGAATTCAGTTGCAGGCGGTAATGAATGAAATGGTTTGCGATCTGACAGCGGTTCAGGCACCTGCAATATGGAAAATGACTGGCGGTCAGTCTAGTTTGTATTTCTAATGCAGTGATATCCACACCAGAGAATCCATCTTCAAAAGCGTAGTCTACTTGTCAATCTCAGTACAGGCTGATGTGCTGATTTGGAAAGGGATTTCTATTAAGAACAGCACTTGCAGCTTAATTCTAAATCCCATTCACTTCCAGTAGAGTGCTTTTATATTTGGAGCCATATACCCCAATCCTAAAAACAGCTACTCATGAGTTGTTATATTGCTTTCAGTAGGACTAACAGGGAAGGATAGCTTAAGGTTCCCAATACTTTTTAGTACTGGAACCTTAAGCTAAGATTTAAGCCCAGGTTAAAAGTTAATCATTTATCTAAGTTTTATCTAAGAACTATGCATGTACAAAATGACTGCTAGGGTGGTTCCTTTCCAAAATGGTGCTGGTGGCATTGCTGGCATATTGGAAAAGGATAGCTGGTCTGCTCATGCGCAAATGGCTGCCATGCATGCGCAGAATGACTGGTCTTTTCCAAAATGGCGATGACACTGCTGGAGTCATTTAGAAAAAGGGTCATGCATGCGCAGAATGGTTCCAGTGGCCATTTTGTGTAGGCACAGTTCTTTTTGTTGTTATTTTTAATGAGATTTCTCATGAGATTTCATACTGGGGCTGAGATCTCGGCGCGGACTCGGTCCCAGCACAAAATCTCACTAGAAATCTCATGAGAACAAAAAAGGCTTCTCATTTCAGCCTTAGACAAGCTATCTTGTCCTTTAAGGTGGTAGCACATGCCTGAAAGGCACAGATACTATAGGATTGTGTGATAGTAGGTGCTAAGGAGAGGTACAGGTGTGAGGCCAACGGAAAACAGTGCCTAAGAGATCACAGGTGCTGGACCCTGGAAGCTGGGAGACCGAAGGGCTAACTGGGGTCAGCTGAGCTTGGGCATGGCTAGTTCAGCCCTGGACCCTGAGATATAATGGAGGTGCTTAGAGCTCAACTGACAGAAGATAGGTAGGAGTCAGGGAGATGAATTCAGGAAGAATTATGCCTGGCCAGCGACCTGACGAGCAGGTTCCCACCTAAAGAGAAATGGACTGAGGGGAGCTTGACTACAGGGGGGATTGTGCCTGGCCAGGGGAAATAGACAGCAGAGAGTGGAAGGACTGTGCTTGTGTAAACTAAGGGTAATGGATTTGTATGGGACACTGTAAATTAAGGGAATTCCATGTGGCCTGGCCTCCTTAGACTACTTGATCCTGCAAAGACTTAACCCCAAGGGCTACCCTGTTCCACCCATACTTGTATGATCTGAGTACTCTTACATCTATAATGTATTTGCAACAAATCAGTGAAGTAGAGAAATTAATACCAGGGAATATGAGTTGTGCAGAAGAAACCCTGTTTGTTTTCATTTAATGAAAACATCTGTTTGGGTTTTTTTCCGTTGAAAATTCATTCGTTTTCATAAAAAAAAATTCATTTTCAAAAATTATAAATAATCATTTTTAAAAATTATTATTATTATTATTATTA
>QEPC01004656.1:1912813-1950479 GCA_003113815.1 Sphenodon punctatus | reverse complement strand
GCCTTTTAACATTTCAGCGAAACTGTAAGACCTGGCTGTTTGCCCAGGCCTTTGGGAGGGAGGGTGGGGAGGGAGGTTTTTAGTCCCCTACCCATTTGGTTTTTTTTTTTGGTGTTGTCTAGCCCTGTTTTAATATTTAATATTTAATATTTGATTGTTTTAGATGGATTTTATGGTATTTTATTGTTTTAATGTTGGAAGCCGCCCCGAGCTGCGTTGCAGGAGGGGCGGGGTATAAATTTACAAAATAAATAAATAAAAAAAACCTTTTCCAGTGTCACTTTCAAGATTAAACCTCTCTTCCAAACTAGAATCTCCTTGAACTTTCAAATACTAAAAAAGCAGCCCTGAAATTTAAGTCAAGGACCCATTTCTACATGTTGTCATTTGTGAAAGTGGTTCATAGACAGGTTCTCTGTTATAAAGTGGAAAAACTATCAAACTACTCCTTGGAAAATGTCCCTCTTTCACAAATAACAGAAGAATATATACAACACTGCTTCCTCAAAGTGTCAAACCATTTACTCATGTAGAGCTAAAAAAAAATAAAAGCATCTTAACAGAGTAATGGGTATACTTCCAGTGAAAAATTGTTCTGTTTTCTGCCACTAGATACAATGCATCTTCTGCATGCTAACATCAAATTTCAAATGTCCATGAGTCAGGACCCCAAAAAATTTGTTTGCATTTTTTCCTGAGCTTTTGCAGCATACACTTTAGTTAAATTCTCAAGATTTACCATATAACTATGAAGTCTAGAAATGACTTTTTTTTTTTTTAAATGAAGCCTGAGGTTCTCATGATTTTTTCCACAAATTTCAAAACTCCTAAAATCACAGGATTCCAATTGCCAGTTACCAAACCAGTGTCCTGCAAGGGGCTCCTAAATGCATGGTGTGATCACACCTTGAGTACTGACTGCAGTTCTGGACAACCTTTTTTAAAAAATATATAATATAACTTGAAATGGTGCAGAGGACAACAAACATTATCAAGGGTTTGGAATGGCTTCCATAGAAAGAGAGGCTTGATAGGCTGGGTCTCTTCAGCTTAGATAAGAGAAGACTGAGAGGGTATATGATAAGCTTTATACAATCTTGAGTGGAGGGAATGTTTATTTAACATCTAGAACTAGGAGACACTCCATGAAACTAACTGGTGGCAGGATTTAAAACAAATAAAAAGTATTTTTTTTCACTGAATGCACAGTTAGATTGTGGAATTTCTTGCCAGAGAAAGTTGTCAGGGCCAGTAGTATAGCTGCATTTAAAAAAGGATTGGATAAGTTCTTGGAGAATAGGTCCATTAACTGCTATTAGCCAATTAGATTACAAGATGAGAACTTCTTACTGTCAGGAGCAGGGAGTGATCAACAGGGAATGGATTGCCCATTGTGACTGTTGGTTCTTCTCCCATGCAATTGAGTTTGGCCACTGTCAGGGGACAGAATGCTGGGCTTGATAGACCATTGGTCTGACTCAGTAGGACACTGCTTATCTTCTTATGATATTTATTCTTCCTTCCTCCGTCCCAGCACAGATTACTGCATTTACACACAGCATATATTACCTTTTATCTGATTCTTCCTTTACTAGTTTGTGAATGAGAGCTCAATGTAACAAGGAAAGGAGCATTCACTAAAGCCACAGTATCAGCAGTTCCCTTCCTCTGTTTCCTACAATGAAGCATAATAATTCAATAGCATCCCTATGGGTGCTTTTAAACACACAACACCCATGGCTCTGCTCTGCCTCATACCTGGGTGGCCTGCCCATCTAAAGGCTGGGCCTCCAGAAGTGCAGGCAGAGCAGAAGCATAGAAGGTGGTGCTTGCTCCACTTCAGCCCCACTAGCGTTGTTCTGGATCATTCCAACGGAGCAGACTGTCCAAACCTGGGGCACCATCCGGAGGCGGAGCTGCAGTCCACCTACTTACAGTTGGATGCTGCAGCTTCGCTCCTGGCTGGGGGTTGCCCCAGGCAATGCCAAGGATGCCCAGGCCTTTGGGGAGTGGGGGTTAGCTCCACCCTACCCTTATTTACCTTTGTTTATTTATTTGTCCTAATGCTGTTTTCAATTGTTTATATTATTACGATCTTTTTATATTTATATTATTGTATTTTTTTTTAACTTTTTTAAAATTGTTAGTCGCCCCAAGCTGTTTTTACAGGAGGGGCGGGGTATAAATAAATAAATAAATAAATAAATAAATAGATCTGTGGGTGGCAGCCTAGAGTGACAGGCAATCTGCCCACAGCTCTACGGTGTGGGGGAGAAGGGTGTTTTGTGAGTGGACTGCGGGCCACGGCAGCTGCCTAGTCTGAATAAACTTGACACAAGCAAGACTGCATGCAGGGGACTTGGGGACTTGGGTCCTGGAGCTGGAGTGGCTGTTTCTTGATTCTTGATGCTGTGGAACAACATATATTATTGTAAAGAAACAGCCACTCCAGCCCCAGGATCCACCGTTATGGGTCTGGGGCCATCATTCCTCGCACAGAGAAAATGTCATTCCAACGCACCAAGAAACAGCCACTCCAGACCCAGGACCCCCCATCAGGGGTCTGGGGCCACGGGTGATTTCAGACGTGACAGGGCAGCTTTGGCCCCGTCACGGAATCACCCTTTTGATTCCCCACCGGAATCGCCCAGTCACGGCCAGCAGATGTATTGGCCGATCCCAGCGGGGAATCTGGGGAGCGGGGATGTGCGGCCCAACGTGTGGCTGCACAGCCCCGCCCCCCCATGCTCCCTCAGCCACCTGCGCTCCGGGAGACGGCGGGCGCAGCGTCCAATATGGCCGCTGAGTCTGATTCTGACCCATGGTCTGGGCCGTGGTTCAACTAACCACGCTTTCGGCGATGGTCCCCAGACCAGCCTCGAAAGCGTGGCTATTTTGATTCCTGCCAGAGGTTCACTGTGGTTAACATCTTGTGGTCATCAAACAGATGTTACGGGACCGTTCCCCATCACAAGGTATTGTCTGTGGTTGAGCGTGATCTCGTAATGTCTGAAAATACCCTTAGTCACGTTTTGCCTTCCAATGACATGTTTTTGCCACCTGAACTCACCCGAACGTGAACCGAACTGACCGAACTGTTCGGCCATTTTGCTGTTCAGAATCTAGTTCGGTTTGGTCAGTTCATGTTCATGTTTGGGTTTGGGTTTGGGTTCGGTCATCTGAACAGGCTGAGTTCAGGCCGAATTCTGAACTTCCTAACCACATTTGCCCATCTCTAGCTGTGACCGGCACCATCCCTCACACCATGACAGGCAGCCATGGCGACTCCTTACATGGGGCCATGAGGGGGCCGGGAACAGACATTTCCACCCAGTTTTTCCTGCTCTGGCCCAGGCTAGTGGCTTCTGGGGCCAGACTGTGGGCATTTCTGGGCTGGCCACTACCCCTGTTGGGGTTTGTACTGGGCCCACATCTGGAAGGTCTATAACAAACATACTTCAGTGATGCAGGCCCAGCCAGGCCAAAGTGGGTCCTACTGTGCCAGTGTCTCATTTGTTAACACCCATACTAGAACTAGAAAGGTACAGAGAATGGCAACAAAAATAATCAAAGGTCTGGAACAACTCCCATATGTAAGTAAGTAAGTAAGTAATAATTTATTCAATGGCATCGTTCTTCGCCATGGCCATAATAAAATAGACATACATATATAAAATTGAAAAGGAAAATACAATTTTAAGCCAATAAAAATTAAAAATAATTTTCCCCACAGTCATCTTACTTGTATAGTTAAAATATAAAACAATAAATAAAAGACTAAAAACCAAAATAAGAAAGCCAACAAAATTCACATAATCAACACACACTAAATACTAAACGTTTTAACAGAAATCGCACTTTTGGTAGCTGCCGTGTATTCCAGAATTTGCCTTCGTCTGGCAAACAAGTGCAAATAAGTTGCCGCTGCTTTCAAGCTTTGTAGATCTAAAGTCCCCAAAATAAACCCCACCTTGTGACTACGGTCCCAAAATCTTCTGTAATCCAGCAGTTTATTCAACCAAGCTTGTCTTATTTCCTTTGCATAAAGACAGCTTTATATAATATGTGAAATGTCATCAACTTGTTCCAGGCCACAAGAGCATCGACGCTGAGACAAAGGTATAGACATAAAATGACCTTCAATTACTTTAAAGGGGATAGCCTGCAAACGGAAGAGTATATAGGTCTTTCTTAATTTAAAGTTCTCAAGAGTAGAGAGATAATTCTTCCTGCCCCAAGCCACCTTAATCAGGAAATTAAAAGGAGCCACCTTTGATGAATTCACCACCGCCATATCTAACTGTATTGCCACATCCAGCCTTCGCTGCATTACTGCCGTCTTTACCCCATGCAAAAGGGCCTGGAGATGGCTTAAACTTCCATAGCCCAACAAGGTTAGCAGAGTCCATAAAGTTTAATACCATCTGGACTTGGAGTCATTTGTTGTTATTTCCTTCCAGCACAGTCTTGAGAGTGATTGCTCATCCTGTTCCAGTAATCTAACCAGAATCGAAGTAGGCTTTGATATGCCTTAGTTTGAATCGACACCACCCCCACTTCTGCCCTAAGTAGCACTATTTGGACAAACTTTGGAACTCCAGTGATTGTATGGAGCTGGTCATTTTGGAAGCCCTCCAGCTTCGTTTCTACCTGACCAGCCCAGATTTCTGCTCCATATAAAGCTTGGGGTATCAACTTCTGTTCCAGAAGCTTTATAGTGGGGCTAAATTGCTGTCCCCCTGTCTTCCTCCAGAATTTTAACACCCCCTGAGTAGATCTGGCCATTTTTAGGATAATTGCCTTAAAATTCTGGTTCCATGTTCCCGAGGAAGCAAACAAAAGGCCTAAATAACAATAGCACTGAACCTAGGAATGCTTCCCCCAATTTCCAATGTAAGTGGCAAGGCTTTTGAGCAAAAATCATGACTTTGGATTTATCACAATTTATAATTATAGCGTTATTCTTACAATAAGCATCCAAGCCCAAAAGTTTACGTCTAAGCCCCATACGAGAGGTAGCTATCAAAATAATATCATCCACGTAGAGCAAAATATTGATCTTTCTGCCCACCACATAAGCAGGATGGAATTCATCTCTATCTATTGCCTCCACTATATAATTAATATGGAAGTTGAACAGCGCCGGGGCTATTATACATCCCTGCTTGACACCATTAGAGGTGGAAATTGGAGCCGAGAGAGTACCCCTGGAGGAAGTCCTCACTTTAGCCTCAGTATGCTATAATAGTCTCTGAAGCAAGGCTAATAATCTTAGGTCTCTTTCCTTTTCCTTCAGCTTCTTCCAGAGGATGCTCCTATTAATAGAGTCAAACGCCTGTTTTAGGTCGACAAATACCACATACAGTTTCGCTTTCTTTAGTCGTAGGTATTTGTCGACCAAGTACATCAAGTTAAAGCAATGGTCTGTAGTCGCACAACCTTTCCTAAAACCAGCCTGCTCTAAATTAATATTTTTTTCCCTCCTCCGTCCACTGATCAAATTTCTAGAGAAGCGTTTTTGCATACAGCTTAGTGGGTAGGTTAATCAAACTAATTGGACGGTAATTTGCTGGGGAGCTCCTATCCCCTTTTTTAAAGATGGGGACTATCACATTAGTATTCCAACCCTGCGGAACTATACCAAAAACATTAATAAAATAAAAAAGTTTCCACAGAATCGGAGTCCACCATTCCTTGAATTCTTTTAACAAGTCCCTTGTTAAACCATCCTCACCAGGAACCTTACCACTAGCAGTGGCACAAATCAAATCGCTCACATAGTTAACAGGGATATCTTCCCACAAAGGGAGGGTCAAAATATCTTCCTCTGGTTCATGAGTTCTTACCCTATGAGGGGTATTATAAAGTGCATAAAAATGAGACTGCCAAGTAACAGGTGATATACCTGGATCACAGAAGGCGGAGGGCTTATCTAGCCCTACATTAACCATCTTCCAAAATTCCTTAGAATCTTTATCTCACACCACTATCTGGAGTTTATTCCACTGGGCCAGCTGAAAAGCTGCCTTTTTTCCCCTTAATCATCCTTCTATATCTTGGTTTATTATTCAAAAACTCCATTAACATCTTGCTCGAGAAATGCAATCTTAAATGATAAGCAGTCACTCGAAGAGAAGCTTTACACTTCCTGCAGTCCTTGTCAAACCATTCTGCATTACCAGATTTCTTGAGTGGCTGAAATGTTTGCCTGGTCTGGAGTTCTTTTCTAATTTTATCAGCCAAAGACAGATAAGCCCCTGGGATGTCTTCATAAATCATATCCTCTCCCAAGCAGATTTCCCTATTTTTTAACATCTCCTTTTAGTACAAAAGGACTCTAGTCTTTTCCAAAAGTGCTGGGCCCCATTTTGGAATCTTTTTACCTTCAGCCTCCAGGAGAGCAAGAGCCTGATTAGATTTATGCCATAGGTGCCACGGTTCTTCAACTTTATAACCAACCCTTATGGGCTGGTGATCGCTTGTATGAAGAGAGGCTTGATAGGCTGGGGCTCTTCAGCTTGGAGAAGAGATGACTGAGGGGATATGACAGAAATGTATAAAATCATGGGTGTGTAACACGTAAATAGGGAACAGTTATTTACCCTTCCAAACAATATTAGAACAAAGGGATACTCCATGAAATTAACTGGCAGCAGATTTAAAACAAATAAGAATAAGTATATATTTTTTCACTCAGCACACAACTAACTAGTGGACTTTACTTCCAGAGGGCGTGATCAAGGCTGGTAGTGTAGCTAGTTAGTTTTTTAAAGGGATTGGATTAGTTGTTAGAGGATAGCTCTATTGATGTCTGCTAGCTAAGTATGTTTTGAGAATGTTCTCCTACTGTTGGGGGCTGGATTAACAGGGAATGGATTTCCCGTGCTGCTGGGTACTTCTCCCAAGAGATACAGGGTAGTTTCAGACATTACGTGGTCCTGATTCACCACAGTGGATTCCCTGTGGTGGCGAGCTGTCCAACCACCCCCATGGTCCAGGAAGGACCCGAACAGACGTGACCGGACTGGGACCATGGCAGCGAATTGGACAGACAGACCACGGCCCGGGGCAGTGAAATAGACGTGACACCGATTCCCAGCCATGGTCAAAACACCTAGAAGGCACCGGGGAGGGGTGGGACACAGACATGACCGGCTGAGGGCAAAGGAAGCCAAAAGCGCTGAAAGGGAATGCCCACACAAGGGAAACAGGAAGGGAGGGGGAAGAGGAAGAGGGGCAACACACACAACAGGCATGGGGAAATGAGGTCACAGTGGAACACACAGCACAAACACATGCCCCGGCGTACACACACCTGCACCCCCACAGCAAAACAGGCAGTCCCGGAATGGGGGGACCCCCAGGGGCATGGCACAGTCACAGGGGGAGGCCACATGGACCGGGGAGTAGCTCGGGAACGGTCCAGGAGGCTTCCAGGGATCACACGCACCAGCGTGATTGTGATGGATGGGAAGGAGGCGAGATGGAGATGAGGAGCAGGACAGCCGGTCCAGCAACACAACCCCCCCCCCAGGAGGATGCCCAGAGGCACGGTCTGGGGCCCCCGGAACCCCATGGTCACACAGGCACCCGAGGTGTGTGTGTGTCCCAGGCACAGGAGGGATCGAGACCGGAGCATAAAGGACAGAAGCACCCAGGGTGCTGGGAGCTGGCACACAGTTCAGGACACAGCCACAGGAGAAGGCAGCCACGGGGAACACCTGTTGCAGAGGCAGATGGGGGGACTGCGGAGGGGCCCCAGAGCCATAGGCAGGGGCAGTGGAACCCCAGGAACCAGCCAGCACAGCAGCAAGCCAGGAACATCAAGGACGGAAGGGGCAACGACTCATGGCGCCAGGGAGGAGGCGGGAGCGCTCACCTGGGCCAGTATCCAGGGTCCGGAAGGCACAGGGGGGCCTCACAGCCAGCTGCAGGGGGGTATGAAAGGGCCCGAGGCTGGGTAGCATGAAGTGGGGCCACTGAAGCATGCCCCGACGGAAGTCCAGCTCAGACATGGGGTGGTGACCAGGTAGTAAGCCTCGAAGAGATCCTGAGCGGAGAGCCTCACCTGCACATCGGATTGGGACCACACACCAGCCAGCGCCACCACCTCTGCTTCAGAGGGCTCCGACAAGCCATAGTCAGCAGGTGGGGGCCCGGAAGGTGACCCAACTCCAACAGGCGGTGATAGATCACCCCGCGAGATTGCTGGTAACCTCGGGCCCTGTGAACACAGTGAAAGAAGGACACAGCCAGGGCAGGGCCCCCCCTCCACCAGACGTGCCATGTAGGCAGCCAGGCTGCACACAGAGAGGGCGGACACAGTCTCTGCCACTGACCACCCCACATGGGAGGGAGCACCTCATCTCTGGGATGCGCCCATCAGGAAAAGGACACAGACCAGCCAGCAGTCGCGGGAGCTCACCACATGGCCATAGTACCGCAGGTCTGAGCTCATACTCTCGTAGGCACCTATGAGGCTGTCTGGGCAGCCCCCCACCCACCCACTTCCCTGTGCCATCTCCCCCCCTCAGGCCGACCTCCCCCTTCCCCCTGTCCTCCACATCACCAAGGCCTCCCCCTCGACTGCCCTGTGGGTGCCGTGGAGCTCTGGGAGCTCCCCTCACCCCCGCTGTCCATGTCCCCAACAGTGTCCTGGGAGGCCTCGGTGTCCTAAGGGGCAGGAAGTGGTGGGAGGACAGTCGTACCTGGGGCTGAAGGGCCCCCCCCATGGCATCTGCTCCCTCCAGAGGCCTACAGGGACCGGGAGGCAGATGCGCAGACCCAGCGGGCGTGCCAGCGGCTGGGGTGCTGGTGGAGGCGTTGAGGGTGCAGAGGGGCCCAGCATCGGGGCCAGGGCTGGCAGGTTGCCTGGCGAGGTGACTGCCATCACGTACGCATTTATGGTCCCTGGGTGCAGTAGCAGCGATGTGCCGATGTCGTGGGAGCGGACCAGCGGTCCATCTTGGCCGATTGCTCCCTCACCATCCTGTCGATGGTCTTTTCCAGCCGCTCAAATGCCTCCACCTGCCTGCTGTGCTCCAGCGTTCCTGCTTCCGTTCCATTCGCACCTTCGCTTGCAGCCTCCGGTCCCTTGCCTCTGCTTGTTGGATGGCCCTTTCTGTGGCCACCTCAATCCTATCGATAGCCGTGATCATCCGCTCGCCCTGTTCAGTGGTTGAGAGGTCTATATCCTCCACCTGCTCCTCCCTCCGGTGCTGTACCTATGCCCGGTGCTCCCTCATCCATTGCACTGGGGGCACGGGGCCGACTTCCTGGGAATCGTCAGGTTCTCCCACCCAGCCTCCCCCGGTGCCCTTTACCACCCCCCACTTGCCAGTGTGCCTCACCTGGGACCTCTGGCTGCTCCTGGGGCTTCTCTCTACCATCCTCCTCACCCGCCTGTTGCAAGTGCTGGGACATGCCGTGCCCTGTAGGGGTTGGGTGGGGGTGGTCTTACCGTGGCCCCCAGTGGCCCCCTGGGCACCATCCCCATGGTTTGCTGGGGGCAGCCCCATCTCTGGAGTTCCTCTCCCCCTCCTCAGCCCATCCCCCCCAGTCCGTGTCCCAAACCACCCACTTGCTTACCCCCGATGTTGGTCTCGGAGTCCTCTGAGGCTGGTCCCTCTGTATTACTGGGGTCCCCCTGTGTCCACTGGCTGAGGGTAACCATTGTGCCAGCCTCGGATTCTCCTGGTCTGGACAGGGGCTGGGGGCTCTTGGGGCTGGTGTGCAAGGGGGGCCTGCCAGTCCCTGAGGTCCTGGAATGTTCCTCTTGTGGGGCAGGGCCCCTGGAGCTGTTACCTTCTAGGGGGGCAGTGAAGGGAGGGGGTACCTAGGCCCATTCCCTGCCCTGGACCACGGTGCTCCCCATGAGGTGTGGGGCAAAAATGGAGCCCTTCATGTGAAGGATGCGGTCCAGGGCAACGTAGTAGGGGGCAGTCCGGGCTCCATGGCCGGACCACCGGTTTTTGTCTTTTATGGCCTTGTATCCCCCTCTTGAGCTCCTTGATCTTTGAGCAGCATTGGGCCATGGTTCTGTGGTGCCCCGCCGCCTCCATATCCTGCACGATCTCCTTGTAGACGTGTTCATTCTGCTGGTTGATAGCTAGCTCCAGATAGTGGTGCAGGGTCCCCCAGATCCTGATGAAGTCCTTGGTTTCCCTGTGCCCCCATTTCCCCCCTCGGTGGTACGGTCATCTCCCCTGAGACCCCTCCTGGTCTCAGTCCTCCTCCTCTTCCTCCTCCTCCTCCTTCTCTGCATGCCCTCCAGCCCTCTCCTCCGGGGGCTTGGACTCCCGGGCCCATTTCCATGTCTGTGGGTCGATGGGGGGTGGTGGTTGGTTTCCAGGTTGCCTCTTCCCTGCAGCCCTCCCCCTTCCCCCCCACCTGACTGTCCACCCAGCACCCTTGGTGCCCCTGTGCCTCCGTCCCACTCCCCTTTGCTCCCCTTACCAGTTTGCTGGGTGCCTCATCCCTGGGGCCAGTTGCAGGCACCGGGGCGGCCTGTCCCGGCTGCTGCTGCGGCTGCTGCTGCTGCTGCTGCTGCTGCTGCTGTCCCTCCACTGCCTCCAAGTGCAGCAAAACCACCTCCTCCGCCTGCGCCTCCTCCTCCTCCCCCTCCTCCTCTTGCCTTGCTCTCTTGCCCTCCACTCTCCCCTCCCTTCCTCCTCGCTCCATCCCGCCACATTCCCCAGCTGCCCGGTGCTCTTTAAATCTCCCTTCCTGGCCTGTTTTGTTGCTGGTTGCCTGGCAGCAATGCTGCATGCTTTGTCCCCAGCTGGGAATCGTTTTGCTTGATTCCAGCCAGTGGTTGCCATTCAGATGTTACTTTTAGTTGTTTCCCGGTGGGAATTGCTTTGACCATGCTTTCGGAGATGGTCTGGGCTGGAGCTCTGACCCCTGCTGGGGATTGACTGTGCTGAACATCTGGCGCCCGTCGAACAGACGTTCAGGGCACTTTGACTCCACCACGGGATTGACCGTGTTTCACTGTGGTTGACTGTGATCTCATAACATCTGAAATCACCCACAGATTGGCAACTGTTAGTGACAGGATTCTGGGCTTGATGGATCATTGGTCTGACTCAGTATAGCACTGCTTATCTTCTTATATTCTTACTTACTATTGGTCTTACTATCCAGTTTAAAGTTAGCAAATGTTTTTTTCAAATAATTTAATTTTTATTTTCCTGAAATGGAAAAATTTCAGAAAAAAAATGTCAATATTTTACAACAAAAAAACCCTTCTAAAAAGCATTTTCAGCATGGCTATCAAAACTTGATTTTTAGTAAATAATGATAACATTTTCAATAGTGTTTTTAATAAACACAATCTAGGAACAAAGCTTTGATAACTACTCTGAGAATGCTTTTAACAAGAACATTAGCGTGATTTTTAAGATGTCAAAATGTTGGATCATTCATTCCGCATACATCATGATATAACAACATACTGGGCCTTTTCACATGAGACATCTCCAGCCATCTTCATGCAGTTTCACTTCATGGAGATGTCTGGAGAGTGCCTGTGGGAATGCTATGGCAGATAGGTGGAGGTGTGTCTGTGCACCCGCACTCCACCCATCTCCACCTATCATGCACTCCTCCGCGCATGGAGATGGGTGTACGCCCATTGGAATGATCCCACACCCATCTCCACCCACCGCGCCCCACACACACTCACGCACACACACACCATGCACCTGCAAGGGGCCCGTCCTTTTGAAAAGGCCCACTGTGTAAGACCCATGGTCCACTGAGCCCTATTTCTGTCAGTGGCCAGCTACAGTAGCTTGAGGTAAGTACATGTAATATACAGTCAGTCGCCTGTTAGTCACTCACAAGTACCAGTAGCCAGGGGCTTAAGCCTGAACAAGTAAGCATTTATAAATACTCAAATTTCAACATTGTTCATGAAAATATGTTTCTATTTTTTTGAAAGCTACAGTTAAAGCCAAGATGGTATTGTATAAGAAAGATTATTTCCTAACCATTCCCATTCACTTAGTACCATTTCACACAACACTTTGTTGGGCTCGATCTCTACTGTGGGGATGACTACCTGAATACATAGTATAGCCTGTAATAGCTTCCTGTGGAAGCCATGGTTTGTCTGAAGAAAATGTCCGGAGGAAGGGCAACAAAAAAATAAAGGTTGTGGAACAGCTCCCCTATGGAGAGAGGCTAGATAGGTTGGGGCTCTTCAGCTTGGAGAAGAGAAGACTGAGGGTATTTTCAGACGTTACGAGATCACGCTCAACCACAGTGAACCCTGGTCAACCCCACGGCGGGGCCAAGGCGCCCTGAATGTCTGTTTGGCGGCTGCCAAATGTTCACCACGCTCAACACCCACACGAGGTCAATTTCAACCACGCCTCCCAGGCTCCCCGCACCAATTCCCATGGACGCATGGTCAATGAGATCCCCACCCAGGATCAACCAAAGGTAACGTCTGGAAGGCAAACACCACCCGGGATCAAAGGAAATGATCCCCAGGCATGGGCAGTGGCGCTCCAGCTCCAGGTTCATCTGGATAACATCGGGCTCCTTGACCCTTTTCAATCTGGGTTCCGCCCCGGATATGGCACCGAGACGGCGTTGGTGGCCTTGGTAGACGACCTCCGCCGGGAGATGGATGCAGGATGTTCGACATTTCTCATCCTGCTAGATCTCTCGGCCGCTTTTGACACCGTGGACCATGGGCTGCTGTTGAGACGGCTGCGTGACCTGGGGGGTCTGGGCGGGACTGTTCTTGAATGGTTCCGCTCATTCCTCTCGGGGAGGAGCCAACGGGTGGTGCTGGGGGAGGAAACATCGTGCCCCCGCGCTTTACCGTGTGGCGTTCCGCAGGGATCGATCTTGTCTCCGTTGTTGTTTAATATCTATATGCAGCCCTTGGGGGAGGTCGTGAGAGGGTTCGGGGTGCGATGTCACCAGTATGCTGATGATACTCAGCTGTACCTCTCCTTTTCTACTGACCCAGACCCTGCTATCTCGTTGCTATCCCAATGTTTGGAGGCCGTGGCGGATTGGATGCGGCTGAGCAGACTGAAGCTCAACCCAGATAAGACGGAGGTGATGGTGGTGGGGAGGGCGAAGGGGGTGGTGGCCCCCCTAGTTGGGGGGGTTTGCCCTCCTGTAGCTCAGCAGGTCCGGAGTCTGGGGGTCATATTGGACGCAGACCTGCGTCTGGAGCGGCAGGTGGAGGCAGTCGCTAAGGCTGCCTTCCGCCAGCTTTATCTTGTACGTAGGCTGCGTCCGTATGTCTCTGGCCCGGACCTGGCCTCCCTCATCCATGCCTTTGTCACCTCGAGGCTCGACTACTGCAACGCGCTCTACGTGGGGCTTCCCTTGTTCTTGGCTCGGAGGCTGCAGCTGGTGCAGAATGCGGCGGCTCGTCTTCTTACGGGGACGGGTCGCCGGGAGCACATTACACCGGTGCTCCGAGCTCTGCACTGGCTGCCGATAGTGTGCCGGGCCAAGTTCAAGGTCCTAGTGATGATCTATAAAGCCCTATACGGTCTTGGCCCCTCATACCTTAGGGACCGCCTCGCCCTTCGCGCCCCGGAGCGGCTCCTGCGGTCTGCCGGGGGTGCCCTCCTGGAGGTCCCCCGTGTTAAGCGGGGGGCCACGATGGAGCGAGCATTCTCGGTGGTAGGGCCGCGGCTGTGGAACTCCCTTCCGGAGGAAGCTCGCCTGGCCCCAAGCCTTTTAACATTTCGGTGGAACTGTAAGACCTGGCTGTTTGCCCAGGCCTTTGGGAGGGAGGGTGGGGAGGGATGATTTTAGTCCCCCACCCATTTATTTATTATTTTTCTAGCCCTGTTTTAAAATGGTATATTTTGTATTTAATATTTTAAAATGAATTTTAGATGTTTTTATTATGATTGTTGGAAGCCGCCCTGAGCTGCGTTGCAGGAGGGGGTGGGGTATAAATTTGCGAAATAAATAAATAAATAAATATATAAATAAATGGGCAATGCACGTAATGGCGCTGCCCGGCAACCAGCATCAACACACTCACCTGAGGGAGATTTAAAGGGAAAAATGCAGTTGGCTAATGTGGCAGGATGGAGTGAGGAGGGAGGAGAAGGATGAGAGTGGTGGCGGAGGAGAGAGTGAGGGGCGAGGAGGCGGAGGAGGAGGTGGAGGCAGGGGAGGCAGGGGCACAGGCAGTGGTGGGTGGTAGGGAGAGAGCACCAGCAGCAGCCAGCACAGGATGCCCCAGGGACAGCAGCTGCACCGGCGGCGGAGGAGGCACCCCGGAAATGGGTAATGGAGAGCAAGGGCAAAGGGAACAGGGGGAAAAGGGGGCCAGGGGCACGGTCATCCACCCCCGGGGGGTGCCCCATGAGGCCAACCCGACCTCTAACGAACTGTAATCCCCCCAACCCCCTGTCTCCGGCAGACACGGAAAATGGCCCGGGTGGGCGACCCCCCGGAGCACACTGGGCCAGCCCGACTGGAGGTGCAGCAGGAAGGGTTGGAGGACGAGGAGGGAGAAGACCCAGCATGGAGAGGAGGAAAGAAGGCATACCACCTAGGGGGCCAGTGGGGACACCAGGAGACCAGGGACTTCATTCGGATATGGGGGACCCTGGAGTACCAACTGGAACTCGCGCTCAACCAGCGCAATGAGAAGGTCTACAGGGACATAGTGCAGAACATGGAGGCAGCGGGGCATCCCCAGTCAGTGGCACAGTGCCGGTCAAAGGTGAAAGAGCTGAGGAGGGGGTACAAGGCGATCCAGGACAACAACAGGAGGTCTGGCCACGGAGCCCGGACAGCCCTGTACTATGATGCCTTGGACTTCTACCTCCACATGAAGGGGTCCATAGTGGCCCCGCGACTAGTTGGAAGCTCTGTGGACCAGGGCAGGGAACGTGTGGAGGTACCCCCTCCCCTTGCCACCCCCCTGGTAGACACCAGCTCCAGGACCCCAGACCCACAGGAAGACCGGTCCAGGTGCTCTGTAACTTACAGCCCCCCCCCCGGACAGCAGCCCGGAGAGCTACATGGGCCAGGCCGGCCAGGGCGAGTCAGAGACCGGAACTTGCACCACACACAGCCGGGGGTCCCTGGGGGAGTGCTCCCACACCGAGGGCCTGGCCTTGGATGACTCCATGGCAGACACAGATGGTAAGTACCTGCTCCATGGGGGAGAGGCCTCATGCCCACGGGGCCATGGTCAATGGCCAGGGAGAGGCTCAGCCTGAGACCCAGGGCCCCCATGACAGGCGGGAAGGGGGCCCAGCCACAGGGCGCCCAACAGCACCCCACCACACTAATATACCCCCCTCACCCATAGGCCACAGACCACCCTGGGACAGCCCCCAGGTGACAAATGAGTCAGCCGCCAAGGAGTCCCCCCAGAAGGCTGAGGGAGCAGGTGAGGCAGCAGGTCCTGTATGGAGGGCCCGCCAGGATTCACCGATTGGCTACCCAGGCATGGCAAGGAGGGGGAAAGGGAAGGGGTCTGTGGGGGCAGAGGGGCTGGGTCACATGTCTGCGGGACCGCGGAGCCCCTGGCTGTAGTGGCTCGGGGCCAGGGTCCCACGGCTCAGTGTAGCACAACCTCCTCTACCCACAGGGCAACCCCAGCAGCCAGCTGCCCCAGGGCCCGTGCCTCCAGCTGAGCACATGAGGCAGCACCGGGAATGGGTCCGCAGGCACAGGGAGGAGCAGGCAGAGGAGATAGTCTGGACCTCAGAGGAACAGGGGGAGAGGATGATCGCGGCCGTGGGCCTGATGGAGGCGGCCATCAAGCGGTCCCTGGAGCGGGTGGAGGAGCGGTACAGGAGGCTCCAGGCCGAAGTGCACCTGGAGCAGTGGCTGGAGCACAGGGAGCACAGCAGGCAGGAGGAGCTGCTCGGGGGGCTGAGGCAGGACATCAATGCCATGGTGCAGGAGCACTCGCTCAAGATGGACAGGTTCCCACAACATTGGGACCTCGCTGCTCCTGCACGCCGGCACAATGTGTGCATATGTCATGTCTGGGGGCCCCCCAGGCACCCTGTCTGGCCAGACACCCATGGCGGGCCCCTCCACGAACCTGCTCCCTGGCCTGCCCCCCGAGCCACCCCCATGCCCTCAGGGGCCACGCATTCACCTCCCTGTGCCCGCTGGCCTTCGGAGGGTGCAGCCGCCGGGGGGGCCCCAGGGCCTGGCCCCCCTGACCACCCTACCAGCGCCACCCGAACCAGAACAGGAGGCGGCCCGGGACATGTCTACCAGCACCGGCAGTGGGGGAGAGGTGAGCTCTATGAGCTCCATGGCCCAGACCAGGCACGCACGGGGCCATCCCAGAGGATGGGGGGAGGGGTAGGAGGGGGAGGGAGGTGTAGGGATGGCAGAGGTGGTGGCAGGGCACAATCGGTTATGAGGGAATGGGTGTCACTGTACACATGGGTGATAATAAAGGTGTAAATGGTAAAGTGGCTCCTGGTCCTGTATGTGGGAGACAGGGGTGTGGGGCAACCGCGGGCATGCAGGGACCTGTCAGAGGAACCCCAGGGGGTGGGCCGGAGCGGTGGGTACCCCCCTTGCATGGGCGCTGTCCTCCACGAGCGCCTTGTGCGGCTGGATGCCATCTACCAACAACAATCCCCCCCTTAGTGTTTGTGGCACCTTGGCCTTGGAGTGCTGATTAGATGGTATGTGAGAGCTATTGTGTTGTGCAGCTGTGCTGGGTCTGCACCCCATGCCTTGGTCTGATGTGCTACAATGTTGCAGCCCGTGGCTGCTTTCCCTATCCTTGGGACCCCCGGGAGGCCCCTCGGCCCCGGAAGGTGTTGAAGGCCCCCAGAGCTCCGTGCTCTTCTCCCCAGGTGGTTGGACCATGGCTGCTTGTCCATCCACGGGGCTTCCACTTCCCATCCCCCATGGGGCCCCCTGTATTTGGACCTACACCGAGACCATGTCCCTCTGTGACCTGTGGCGTAGCCCTGCCGTGCAGCTGCTCCTGGGCAGGCCGGACAGCTGCTCGTCCGCCTTCGTGAGCCTGAGCTCTGGACTCCGCTACCTTGGCTATGAAGTGAGCGTACAAGATTGCCGGCTCCATGCCAAGACCCTGGGGCTGGTCCGCTTCCCTGATGGGCGCGTCCCAGTGAATAGGTGTTCGCATGTGCCCTGGTTCAGGTCTGAGACCATGAGTGCGCTGTGGGTGTGCAGCCTGGCAGCCTTCTTGCAGTGCCTTGCTGAGGGGGGCCCAGCCTTGGCCGTGTCCTACTTTGGCAGCATTCATGGGGCACGTGGGTACCAGCGCACATGTGTGGCTGTGTATCACCGGCTTCTGGGGCTGGGCCATCTTCATTGGGCCCCTGCTGCAGCCTGCTGTGTAATGGAGCCTTCCGCGGTGGAGATGTCAGCATTGGCGCGGGTATGGTCCCGTCCAGATGTCCAGTTGGGGCTGTCTATGCATGACCCCTTCGAGGCTTACTGCCTGATTGCCCACCACATGTCTGTGCTGGGGTACCGCCGGGGCATGATCCATTGGCCCCACCTGGTTCATCGGGCCAGGCACCCTGGGCCCGGGCCCTTAGCTGCCCCCAACGGCTGCCTGTGAGCTCCTGGGTCCCTCCCTGGCCCCCTTGTGTCCTGGGCTGTGTGGGCTTCGGGACCTACCCGTGGGCCTGACCCCGGTGCCTGCCGCCACCCTGCTGTCTCTGCCTTGCTGCTGCGACACCTGCGTCCTTGTGTGCTGCTGCTCTGGCTGTGTAACTGGGCCCCCTCTGGACCACTCTTCCCCCTCCTGGGTTGCTTGTGTGCCCCGGGCATCAGGACCCAAGGACTGCCCCTCCCGACCTCCTTCACTGATGGAGCCACCCATACTTGGACCTGCTGTGCTGAACTGCCTCTCCTGGCTGCCGTTCATTTGCCCCTCGGTGGGATGTCCTGACTGCATGTGCCTCCTGGGCCCTTCCCGGCTGGTTCGCTGTGACATCTGGCTGCCCGCTGTGACATTCACCTGAGCTGCAGGGCCCCCCCTTTCCGGGACTGTGTATTTGCTGTGGGGGTGCCCGTGGGGAGTATTCTGCTGTGGGGTGGGATGTACCTGGTCCCGCCCTGCCCCTGTTCCCATTCCTCCCCTCATCCCGGTCCCGCAGCCCACCACCCCCAGTGCCTGGCCTGCCTTGCGTGGTGTCTGGTCGCCCGTGTCCCCCCCTTCCCTTTCTTTCCTATCCTCCGTGCCTGCGTTTGTGTGTGTGTGTGGTTGTGGTTGTGGTTGTGTGGGATTGGGCCGGCATGTGCTGGTGCTGTGGGTGCCCCCGAGTCCCCGTTGTGTGTCTGTGTGCGTGCGTGCGTGCGTGTGTGTGCCTGCTGTGTGTGGTACCTGTGCGCCTGTTCTCCCTCTCCCCCCTCCCTTCCAGTTTCCCTTGTGTGGGCATCCCCTTTTGTGCCTTTTGGCTTCGTTTGCCCTCAGGCGGCCATGTCTGTGTCCCGCCCCTTCCTGGGGGATTCTTGGTGTGCTTACCACAGCTGGAAATTGGCGTAACCTCTGTTGCGCTGCCCCGGTCCATGATCTGGTGGCCCGATTCCCATCCATGGTCCCGGTCCCGTCACGTCTGTTCGGGGCTTTAATTGGCCAGTTGATTTGTTCACCCCCACCGGGAATCCACTGTGGTGAACCGCCCACCCGTAACGTCTGAAATCACCCTGAGAGGGGATATGATAGACGTTTATATAATACTGAGTGGTGTGGAACACGTTAATAGGAGATGATTATTTAGCCTCTCAAATAGTACTAGAGCAAGGGGACATCCCATGTAACTAACAAGTAGCAGATTTAAAACAAATGCACTAAAGTATTTTTTAAAGTCAATGCACAATTAAGTTGTGGGATTTGCTGCTAGAAGATGTGGTCAAGGCCAGTAGTGTAACTGTTTTTTTTTAAAGGATTTGAACAAGTTTCTGGAGAATGTGTCCTTTAGCAGGTATTAGCTGAATAGTTTTGGGGGATCATAATTAATTACTGTCTGGAGCTGAGAGGGAGTAAACAACAAGGAACAGATCACCTTATTGTGACCTGTTGGGTACCCCAGCGACCGAGATTGGCCACTATCGGAGACAGAATGCTGGGCTGGATGGACCGTTGGTCTGACCCAGTATGGCACTGCTTATGTTATTAAGTACTTTGCCACACACAAAAAATGTGAAAACATGTTTCACAACATTTTTTCCCTGTGTTTTGAATAGCTTTGCTATTTAGCACAGTTCAGTGTTGACATGCCAGCCTGTCAGTTCCAGCCTTGTGTGCGTGTGTGTGTGTCTGTGCACCAGATGGCTTATACTGTTTCAAACACATGGCAAACACCCAGCCTTGTCTCATGCATCACATGGCAGCAAAGGTTTCAGAGGCAATTATGTTTGTTGTCCCCAGTGCTTCAGGGACAGTTATTCCATGGAGTCATGTTCCAGAATTCACTCAAAAGGCAAGTAATGCAAAGTTTGACTTAGTGTTTTTCTGAAGGAAAAATCTCTGTCACATAATTGATACCAATGTCAAATCCATCAATGTCAAACCTTGCAGTTCAGACATATCTTCCAACGACTTTGCCATGGGCATATCCAAAGGCATCTAAAAAGTGGCATGGAACTGAAGAAGACTGCTTTCTGAGCTACTGGCTCCAAAAGCCCAGAACACCAACCACAAAGGATCAGCTCCACTGTGCAGTGGCATCCACTACTGGATTTTGACTGGAAAGCAAAAGCATCTTCTTACAAGCAATCTCCTCCTGAGCTAAGCAGGGCTCCTTTAGAGTTTAGTCCTCAAGCTTCCACAGCAGAGTGATGCACAATAATTTATATGGCTCTAAACAGGGTGAAATTCTATGGCTTTATTTAGAAGGCAAAACGGCAATGATAGACTCTGGGGCTGATCCCATGCCCTGTGTGTGCTGCACAGTGTACATGTGTGCACAACCTGCATGCACACCCATTACAGGAACACTGTGCCATGTACAAGCTGCGCAGAAGGTTTGGGTTCACAGTCTCTGTCCTTAAAACCTGTTTTCAACAGCATCTTGAATAAATCAAAAAAATTAATGTTAAAACTGTGCTGAAACTATTTGATGCCATTTATTTTCACTAATTTTTAAAATTGACAAACCCTGCAAAAAATAAACAAATAGCAACTCCTTCCATTTCTGTTGTATTCGTGATATCAAAGCCAAAAAATTACTCAATATCGTTAAAAATGTCATTTGCATGTTGCATGGGCGAGACCTGAAACTCTTGGGCTGCTGTCTCCACCTCCCCCACCCCATCCCACAAATACAGCTCACCCCTCTGCTATGATTTACTTTCTGGCTGCACCTGGAAGAGGAAGGGAGGTGTTGCTGCAAGGGTCAAGGGATGGACCCCCAACACCTATAGATTTCAGTTAAATATTAGGGAAACCATCTGAACTGTAATAACTGTTGGGCAATGAAATGAGTTGCCCAGGGATGTTGTGGAATCAAAAGGTTGGCTTCAAACTAGAGCTGAAACGAGTATCTGCAAAAATGGGTATACCCAAATCAAACTGAATATTTGGAGTACTTTTTGGTAGCCAAACTGGCTTTCGATTGGGTACCCATAATACTGAAATACTGACAACCGGTATACCAAAATCCCTGTTTTGTACAGGATATCAGATTTTTTGGTACGGAAACTATTTCAGTATACCGGTTGTCGGTATTTTGGTATACTGGTAGCCAGTATTTTGATATTTCAAGTACTCAAACACTATTTGGGTGCAGATTCAAATACCCGAAATGGTACCCCCCAAAATATAGTATTATCCATGGGTACCAGGTACCCATTTCAGTTCTACTCCAAACCCAGCTGGACTAGCGTTGGTCTGAGGTGCTGCAGGCAGAGTTTCCCATGTGTTGGAGCAGGGGGAGGGAGTGGATGACCTTTGAGGTCCTTCCAATCCTAAAATCCTGTGATTTGCTATTGCTTCCATCCATTTGGCACATGGAGCAAGGCAATGGAGAAAGAGGGCCACGCTCTGCATGTCTTATAAAGACAGGGTGTTTTCTCCATAAGTATTCATGTGTCTAAGGCCCTTTTCACACAGGTGTGGCAGCACAGCAGTTGGGTGGTGCATGGGGGGGTGTTCCCATGGACACCCCCCCCCCACCTCCACCCGCCTCAACCCATCTCCATGCACAGAGAAACGCGTGCCAATGCCCGATGCTCCGTGCGTGGAGATGGGTAGAGGCGAGAGCATGCACGAACCCCCATCCACCACCTGCGGTGTTCCCACAGGTGCCCCCTCCCCTCACACATATGTGCAATGGAGGGGGGGGAGCATCCATGTGAAAATGACCTTGAAGTTGAAGTCACTGCCCTTATATTCAAAAACTCCCAAAACAGCTATCTGGCGCACAAGCAAAATAATGTGTTTGTGTTTATGTTGCAAACAATGCTATTTGAACCTCACTGTGTCAACCCCTCAAGTTGACATTTTTGTGTTGGGAACCAAATTCTGCAAAGAGCTAAACAAAAATCTTGGATCCAAACTTTTGACACCTCCTTCAATGATTTTGGGGAAAAAAAATTGTTTGAAAAAGAATCCAAGTTTGGAGGTTGAAGGCCATCTCTAAACAAGATCTCATTTGCTTGTTTGTCTGTTTACACCCCTCTATTTTGCTAAAATAATCTTATGAATGGTGTTTATTTTAAAAATGAGTCAGTTAATTTACAGCTTGATATTTACAGCCGTGCAAGAAAGCTAGATTTTTTTTATTTGATTTTTTGCACTGTAAATCTAGAGGCAGTGAAATCTCTTCTGAGTCAGTCTTGTCCGTCCATTTGAGAAGCTGTTGGAATGATGCAGAACAGAAGGAAGGTTAGGAAAAACAAACAAATCCTGAACACAGATTACACACACAAAAACATATGCCATAATCATCCTCGGGATAGCAATAAATAAACCTGTCATAATGTCAATGGAGTGAGGTTCATGTTTTTCATTGTGCCAAAGAAATCCCCTTCATAAACTATAGCTACATGAGGAAGTTGGAATTAAGCATGTATTTTTATTTGTCTTATTATTCAACTGTCACCTTCTCACTAGTTTAAATGAAAGCTAAAATAAGAGAACCACTGTTTATTTGTTGCTAAGTTTTGATTGAGCATATATATTATGCAGCATTTTCATTTTGCTGGTCCTGCTCCAGGCAACCAACCTTCAATTGTCCTCTTATGCACATGGATGCTCACACAGAATCAACTGCTGCCATGTTCCAAGCCCTCCATTGGCCCATATGGAGAAGCTGCCGAAGCTTTGTAATAATCAAACTTGACTTGACACAAAACTCTGGATCTGTAGAGTCATGATCAAGGACTCGTGTTTGTTCACTCTGTTTTCCCCACTACAACAATGTGGAAAACACAACGAACAGGAGTCCCTGGTCAGGGTCATGCCAACCCTTTATCATAACACAATGAAATGTAATTTTTTAAAGAGCAACAGACTGATTTTTTGGGGTTCTCTTTGTCTCCACCAACCGCCCTACACAAAAAGGCAGGGAAGGAAATTCATGGCCCAGCCCTGCAACTAACTGTGTTGGTTCAGTACTGGTTCTGTTCTAGGGACTCTCTTGGTGCGGACATGCTATCAAAAGAAAAAATCAGTTCATTCATATTTAGCAAGGGCTGCCACTATGACCATTTTTAAATGGGCACGGCTGGGGAAAAGGACCTGTGTGCGCCACGTGGCGCACCAACGTACGTCCAATGAGTGGAGGAAATTTAAACAGGTCAGGATGGGTGTGCACTGGGTGTGTGCCCCTATCCCTACACCTCTCACTCCTGTCCCCTCATGAAGCATCCTGGATTTCCTCAATGCTCCATGTGCGTGGATCACTGGAGTGCGTGCCCACCCATGCCACCTTCAGACAGGTGCTCAGATGGGTGGAGGATGTGTGGATGTATCCTGTTTAAAAACAGTCTATTATTTCAGACACCACACTGTTGTGATAAGTTCTGGTGGTACAGTAAGCTTGCCAGTCATGGATACCTACTGAACATCAAGTGAGATTGCCTTCAAGAGTTAGCTATCATTCATTTTAGTAATTAAATAAAAAAAAACAAATTGCACACCCTTAAGTAAAAGTTCCATGAACATTTTGTGTGTTTCAGAGAGACTAAGATGAATTAGTATATGATAAATGAACCCACGAGAGCCAGTCTTAAACTCAGGATGAAGTCAGTTCACCCAATGTTTGTCAACAGCAGTACACATCCAGAATAGTGGTGAAACACAGTATTCAAAATTACTCCGTTTTTACCCAGTATCTCAGTATTCAACTCTATTTTATTGAGTAACCGAGGAATCGGTCTGGTACTCACTCAGTACTTCAAAAATTCTTGAATGAGCAACATACAGGGCTTTTCATCCCCCATATAAAGGTTCTCGGTACTTGACACTTGGAAAATACTTGGTACTCGATTTTATTTACCAAGTTTTTTACTGAGTACCAAGGCCAAACACTTGGAGCTGGTCCTCGAAAACTGGAAATACTCACGAATATATTTTTTTTACTGTTCGGTTCAGCCCTACTCCTGAACTATGGTGTATCATTGATCTTCCAAGGAGTCATTTAAGGTCTCAGTCTATGGATAGCCAAGTGTATTGGGTTTTCTGCTTAAACCCTTTA
This sequence comes from Sphenodon punctatus, assembly GCA_003113815.1. Lineage (NCBI taxonomy): Eukaryota > Metazoa > Chordata > Lepidosauria > Sphenodontia > Sphenodontidae > Sphenodon > Sphenodon punctatus. The sequence goes on along the minus strand of QEPC01004656.1, from coordinate 1,926,828 downwards.
TTTTTTTGTTCAGTCTAATCCAGTATTATCTTACACAAATGTGGGGAATCTTTACCCTCTTGGGAGCCATTCTGAAAACTAGTACAAAGCTCCAAGGTCCACATAGAAGATTGGAGGGACAGGGGTACTTAGGTGGTGCATTCAAGAAATCGAGGATGCACATCATGGATCTGTATCATAGATCTATGATGTGGAACCATCATAGATCTGTCCTCTATCCTAGTGCACACTCACATTTCTTTCCCTAAGTTCAGTTTTTCAAGGTAGAAACTAGATTAGGGCTGTTCCAAATATACAAAAAAAAATTCACATGTATTTTCGAGGTTCTGAGGACCATTCCTGAGTGTTTGGGCTGATCCTTGGAACCTCAGAGAATACTTAGGATTTGGATGGGCAGGGAGCAGGAAGGGGGGGCAGAGGGCAGCATGACCTGCAGTGTGGGTCAGGGAAGGGGATCAAGAAATAGTACACCAAGGGTCAGGGAGGGCAATGGAGCCCAGGGAAGGAGGAGAGGGTGTGTCGCTCACCTAAAAGTCGTGTGGGAGCTGGGCATGTTGCTCTGGACTCTGTCTCCTTTGAATGAGGTAAATCTCTCTGTGAGTATGCTGTAAAATGTCATCCAGCTTGCTCCCTGACAGCATTAGTACTAATGCTCTGCCTCTGCTCTGCCTGCACATCTGGCTGCCTGCCTTTAGATTGACCAACTACCCGGGGGTGTGGCGCAGTAGTAGCGGGACTTCTGTCTATCTAAAAGCATGCTTTGTATTTACCAGACCTTTTTGGACACTGGATACTGATGGAAGTTGGTTAAGAAAATGTTGAGCATGTAGCATCCGCCAAGACTCCATCCTAAACATAAGAAGCATAAAACAAGTTTTGAATGCAAATTTTCAATTCCCCCCCGGCTATTTTCTTTTTTCTCACAAAGTATCCTATTGGCATTTTATAAACACAAAATAAAGGAAAGAAATCTGGGATGTGCTTGTTCTGCTTTACCCAGCAGCATATATTTATTTAACTGTAGCACCAATAATTTCTATATAACTCTTACAGCTTGGTCTTTTGGTGGTACATTAAATGCTAATAGCTTAAATAGTAAATATCTTTTGTGCTTCAATGTGATCTCTCATCTAGTGCATTTTCAGTTTTCACTCTTTACATTTACCTGCTTTATGAAGGAAATGTTTATCACTGTATTAGCTCTTGAGCAGTAAAAGCCTTTTTGCTTTCGACTCTATCTGTCACTGTTACTCCCAATTCACTTAACGTCAATAACAATTATATCCCCGGGTGTACTTTTCTGCATTTGACAAAATTGAAATGATACAGTTTCCTCAGTAAATTTTTCAATTTCCTTTTTCTTTCTACCTGTCTATTTCTTTCATTGATTATGCCGTCTTTTTTAGGCATTTGAAATCGCAGCCCACTTTGGTGATCTGAGTGACCTAATATAAGTACAGGACAAATTGTGGTTGCTTTAAAAAAATAAAATAATGCTTATCGTTGGTACAATGCTTTAAGTTTGCAGAGCACTTAACAATGGTTACTTCATTAATCTTCACATCATTCTTGTGAGGTAGGAAGTAGGGGTGTGCACCAGGAACCTATGTTGTTTTTCATTATTAAAAAGTGTTGTTGGGGGGGGGGTTCTTGTTAATAATTAAATGTCCTTTTTTGTTATCGTTGTCGTTATTGGTATCAGTACCGATTTCAAACAAAGATTTTGTTTTTGGTATTGTTATTGGTATACACATAATATCTCTATATATCTATATCTATACATATACAGAATCTAAGCTAAACCTAATTTATGTATAATACAAAACATTCCTATCCTATAATCCTAATGTATATAATAAAACAGCCTAGTATCAAAATATCTAATCTCTCTCTATATACAACTGATATCTGTATCTATATAATATAGAGACAGGGGGAGACAGACAGAGGAAGGGAAAAGGAAAAGTCAGAGGTATATCCACTATCTCTAAACTATCTCTATTCTATATCTAATATTTCTCTCTCTCTCTCTCTCTCTCTCGATAGATAGATAGATAGATAGATAGATAGATAGATAGATAGATAGATAGATAGATAGATAACTACATCTATCTATCTATCGCTATATATGTGTACAGGGGGAGACTGGCAGGGAAAGAAAACTGGTAAAATGTAAGGATAAGGAATAAAGATTGGAAAGATAAGGTGGTAGGGATATGCGACAGTTTTTAGTGCAAGCATCAGCAGATTCTGCAAGTGCACCCTGAAAGAGCATTAGTTAACACAGAGCCAGAGTCAAGCAGCCCATCCCTGCAATATAAATGGTTGCAGAGCTCTTCTGATTGGTTCTGGGAGGCAGGAGGCATTGAGAAATCACAGGGTGCCATTCAACTTCCTGGGACCTGCTTGCACTGCTAGTTGGCCAGCGATTACATCCATCAGATCGTTTCCTCCCATTACAGGCCCAGTTCAAGCGTTCAACACTGTTGAACCAAGCCAAGCCCCCTCCTCCCCTCACCACATTTCCCTCCAAAAAACACCTGCCAGGCTGCTAGACAATAATGACTTTCATTATTGTAATTTATTTTGTTGTTATTTTTGTTGTTTTCATTATTGCAATAATGATAATGAAAATGATAAATTTCATTTTCATTACAACAATAATGAAAACGACATGCACTCCCCTAGTAGGATGGTCAGTAGAAATAGCTAGCAGCAGCAGAAGAAGAAGAGACCGGTGTCAAAGAAATCAGGACACACTCTGTGTATGGAAGGAATCTATCAGAGAAACTTTATTTGTTCTTACTAACAGCTGTTAGGAGGGTCCCAGATCTAGAGTCCCTCCTTAGCCAGAGTTAAAAATCTTTTTATAGACTTTTCAGGTTGCAGGCAAAGAGGCATTTCTTATCAGTTAGAAAACCAGTTTGGAGCTGTGTTAGACACAGAACTGCTACACAGACAGTTTATATTAGAGAGGAACAGCTTCAAGGCTAGGAAAAACAAATTTACAGAAATTGAAAAACAAACTTGCAGCTATGTGTAAAGGACAATCTTTATCTAATGCAATTAGCTGTAATGAATGCATGGAGCATTGTAAGAACTCATCTCATCTCTGTCATTACTGTCTCAAGTTTTCAGGCCTCAGCTTATGAGCTTCCATAAAGACAATAACATAGCTTCCACACCAGGAAGGTTTGGGGCTTGGCCCCATAGCTTGCCCGAGCAGGAAAGCTTGGCGCTTGGCCCATAGGAGTGCCCGTGGGGCCATGGCTGCACATCACAGACTGAGCAACAGCAGCATAAGAGATCTGGAAGATTTGGGGCTTGGCACCCCGGCTTGCCCAGGCAGGAAGGATCAGTGCTTAGCCCCAGGTGGTGCCCATGGGGGCATTGATGGCTGTCAGAGACCCAGCAGCATCATCAGCAAACCAGGAAGGCTTGGGGCTTGGCACCCTGGCTTTCCCAGGCAGGCAGGCTCAGTGTGTGGCCCCCAGGGTGCCCATGGGGGCATGGCAGGCCATCAGAGACCCAGAAGCAGAAGCAGAAGAGACTGGGAAGGCTTGGGGATTTCACCCCAGCTTGCCCACGCAGGCAGGTTCAGTGCTTGGCCCCCGGGGGTGTCTGTAGGGGCATTGCTGGCCACCACAGACCCAGAAGCAGCAGCAGCAGCAAAGGCTGGGAAGGCTCGGTGCTTGGTGGCTGGCCTGGAACCTCTACTTTGCTGGTCATTGTAGGCTGCCAGGCATTGGTGGAGCAGCAGAAGACATTGGATTGCCCAGTAGCGGAACCTATGGGAGCAGCAGCAGCAGCAGCAGCAGCACACAGACGCCTTGATGAAAAGCAACTGCTCCATCAACTTGACCCCCAGTTTCAGGAGGAGCGGCAGGCAAACGTCTCCCACCCTAGGGAACACCAGTTCACTGGGGAAACTCATTGGTGGGCAGGACAAGAGACCCTTGCCCATGTTAGACAGGGCCGGTGACACATTCCTCCAAGAGCTGTGTCGCCACCATCTTCTGCCCCTCCGTCCCATATTTTCCATTCAACCCATCAACTTGAGCTTCCTGGATGACCCCGTGGACAGCGGCCCCACCAACAAGATAGAGATTAGCATGGATTGCATCCAGTTGCAGGGTATAGATGTGAGAGACCCCATGTGGGTGAGTAGCAAACCACCTGTCAAATCTTGCCTGGGCTTTGGTCTCTGGCACACTCGGAGCTGCCACCACTTGTTCTGGTGCCTGTAAGGTGGGCAATGGGGCACGTGGAAGAGGTGGTAGGGACCATGCCAGTGGAGGGGCAGTAGGCAGCAGCAGCAGCCCAAGCCCATCACCATGCCCAAAACTACACAAGCCTGATTTTGGGACACAGGTTTCACAGGCTCCAGCAGTGGCACTATTCAGGGTGTGGTTCGGCGGCACCTCCTGCCAGTGTCCTCCACTGCCACGCAGGACATTGGAAGGCCTTCAGTACATGAGGCTGCGGCTGCCTCTTCTGCTGGAGCAGGTGCTTCCGATGTTACTCCAGGGCCACCAATGTCCCCCATTGTTGAGGTGATCCCCAGCAGTCCAGGGCTGGTGGATCCCACCCCAGCTGTTAGAGGCAGGGCCTAATCCCCAGGCAATGGCAGCAGGGAGAGGAGACTCAGCAGCTATAAGGGGCAGAGACAGAGTGGCAGAATCAGGGTGGGCATTCCATCAGCCTCAGGGTCCCAGTACTCCCCTTCTCGGGACATCACTGTGATTGGGGACAGCGAGGCAGACACTAGTCCTGAGGAGGAGATGTTCTTCCCTTCCCAGCGGCACTGTGAGCAGTGCATCTGTCACCCGGTGCAGGCCAGAAGGCAGTAGGGGGCAAAAAATCCTCAGTATGGGTGCATTTTAAGTTGGTGCCAGAAGGTGGTGTAGCATAGGTAGGTGTTCACCAACCTTGGCACAACTGCCATGATGAGGCATCTCAAGGTATGCCACAGACCTGTGCTGCTAAGCGGGTAGGCAGGGGCAGTGGATGCCAGCGAGTTCCTGACATCAGCGGCTAGTCATCCGCCTCCATCAGTGGGCAAATGTCCTGTTCTAACAGCTGCTGATAGCAGCAGAAGTGGTATCGCTGCTAGGGGGGAGAAGTAGCAGCAGCAGCAGCATCAGTGCACCATGGAGGAGCTGGGGTGGGGGCAGATGCCAAGTCCATTGGCACATAAGCACTGGGGAGGAAGCTGTCGTTCATCTAAAAGTCACACGCATGTTGGGGGAAAGGATTGCGCTGGATGGGCAGCCCTTCTTGGTGGTCAGGAACATGGGGCTTAGGTGCCTGATTGGCTTCCTGGCCCTCCAGTTTAAGCTTTCCTCACACACCACCCTGACTCAGGCTGCACTGATGACTGGCAGCCAGCAACGCCCGTCCAAGCAGGTGTGGCAGCCACTGAGTCCTGGCCAGGCCTCTGCCACTGCTCTGTCGATGCCTGGCAGCCTGAAATGCCTGACCCTGATTGTGACTGAACCCAGCACAGCATAGAGAGAACGGAACTGGAGGCCTTCGAGCACCACCCTGAGTTGTCAGGTGGTGCCAGCCCTGTACCGGGCTTTAAAGGAGCAGATGAGGGACTAGCCAGCAGGGGCTGGGGGTGCCACCATCCACTTCACCACTGACCTGTGGTCGACTTGTTGGAATGCGCAGCATGCCTGTGTGGCAGTGACTGATGACACAGTCGTGGCAGGACCCGGAGGCAGCATTTGACAGGAGGGGTCCCGAAGCAGGGTATAGGTGGGCCCTGCTTCAGGCAGAAGTCATGGACGCCACAGCCCCCACACTTCTCAGAACATCAAGACACCCTTGACTGCCACAGTGAGGGAGTGGGTCACGCCAGGCATGCCCTTCACCAAGGGGTGTGTGGTGATGCACAACGCGCCCAACATATCAAAGGCAGTCCACGAGGGGGGATTCAACACCAGCATCCCTCCCTTCACCTGATATTTAGGGATGCTCTGGGTTTGGGGGAGAAGGGGATTGGGGCAGGCCACCTTAGCACCCTGATCGAGCGGGGGAGGAAGCTGGCTGGCATTTTCTTTAACTGGAGCGTAATGGGCAGCGACGTCCTCCGGGCAAAGCAGGCCAAGCAAAGCTTCCCAGTGCACCAGCTGGTGCAGGATGTGTCCACCCGGTGGAATTTCTCCATGTTCCTGATGTTTGAGTGGCTTCTCAATCAGACAGCCACCTTGCATCCGGTTAAACTCGTGACGGACAGCAGGGCACCTCCAGGGTACTATGGGGTGGAATGGGAGATCCTGGAGCTCTATGGGCACTGAAAGGTTGAGCTGGTGGAGAGAGTCTGGCAGGCAGGGAGGACTCTGGAGAGGGAGCGGCAGCAGCAGCAGCTGCAGGATACCCCTGGGGGTGGTGGGAGTGGGAGCAGCCACCTCTTTCAGCCAGCGGGGTCTATCTCTGCCATCATCCCAACCAGTAGCAGCACCAGCAGCAGCACGCCTATTGCTTCTGGATGACGTGGATGGACAGCCCTCCCTGTCTGGAATGTAGGCCCCAAAACACTGAGGGTGGGTCCTTGGGCTGGAGTGGCTGCTTCTTGATACGATGGATTGACAACTCCCCAGGAGAAGAATGACAGCTCCAGAACCCTGAGGGTGGGTCCTGGGGCTGGAGTGGCTGGAGAACTTCGAAGGCCAAAGTGGAGAAGGGTTCCATGTGACAGCTCCCCATGAGCAGAATGATGGCTTCAGAACCCTGATGATGGGTCCTGGGGCTGGAGTAGCTGGCCCCCCTGCTTGCTGGCATTTCAGGCTGGATGGCATTGGCAGAACAGTGGCAGAGGCCCGGCCAGGGCTTGGTGGCTGGCACCTCTACTTGACCAGGTGTTGAAGGCTTGCTAGCCTTGATGTGGGACACTTGCAGACAAGTTGAACAACAGCCTTCCCTGCCTGTAACATAGGGTCCTGGGAATGGAGTGGCTGGAGAACTTTGAAGGCCAAAGTGGAGAAGGGTTCCATGTGAACAACAGTCAGACATGTGTCAGTCAGTCCTAAGAGATAGGCGAGTGCCATTCTATCTTCAAGGCCCTCACAGATGATGGAAGATACATCACGTACCTGAAGGAAGAGCTGACTGAGTTTGTCCTGCAGTGGATGGATGTTGGTATATCTTCCAAGTTCCTTCTGGTTCTAGTCAACTTGGTGAAATTCAACAGGTGCTACCTGGTAACCTCACCAGGATGATTGTGTGCTACCTGGAGAACTTTGAAGACTGAAGTGGAGAAGGGTTCCATGTGATGACTCCCCGCGAGTGGAATGATGGCCTCAGAACGCTGATGGTGGGTCCTGGGGCTGGAGTGGCAGCTTCTAGATCCCAGGTATAACACCTTAAAGTTATCTAATTTAATCTAAACAAATGAAGCTATGGAGGTAAATGTGTGGAAAGAAATGGATGAAGTAGGAGGAGGATGGCAATGGATTGGGAGGAACACAAACTGCTGGGAGAGTAAGAGTTATGAAAATGCCTGCTGACTGAGGCATGTGTGGGCAAGTGCAAGGAGCATGTGGGTGAGTGCAAGAGGCTTTGTGTTGTGCGTTGTGCTAGACTGAAGATAGAGTGAGTTAAGAATAGGAAGCAAGTGTGGTGTGGTGTGGCATCTGCCCCATGTTTCCCTCTCAGGGGTCTGGGTCCACGTTACCCCTTTACCTCCCCATCCCCTGAAACAGAGCCACCACGCACTCCCTCTGCCATGGAACATGGTGGAGGAGGAAGCACGCTAGGCTGGCCTTTGCAATTAACATGTCCCCGCCCGGTGTGAGCCCTGAGGAGCCCACTGCCCACCGAGTGCCAGGAGAGCATTGCAGTTGCCCTCAGGTGATCTAAAGGGAGTCGGGTTCAGATCCCCGAATCTGGAGATGCAGATACGCTGGAGTCACAGCCAGGAATGGTCTCAGCCCAAAGAGTGTGTGAGCCACGATCTCCCATTCCACCCCATTGTAATGTTCAACCAGCCCCCGCCTGCCGGAGTGCGCATCTGACATATGGCCATCTACAAGACTGAGGAGCAAATGACTGATGTGCGGTACCACCACCAGCAGCAGCAGACATTGGTTTGCTAGGGCACAGAACCCATGGCACAGCAGAAGCAGCAGAACTGGACATTGGATTGCTGGGGCACAGAGACTACAACATAGGCAGCATTGACAGTTGAACCCTGAGGGTGGGTTCCAGGGCTAGAGTGGCAGCATCTGGATGCAGTGGAAGGACAGCCCTCCCAGTCCCTGCCCTTTATGTACATATATATCCTTCTGGAGAAGGTTGGAATTAGTTATTGACTATTTTTGTACCACCACCCCCCTTTTCCATTTAAATGGAATTTGTCCCTGAATGCTCGAGTAGGAAATCTCTTTGCCCTCATTGCCAGCGTTGCAGGCTGACTTGACTGGCATGGGTGGGGGAGCGACAGAGGCCACTAGGCCATGCCAGAGCAGCAGTAATCTTGGTGGTAGTAGGAAATAATCAATCATATTCATGTGAACAGCAGTTGTTGGACATGGGTCAGTCAGTCCTAAGATATGCGAGCCGGGCCCTTCCTGTGGATCGCCCCAGGCTGGCTGGCATAAATGGTGGAGCAGCAGAGGCCCAGCCAGGTCTTGATGGCTGGCACCCCTGCTTGGCCGGGCATTGCAGGCTGGCTGGCATGGATGGGGATCTGGTACACTTGCAGACAGGTGGAATGACGGGTCCCCACAAGCAGCGTAATGAAGGCCCCAGAACCCTGATGGTGGGTCCTGGGGCTGGAGTGGCTGGCACCCCTGCTTAGCCAGGTGTTGCAGGCTGGCTGGCATTGGTGGAGCAGCGGCAGAGCCCCGGCCAGGGCTCGGTAGCTGGCACCCCTGTTCGGTCAAGTGTTGCTGGCTTGCATCCTACTTGCTGGATCTGAACACGCTATTCTGCCAAATGGGAAAACCTTGTCCAGTGGTGAATCATGTGGCCACCCAGTAGCAGACTTTGGTTTGCCCAGAGGCAGCATTGGCACAGCAGAAACAGACATTGGATTGCCCAGAGACAGCACTGGCACAGCAGGAGCAGACTTTTGATTTCCCATAGGCATCATTGGCAACATTGGCACAGCAGGAGCAGACATTGGATTGCCCAGACGCATCATTGCCAACATTGGCACATCAGGAGCAGACACTGGATTTCCTAGAGGCAACATTTGCACAGCAGGATCAGACATTGAATTGCCCAGAGGCAACATTGGCACAGCAGGATCAGACACTGGATTGCCCAGAGGCATCACTGGCAACAGTGGCACAGCAGGAGCAGACTTTAGATTCCCCAGAGGCATAATTGGCCACATTGGCACAGCAGGATCAGACATTGGATTGCCCAGTGTGTGAACATCAGAGGCTCCAGAAAGCACCGCCATCCATGGGGCCACCCACCTGCGGACCCCACACACCCCCCGGGACGTGCTGCCATACCTGCCATCCCCAGAGGAAACGTCAGAGGAAGATGCCCCCAGCACATCAGCAGGGGATTCCCCGGGAGCACGGCCACTTCCGGCAACAGACCCAGCGCCGACGCCACTGCAGGCGCTGGGGGCGGGGCCCGGGCCTGTGAGACGTTCCCAGCGCCTCCTAGCATGCAAGCTGAGTGGAGCTTGCACTACAAATGCTGGTGCCGCCAGGCTAGCAGTGCCGGTGATCTGAAACTGGCCCCTGGTGCGAAAGCTGATTGAATCTTTGATCTTGTCCTCGAGACCGTGTTCCCTTCCCTCCTTCCTGTCCTCCTGTGTGGCTGTGATGAAACAAAACCTAGCGTGGCAGTAGTGAGTGTTCCTTGTTGTCCCTGTAGAGTGTCTGAGTGAGCGAGTGCCTGAGTGAGTGGAGTAGCGTGGAGCCCTTCCCTTCCCCCCGTGGGTTCCCTATCCCGTGGGACGAAAGAGAGTGTTGCCTTCCTAACTTCCCTGGGCCCTTGCCCCTCCTTCCTCACATTGTCCTGGCACTACCCTTCCCCCTTGTGAGTGAACGTCGGGAGCAAGAGTGGTTGAATGGTGGGCAGGGCACCCCAGTACTCATTCCTCGGCACCCAATGATGATAGGCCCTAATCCTTGTGTAGGATCGTACGGCCAACTACTATCCTGACGGGCATATGACACACCTTCCTTGTGCCGAGGAATTGGGGCAGGGTCACCCGTGTCACACGCCACTCGTTGAGAGTGCCCAAATCCTCCCTCGTCCTCCACCCATGCCAGACCTCTCCTCCCCCCTTCCCACTGACAGTATCACTGGCACCAACTGTCCTTCCCTTGAGAGAAAGACGCTTCGGGAAGATGAGCATAGCCCAAGAGTTGGCCGAGCTGGTGCAAGCCGTTCGGTCCTTAGCCATGGAGATGCGGGACGTGAAGGCAAAGCAAGCGGAACTAGAAGCCTCCATAGTGGCCCAGGCCGCGGCACAGGCTCCGTCGGTGATGACAGCCCCCGTAGCAGTCCCCGTGACCTGTCTCTTATACACATCTAGATGTGTATAAGAGACAGGGTGATGACAGCCCCCGTAGCAGTCCCCGTGAATGCAAAGGGGGCCCCAGAGGCTGGAGCCAGCACCCCCCAGGAACGTAAGGTACCAGCCATAGAGAAATTTCTTGGGAACTGGCACCAATTTCAAGGATTCCTCACCTTGTGTGAATTAACATTTTCAGTGCAGCCACGGACCTATGCCCATGATAGAGGGAAAGTGGCCTTCATCATTGGCAACCTAGGGGGGGTTGCCCTGGAATGGGCCACCACCCTCCTCAAGGGCAAAATCCCACTACTCGGAGATTATGGGGAATTTGTGAAGGAGTTCAATTATCTCTTTGACCACCCTCACCGGCGGCGAGACGCAGAGACCACAATTTTAAATGTTCGCCAAGAGAAACAGACCGTGGTGGAATACACTACGCGATTCCAGCAGCTTGCTTTTGAATTAGGATGGTCCAAGTATGCCTTATGAGTTATCTTTCACAAGGGATTGAACGAGGAGATAAAGGACCAGCTAGCCTTTGCCTTGCTCCCGGATACGTGGGAGCAAATATCAGCCCTCACTCTGCAAATAGAGGACCGACTGGTGGAGCGACGATGAGAGAGACGCTATGAGGTCCGCCCATCCTATACTCCCAGGCCTACGCCTCTTGTGACCCCCATCACAGAGGGTGCAAAGGCTCCCAAACCAGAGCCTATGTAACTGGGGGCAGTGCGAGGTCCCTTAACTGTAAATGAATGGGAACGGCGCCGACATTCGCGGGCCTGTTATTATTGCGGAGAGACCTCCCATTTTATCTGAGCATGCCCGGCCCTGCCCCCTTCCCGACAACTGGAGGGAAATGCCACTGGCCGAGGTGGGCAGGGGGCACCTTGGTCATGAAGATCATCCCCTCCACGCTGTGTCCTTCATCCAAGCATTTCTGGGTACCCATAACACTGCAAGTTCGGGCTTCATGCTCCCTCGTGGTATGGGCCCTCGTTGATTCAGGGGCATCCAGCAATTTTATCGATCACGGCCTCGTGCAAAACCACCAGATTCCCACAGATCCCAAGGAGCGACCCGAGCCGGCAAACACCATAGATGGGTCTCCCCTCATTTCCGGACCCATAACCCAGCAAACCACCGCGCTGCCCTGTAGTATCAGCAACCACCAAGAACAACTAATCCTCGACGTGGTATGCACATCTTTGTTTCAGGTAGTACTAGGGTTTCAATGGTTGCAGAAACATGACCCCCAGATTACCTGGACCGACCACCAATTCCAATGGAGATCGCCACAATGTCTAAGCACGTGTTGCAAAAACCCTCCGCAACCTGGAAACAGAGGCGTATTAGCCGGAGCTACGAGCCCCGTGCCGCCGCAATTGCCCATGGAATACCTGGACTATGAAGATGTTTTCAATACACAAGCAGCTATTTCCTTGCCACTGCATCGTGCGTATGATTGCCCTATTGACTTGCAACCCGGGGCAGAGCCACCGTATGGACGTATATATGCGCTCTCCAACCCAGAGCTAAAAGTTCTTCGACAGTACCTAGACGAAGCGCTGGAAAATGGGACAATTTGCCATTCCAGCTCTCCAGCACGGGCACCAATATTCTTTGTTCCCAAGAAGGATGGAGGTCTGCGCCCCTGCATTGATTACCGCAGCTTGAATGCAATCACTATTAAAAACCGATACCTGCTGCCGTTGATTCCGGAATTACTTAACCGACTACAAGGAGCTCGTATCTTTAACAAATTGGACCTGCGAGGGGCCTATAATCTGGTGCGAGTACGGGAGGGAGACGAATGGAAGACGGCTTTCCGTACCTGCTATGGGCATTTTGAGTATTTGGTCATGCCATTTGGGCTAGCAAATGCCCCTGCCATCTTCCATCATTTTATTAACGATATCCTGTGGGACCTGTAGGACCTTTTTGTGGTTGCATATCTCGATGACATTCTTATTTTCTCTAAGGCCCGGGAACCGCATGTTACGCACGTCCGCCAGGTGCTCAAACGACTCCGAGATCACCACCTATACTGTAAAATATAAAATGTGCTTTTCACTTAACGTCAATTGATTTCTTGGGATTTGTGATGTCCCCTGAAGGGATACAAATGGACCCTAGGAAACTGGACGCCATTCAGCGGTGGCCACCCCCCAAGGAAGTCAAACCTCTACAAAGGTTTCTCGGCAGCACGAACTATTATCGGAAGTACATCCCGGACTATGCCCAAATAACTACCCCCTTACACGGCTCCTGAAGAAAGGACAACCCTATATATGGGGTGCGGCACAACAACAAAGCTTCCTAACCCTCAAGGAAACCTTCATGACGGCCCCTGTTTTACGCCATCCAGATTTTCACCTACCATTTCAAGTTGAAGCAGACACATCCAACAAGGCATTAGGAGCAGTTCTTTCTCAGGAGGATCTCAGCACGCACCATATGTTACCATGCACATACTATTCCCGGCAGCTAATGCCGGCAGAACAGAACTACACCATATTCGACAGGGAGTTGTTGGCTATAAGGTGGCCTTTGGGGCCTGGCAGCATTATCTTGAAGGGGCACGCCGGATCTACGCATGTGTCACAGCTAGCAGTCAGGAATCGCCTGGGCTCCGCTCTCCCCGGCTCCAAAAATAAACCAAACACACAAAAAAGAAAAAAAAACTCCCCGTTCTTGCTGGAGGATGGCTGGTAGGAGTAAACCCCGGCAGAAAATCTCACAGGCGAACGCACTCGAGCGCTTCTGCTATAAAAACTACATTGCAGAGCTGAAGCCCCTGGGTGAGTCCTGCAGCGGCAAAAAAAACATGGCGGCAGCAGCGGTGGCAGCGCGGGAATCCGAGAGAGACCAGGCCGCTTCCAGTGCAGAGGAGGAAGAAGCAGAGGGACAGGGCACTTGAAAAAAGCTGCTTCAACAGATGAAAGAAGAACTCAAGAGTGAAATGAGGCAGATCAAGGAAGAAGTACAAGCAGGTAAGAAAATGGAGGGGATGGCAAAGAGGGTGGAGGCAGCAGAAGGAAGAATTTCTGAACTTGAAGACCATTCCCTGGTCACGCAGGAACAATTAAATAAGTGGAAAGGGGAGACTGCCTATTTATTGACTAAATGTGAAGACCTGGAAAATCGTTCACATCGAGGAAATTTAAGAATAAACGGAGTCAAAGAGGCGGGGGGACCAGAAAAGATTAATGATATCATATGGTCTATAATGAAGGAGAATTTCCCGGAGGAGGGGCACTTCCACGCTGCCTTAATCGAAAGGACCCATAGAACTGGGCACCCTCCACAAAAAGATACAGACCCTCCCCGCCCAATCCTAGTCAAGTTTATGAATTATAACACTAAAGAAGAGGTTCTGAGAGCAGCCAGAATCAAGAAGAAGTTGGTCTTTCAGCAGCAGTCCATAAAAATCTTCCCAGATTATGCTGCAGAAACTATGAAAAAAAGATTAAAATGGAGTAAATATTTCGGGGAGCTAAATGAAAGGAATCTGAGACCAAGACTA